>OZ005742.1:205798744-205930737 GCA_963930735.1 Dioctria linearis
ACAAGCCTTGACTCTTACTAAGGTTGATTTTAGTGCCCGCCATACGTTCGAACTGTTCGAAAACAGCACGAGCGAACGGAAAAGCTTCATCCCTTGTCACGAAAATAAACAGATCATCCGCATACGCCAACATGAGAGGCCTCACATTGGTATACGGCAGATGAACCGCATAATGTCTGAGCATTCGACGAAGATTCACCAGTAGCGGCTCCAACGAAAGATCGTAAAGCATACCTGACAATGGACAGCCCTGTCTGATGAAACGAGATAGGAGCCAGGACTTGTCCTTGATGTTTAATCAAAATCGCTGAATCTCTATACAGTTTCCCGATGATATCGAGACACCTGGGCGGAAACCCAAATGCCTCGAGGGCAGTCAAGAGATATTCGTGCAGAGACACTATCAAAAACCTTTTGCTGGTCAAGTAAAATCATGGCCATTTGTGTACCTGTCTGTTCATGGTAGGCAAACAAATGCTTGGCTACCGCGATATTGTCGTAGACACTACGACCAGGTACACAATAGGACTGTTCCGGCTGTATTACCGAAGCAACCACTGAGCGGAGTATCGACCCTATTGCTTCGCAGACGATATTGTAGCCTACATTGCATAGGGTTACTGGCCTCCAGTTTGTCATCCTCTGCAAATCTCCGTTCTTTGGAAACAAGCGCTTAACAGATCTCCTCCAACTAGGAGGAAAGTCTGAATGTGTCTCAACCGCCGAATTGAAGACTTCCAAAAGGTCAGGAATTAACAAATCCCTGAAACGTATGAAGAATGCTGGAGTGAAGCCGTCATAACCGGCGTGAAGTGTGTCGCCTTAGATCCTTTGTCGCAACCATCATATCCTCCAGTGTGATTACTGTATCCAGGTGCTCCTTACTGTCTTCAGAGAAAGTGGGAATATTCTCAAGAAATTCATGAGTGGTCGAGGATGTTGTCGAAGCCGATTCAGAGTAGAGACTACTGTAGTAGTCTCGAATATACTCTGATAGCTTTTGTCCATCGAGGACTTGTCCAGATACATCAATTAACGATTCGACCTCACAAGAAGCAGTACGACGTCTAGTCGCCTGAAAGAAGTACTCCGTTGGAGAATCGCCTTCTCTCAGCCAGCGCAATTGGCGGCGCAGCACAAACCCCTAGCTGTGCTTGTAAGTCTGTGTCGCCAAGCGTTCCCTTTATTCCATTGAAATAAACAATCAACCCCGGCTGAGTTGGGAGAAGAGCTGCTACCCGAGAGACCTCGGCCGACAAGCTAGAAGCTTCATAGCCACTTCGATTGAAACTCGTCTCGATAGAAGACCGAATCTGGAGCTTTACAACATCCCACCATTAACTAAGAAAAGGAAAGTCAACTTTCCTCTCTTGCCACAGAATTCAGTGAACTCATTGATGAACTATTCGGAATTCAAACAAATAGTTGTTGAATATCCAGTATGCAGTTAGTCTTTCAACTAGAGTGCTGGTCGCCACTACAAGAAGATGATCACTAATCGAAGACACTTCATGAGTGACACCAACGAAATGTTCTAGTATTCCAGTTGAGACGTAAAGTCTATCAATTCTGGAGCCTGCGAGACTTCCAAGGATATTTCGCGAGACCCTCGTGTATGATCTAGTCGTAGGATGCATCCAACGATAGACATCCACCAGTCTAACAACACCGACAAAATTCCTCAATCGAGTAGCATTGACAGAGCTGAACTCAACTCCAGAGTGCCGCACCATTGAGGGATTCAGAGTGTAGTTGAAATCACCTCCGAGGACAGTTTCACCGGTAAAATTCACCAGACACGACTGAACACTATCAAGAACTTGTCTTGTAATGTCCTGGTCATGAGGAAGGTACACGTTTATTACCTTGATATTTTTGTCTTGAATGACAAATTCCAAGGAAGAAGCGAAGCCTGGGAAGTTATCTGTATAGACAGGAGACGATAGTGTAAATTTGTTGGATAAAATGATTGCCACCCTTGAGCCTTGGCGAGGCGCAGGTGTGGCAAACATTGCATAGCCAGTGTGTAAATAAGGTTAGCACTCAAGTTGTGTATATCTGTCTTGTAAAGTTCGTCTCCTGCAGAAGCGCGATGTCTATATCGAACATTTTGACATGTACGATAGTGCTGTGTAACCTTGTATGTGCACTTAAAGCCCCGGTGTTGATAGAAGCTATCTTGCACATTCAAAGAGATGCAAAGCTCGAACGATGATGGTACGACGTCTACGGACGAGGAGAGTCGACCAAGCGACGCTCCTGCATCAACTCCTCCACCTTCCTATGAAGTCGTTCTAACCGAGCAACATCACTATACTTCCTCCTCTCCCTGAACTCTTGTTGTAGGAGTTGAAGCTGAGGAAGTAGCAACTCTGGCCTCTCCAGCTCCTTTACAAGAATACTCCAGATTTTTTCTGAAGTCTTCTTGTACTGGAGCTGGGCAAACATTTCGGAGATCTTCTTCCTAGGAAGGGTCTCCGTCCCCTTCGAGACATCAAATTGGCTACCAGTCGAAATGATGCTATCACACGAATCGGAGCCACTGAAGCTCGAAAGACCAGTCTCATCCAAGCCGGTCATGTCGAAGTCCGAAAGCTGCTCGAGAGATGCTTCCACCTCCCTCACAAAAACCTTCGAAATGCCACCTCCACTGTCGTCCTCCTCCGAGTAGGGCCGCTTTGATGCGACTGGCTTTGCTGGCTCTGGAGGAGACAGCATCACACGGTCAACCGTCTTCGTCCTTGTCCTCTTTTTTTTTTAATAAATGGCTTGTCGACTCCTCGTCGGACGTAGCCGTGTTTTCACGTGCCGACGTTGCGCCGTTTACAGCCATAATTCTGTTTGCCTCTAGGACAACTTCAGGCACCTTAGCCACTGTCTGCTCCGAAACTGCAGGTTGAGTGCCGGCCGAAGGTTCCCTATTCAGATCCACTACTGTAGTAGTGGCTTCCTTCGAGGGAACCCTCGGTTCAGCCTTCCTCCGGCTTCTCCTGAGGCAGTCAGCAATAAAATGCACTACTAAATGGCAAGCATGGCATTTCGCTTCGGTGCGCACGTCTATCTAGTATCTCGAGCCGGATATGCTCAGGTAAAAACCTGACGGAAGCGTACACCCATTATTCAAGGTGATGGACGCTTCTCGGCTAGTACCGAAGATACCCCGTCCGAGACCCTCGTCCCCAATTTTAATGGGAATAGCGCGAACTTTTCCATGAACCGAATCTCCCAAGGAAATACGAGAGGTCTTCATGTTGGGCTCGCAGAGGGACCCGCGAAAACACGACCTTCGTGGGCTTCTCTTTTAGCGGGAACGACACGAGCTGTCTACCCTCCATCACGATGCCATCAAGCATAAGCTTGGTAGCGCCTTCGAGGGTCGTGGTGTACACCTCGACCATTCCTCCAACTATAATTCCCATTGAGAGCAGCTGTTCACAGGAGATGACGCGGAAGATTGCCTTCAGGTATGCAGTCTGAGGACATCCTCTGATGTGATCAAGCTGCATCCCGTAGGTCTCGTTCTGCCACCTCCCGTCGAAGAAGCCCTGGAGACCCGCACTGGTCTCGGACCGAGGCTTACCTGCGTCCAATGGGGCTGGACGAGGAGTGATGCCCGTTCCTAAAATTTCTATACTGGAAGCCTGCCTGGAACTACCACTTACCTGCGCATATGACATCCCTGACACTAATGCCGGGGATCGTAGTGCTGCTGATTTTGCTACTTGTGCCGCTGGCTTCTGTTTTGAGGCATTTGTCTTCACTACAGAAAGCCAGTGGCCTCATGATAACACCGCTCGGTCTTGGCGCTGAAGCTGAAGCTGTTGTAACGACTTCCACCAAGCTTGGGTTTTCCTCTTGGGTTGATGCTGTCGTTGTTGTGGCTGTGGTTAGGGTATGCTGCTTGTGCCGCAGTGCTTGGAGTTGATGCTGCAGTCTCTTCTGGGACAGCACCAGCTGTTCTTCCAGCTGTATTCTCCGACGGAGTTGGCTGCAGTTTCTTGGCCTCTTGACTAGGGCCCTTTAAAGCCTTTTCATTGGGCCCTTTTAAGCTTTTTTGTGAAGAAGAAGAAGTGCTTAAATTGTTCTTCCTCCTTCCACTTGATTTGAGGGGATCTTCATTCCCCCAGAATCGCTGCTGCTCTCACCCATTTAGAGTGAGGCAGAGAAGTTTTTTATACTTTTTATTTTGATTTAATAAATTTATAATTTTCGATAAATTTAATTTTTTCATTATTTTTTCTTCTACTTTAATTTATTATTTTACAATTATATTATTTTTGCAAACTCCGAAACTGAAAATATTTTTAAGGTTGCCATGTTGCTATGGCAACGGCCGAAATTAAATAATTTGTGGAAATGACACCAAATATTTCGTTTTTCACAATTTTTTTTTAAACTTTTTTTTATAGTTTTCTGGCAAAAAATTCCTGGTTAGACGACACTTTCGCAGAGGTGGTGCTACCGGTAACACTACACTTAACTTTTCAGGATTTTTTATCAGTTATTTTACTATACTTTTATTAATTGCTGGGAGCTCTGGTTTGACACATATACTCTTTAGAATAATAATAATAAAATAAAAATAAGGCGGTATGCACGTTATATTCACGTAGGAATATTTTATTAAGGCTGTCTTAACCCCTCAGGCAACACTATAAATAAAATCTTATCAGGTGTACCGCTAGGGAAGTGCACCTTGGCGTGCAGTAGTGCCAGGATACCGGGTTTAAGACCCATATATATGTACATACATACGTACATAACGCAACCAGACCAAATGACATCTCAATGAGCGGGGATACCTATTGCAAAAACTCAGGTCTGTTTTCACAAAATCTAGATGGGATATTGCCCTAATTCAGGAACCTTGGGAATATAACGGCAAAATCTGTAGCCTACCCTGCGGGAAGGAAACCAATAAATTTTATTTCCTTAATGCCGACAGCCACCGTACAGCAATTATGTGCGGTAAGGTTACTGTCGCTTTTACCTTGCACATATTTGTTACAAGGGATTTAACTGCAGTATTTATCTAGTTAGAAAATCTCCAAAATGGCGAGGAGCATATTTTTTTAGCGTCTGCCTACTTCCCAGAAGATGAAGAGCTCCCACCAACACAGGAGTTTAAAGATCGTGTGGAGCATTGCAGTTTAAATAATGTGAAACTGATTATCGGCTGCGATGCCAATGCCCATTGAACAGGATGGAATACCAGCAATATCAACAAAGATCTGAGGAGGTTCTACACTATGTAATCTGAAAAGGAATGCAAATATCCAACCGAGGAGTAGAGCCCACCTTCGCCTATGCATTAAGATAGGAAGTCCTTGGCCTGACAATCACCAATGGGCAAGGTGTTGAACTGGTCACGAACTGGCATGTCTCAAGTCAAGCCTCACTATCGGATCATAGGTATATAAGAGTAAATATAGAGGCCCTACAAACTAGGAAGAAACGCAGGGATCCAAAAAAGGCAAGATTAGGTAGCATACACTGCCCTGATCAAGAGGAACTAATAGACCTTCCAAAAAGATTAAGTCGATTGAAGAAGTGGATCTCCTAGCAGATCAACTTCAAACAGCAAGGAAAAAAGATGTTCCTTGGTGAAACAGTCAGCTAGGTAAATTGAGGAAAAGCCTGAGAAAGCAGTTCAACAGAGCTAAGGCCACTCAACAAAAGGTGGCAAATAAAAAAGCTCTAACCGAGTACAACATAGAACTCAGGACAGCTTCGTGACCCCAAAAAGCCTGTTCCAAGGATTATAACGACGGTATTGGCTCCCTCAAACACTGCGATGGAAGCCTTTCCTGTAATACCAAGGAAACGCTAGAGATTCTTCTCAAAACACACTTCCCACTCTGCAACTTTGTGCTCGAGGAGACCGACATAGACGCCAGATCCTCAGTGACACCAGTGGTGCTAAACAGGGATTACCGATCAGCAAAGATGATTGTCACCGAAGAAAAGGTGGGACGGGCTGTCAAGTCTTTCAAACCTTTAAATGCTCCTAGCGGTGATAGCATATTTCCGGCATTACTGCAAGAATCGCTGGATTACACTAAGCCCTTTATCACCGAGATATTTAGGGCCAGTCTGTGCACGGGATATATCTCCAAGGCATGGAGACTAAACAACGATTCAGACCTGGGGCAGAATCAGGCCAACATTTCACATTAAGTGGAATGCTCTACGGTACACGCAATTCGCGTCAATTCCAATCAGTTTTAATCCTCAATTAATAGATTCAGTCTTCAGTAATGCTCGGGGTTTTGAAGCTGATACGCATACACTGACGGTTCTCGGAGATATTATTGATATCTCTGGAAACTGTCGAAGAAACACTAACACTGCACAGCTACACCACCTGGCTGCTTCTGCGCGGGAGAGATTTCGCCAACATGGGACTAGTGACCCTGGAACTAAGTTGGAAGATGCTTTCGTTCTGAACAGACCATCACACACACCTTTCAGCACACTTACAACACGTGTGCTCCGTGACATGGTTAAGTCAATAAGAGCGCCGGAGTATACAGGATACAACAGATGGCGAGCACACCTCGGGGTGAATATGGGCGTGATGGGAGGGATAACTTGCAGAGTAGTCCATAGTTTCCTTCTAATTACAAAGATCCTGATGTAGCATTCAAATTGCTGCATCACAGACTTGTGTATCCTAATCAGTTGTCACTTATTGACCAGCGAGTTCAGAGGATTTGTACAGTTTGTCCTGGTGAAGGCACCCTATTTCACAGGTTCTTCACTTGTCCGGCATTGCAAGGTCTAATGGATCTCGTGCGCGGTATGTGTCAGTTGATCTGTGGCAACTCGTAGTCGTATTAAATATGTTTTATGCGCTCCTCCGATTCCTCTGGCACTACTTCGCAATCAAAATTATTTTCGATAAAACTTATTTCGTTAAGCACTGCGTTACGTGTTCGAAGTTTTGTGAGTAGGCCAGATTTTTTAAATTGTTTTTAAATTTTCCTCCATTGTCACTCTCGTTGTGATTTTGAATAAAGATAGATAAAAAAAATTTATAAAAGATTTAGAAATAAAGAGTATACTTATATTTCATTAAAATAAAGCCGAGAATAAGTTTTGTTATTTAACAATAAAAATAAATATAAAAATATATCAAACCGCGTTTAAAAGTGTGGTTGTTTTTGAGAATACTAATCAAACCCTATATTGGTGACCCCGACGTGATTAATTGTAAGCGACTTCTGGTTTCCCCCCTCCAGCGGTAAGGGACCGGAGAGTTGCCGACAAGTGTAAAATAGCCCTAATTGGAGCCAGGAGCAGTTTTTTCAGTCCTTATACCGTTTTCAACCAAAGGTGGTAGGTGGTAGTTTCGCAAATTTTCAAGAGGAGGCAGCCTGCGCTACAAAACGCACAGAGCTAATCAAGATAAGTGTTCGAGGCTTCCCGAAGTAGGCATCTAATCCCGCAAATTTTAAGAGGAGGCAGCCGGCGCTACGGAACGCACAGAGCTAACCAGGATATGTGTTCGAGGCTTCTCGAAGCAGAAAAAATTTTATATGTTATGTATTGATTTTTTTTCATATATTTATTTACATATATGCATACAGACATTAAGTTTTGCATATATCCGTTTTTCTTGCAATTCTTTTCAAATTTTGTCTCTATATATTCTCGTTTAACCTGTCACGTTTTAAGGATCTGTTTTCTCTCTCTAAGTTTTTCTTAGTATAGCTCCCTTGAGCAGTGTAAAAGTTTTGTTTGTAACGTATACGTAACGCATTCGGGTTTTGTTAAGTATCGCGAGTTTTTGGTAGAGTTTTTGAAGTGTTGTGTTGTGGTTCCAGAGTTGGAGGAAGTACTAATTTCAAATCATGAGTTTGACCAACGATTCGTCGATCGTCTCCAACGATTCACAGGTCGTCGCCTCTCCACCGGCGAATCTCGGGGCGGTTGCTGTGGGGCCTACTCCGTTCTGGAAGCAAGCACCGGAACTATGGTTTTGTCAGCTGGAAGCTCAGTTTGGCTTGCAGCTATTACACAAGACAGAACCAAGTTCAACATAGCAGTTAGTGCGTTGGATATGGATGTGGTACGCGTGGTGAGTGACGTGGTCTTCAACCCGCCGTCTGTGGATCGATACAAGATGGTCAAGGAGATGTTGGTTTCTCGCCTGTCCGGAAGCGAGCAACAGAAGATCCAACAATTCCTCACAGAGATGTCTCTTGGTGATCTCAAGCCCTCGCAATTGCTTCGTGAGATGCAGTCTCAAGATCAAGGATGATTAAGTGACCCAGTGCTTAAAACGCTGTGGCTTCAACGATTGTCATCACAGATGCAAGCTATCCTCGCCTGTAATCCTGGATCTCTCTCTGAACTTGCAACATGCGCCGACAAAATTGCAGAAGTCCGGCCATCTCCAGAACTGTGTTCCGTGCGTAACCCGTTTGCAAATTCTGGCGGTGCATCGCTTGGCTTGTTGGTCAAACGGATTAACGCCTTGATGCAAGTCATCGAAGATAAAGTCATTACTCATCATGGGCCTTCTATCAGCAAACCCGTGGTAGGTCTACAAGTCGTCAGCGAGACCATCATGGCTTTGCAAGTTCTGCCAATCGGCAGGGCTTATGCTGGTATCATCAGCGTTTCGCTAGCAAGGCCAGCAAATGCATTCCTCCGTGCAACTTCAGCAAAATTAATGCAGGTAAGCAAAATTCTAATCTGTCTTCAAACTTAATGGCCCCCTCCTTTGGCGAGTGGAAGGCAGGCCTCTTACAATAATCGCCTATACATTTTCGACCAATCTTCTAGACAATATTACCTGGTTGATACAGGAGCCGATGTTTCAGTCATTCCGGCCACAAAATTTAACAAGAACTTTCGCAGTGATTTTTAACTTTCGGGAGCAAACTCGACCCCCATTTTTACTTATGGGAAAAAACTTGTAACTTTAGATTTGGGGTTACGTCGAAATTTCCAATGGCCATTTATTATAGCGGATATTCCTAAGCCTATCCTGGATGCTGATTTTCTTCGCCACTTCGGACTTTTGGTGGACGTTAAAAAGCGTCATCTCGTTCACTAAAAACTCCTGCTCGTCTTGCCAAAGCGGAAAATTCTCCATTGTCAATATTAATTAAATCCACAATTTTTCCGCAGGTTCAAAAGTTGCTGCAGGGATTTAGTTTGATTGGCTTTACGAGACCCGTGGCGCACAAGGTAACCCACCACATTATTACCACTGGACCACCAGTGGTATCGAAGCCACGTCGATTTCCTCCAGATAAACTGATTGCTGCCAAAAAAGAGTTCGAATTCCTGCTCAAACAAGCCATTTGTCGACCCTCCGACAGCTGCTGGTCCTCACCGTTGCATATGGTCCTAAAAAAGAACGGGGAATGGAGGCCTTGTGGAGATTATAGGCGTTTGAATGCCTGTACTGTCCCGGACCGTTATCCCATACCCTATATTCAGGATTTCGTACATCAACTCGAAGGGTGCTTATTTTTTTCAACCTTGGATCTAGCGAAGGCGTACCACCAAATTCCAGTTGAACCTAAAGACATCCCTAAGACTGCAATTTGTACACCTTTCGGCTTCTTCGAGTTCGTTCGAATGACTTTCGGACTTTGCAATGCAGCACAAACGTTCCAGAGGTTCACTCACTCTGTGCTCCGCAATTTACCTTTCTGTGTTGTCTATCTTGATGATGTTTAGTTGCATCAAAATCAGTTGAAGATCATTTAGATCACCTGAGGCAAATTTTCAGTCGTTTTAAGGAGCATGGCTTATTTATTAATTTGCACAAATGTAAGTTTCTTCAAAAACAAATACTTTTTCTAGGCCATATCATAAATCAGCAAGTTATCAAACCCTCTCCCGAACGAGTTGAAGCAATAGTCAAGTTTAAACGGCCAGGCACTGTCAAGGAACTACGACGTTTCCTGGGTATGGTGAACTTCTACCGTCGTTTCTTTCCTTTCGCCGCACATCACCAAGCTAAACTTAACGCTATCTTACTGGTTCTAAGAAGGACGGTGCTCGAAAAGTTGATTGGTCGGAGGATACTATGAAATCATTTGAGTTGGTCAAACAGCAGCTAAGCCATGCCACTCAGCTGGCACATCCCTCAACTTCTGCACTTCTAGCTGTTGTGGTAGACGTCTCTGACGTCGCACTGGGAGCAGTGGTTCAGCAGAAAGTAGATGCTGGTTGGCAGCCCTTGGCTTTCTTCTCAGTCAAACTCTCTCCAGCTCAGGCCAAATACCGCCCCTACGATCGAGAACTTCTCGCAGCATACAGTGCAATTAAATATTTTCGATTTTTCCTTGAGGGAAGAAGTTTCGTGTTATTCACTGATCACAAACCTTTAACTTTCGCTTTTCACCAAAATTCAGACAAAGCATCACCACGCCAATTGCGACACCTGGACTTTATCGGCCAATTTACCACCGATATTCGGTATATTTCCGGTAAGAATAATGTAGTTGCTGATGCTTTGTCTCGTGTTGACGAAATTCAGGTATCCAGCGCCATCGATTTTAAAGGCATTGCTAAGAAACAATCTACAGATCAGGAACTTAGCCAACTGTTGCAAAATTCCTCCCTAAAATTCAAAAAGGTCATTTCTGGTTCAGACATTTTCTGCGAGGATTCCCCCAAAGGTTTGAGGCCTTTCATTCCTGAAATTTTTCGGAAACAGATTTTTAATTTGGTACATTCTCTTTCTCATCATAGTATTCGATCGACAACCAAGATGACCACTGCCCCAATATTTCTGGCCCTCCATTAAGAAGGACGTCCGCAACTGGACTCAAAATTGCCTCGCTTGTCAGAAGAGCAAAAGTGTCTAGACCCGTTAGGAGTTGTTTTAGTAAATTCACCGTGTGTTCAAATCGTTTCGAAGTAATCCACATTGATCTTATTGGCCCTATACCACCTTCACAAAATTTTAGGTATTGCCTAACCATCATCGATCGGTATTCTCGTTGGCCTGAAGCTATTCTTATTACGGATATTAGTGCCGTCACTGTTGCTGAAGCTCTTTGTCAAAATTGGATAGCACGTTTTGGCATCCCTAAAATTATTATTACTGATCAAGTTTTGCAGTTCGAATCGCAACTTTTTACCGAACTAGCTAAATTTTACGGTTTGAAGCGTTCTAGGACCACTGAATACCATCCTCAGGCAAACGGATGCGTTGAGCGTTGGCACAGGACCTTAAAAGCAGCAATTATGTGTCACCAGAATAAATCTTGGTTAAGAATTCTACACCTCGTCTTGTTTGGGCTACGTTCTGTTTTCAAGGAAGAATTCGGTGCTACGGCAGCAGAGATGGTTTACGGAGAGAATATTCGATTACCTTTCAATTTCTTTCAAAATCTAAAGTTTTCAAACCCCAAAACGATTTTGTAGCAACTCTGCGTGATTCTATGGCCCAAATCAAACCTATTCCTGCTTCAAACCACTCTTTAACAAATTTTTTTCAGATTCAAAGACTTGGATTCCTGCCATTCCGTTTTCGTACGTACGGACGCAGTTCGTATCTCACTCCAACCTCCTAATGAAGGCCCTTAAAAGGTTCTAATGTGAACCGCAAAATTTTTCACGCTGCAGATTAAGGATAGACAAATCAACATCTCCGTCGATCGTTTGAAACTTTGCTAAGAAGAGGTCTTGGATGAGGTTAGCTCAACTGAGCAAACCCCTTCCTCGTCTCGTAGTAAAGCTCAGAAGAACACGTTGCTCAGCAGGACGCCACGAAGCAGCCACGCACAGTTACTTTTGCCGAAACTGGAGTTGATGATGGTGCACTTGCAGAACGAACTTCTCGAAGTGGACGACCCATCGTAGTTCCCGCTCGATTTCACTGAAATCGTCACGGTTTCGCTGGTGGGGGAGTACTGTGGCGACTCGTAGTCGTATTAAATATGTTTTATGCGCTCCTCCGATTCCTCTGGCACTACCTCGCAATCAAAATTATTTTTGATAAAAATTATTTCGTTAAGCACTGCGTTACGTGTTCGAAGTTTTGTGAGTAGGCCAGATTTTTTAAATTGTTTTTAAATTTTCCTCCATTGTCACTCTCGTTGTGATTTTGAATAACGATAGATAAAAAAAATGTATAAAAGATTTAGAAATAAAGAGTATACTTATATTTCATTAAAATAAAGCCGAGAATAAGTTTTGTTATTTAACAATAAAAATAAATATAAAAATACATCAAACCGCTTTAAAAGAGTTGTTATTTTTGGGAATACTAATTAAACCCCATAGATCCACCCGAATTTCGGCATTACTAGACATCGTTTCTATGCGGACCAGAGGTGTGTAGTCGAGTGAATTGTTTGAATAGCTTAGTGTTGACACTGAACAAATCTACAATTCACCTGTACTACATGAGAGTCGAAAATTGGAATCAGAACACTGACACACAACACCACGCACACGCACTTAAGCGCCACTTTCTTGACAGATTGAAGAGACGTTTATGTCTTGAATATCTCGCAACGAACGCTGACACCTTCAACTGCACATGGCAGCCAGTATCGTCGGTGCAGGACTGAGCTCTTGTCTTTCGCTGGTGATAGCAGGCCACAGCATTTGCGACACTAGTCCACGGGGCTTCTCCCCGCTTAGGGATCGTTGCACGTGCTGAGGGAAGGACAAGCACTCTGTTAGAGATGCTAAGATGGAGGGATACTACGGGCTGCCCTCGCGGGACTCTATAAATGTATCGTGTAAATTTTTCGTTCGTTCGGTCATATATTTTTAAATCGGTTTCGGTGTCGGTGCTAAATTTCAAAATTTTATGTTGAAAATTCGTTCGTTTAGGCAATTACTTTTATTAGTTTATTTTGGAAATTTGGAGCTTCTTGGAGCTGCCACTTACCCAATTGTCAAAAATGGGACTTTTAAATTTTTTGTCTATCTTTTAGATCCTTTTCAAAATTCTTGCAGCCGTTTTTTAGTATCTTTTGAGAATTTTGTCTTGTTTGTTTTCCTTTTGTTTGTGTCTTTTTTCTTGTTCATTAGTTTTTCTAATTGTTTTAATTGTTTAATTGTCCCTATTGACCTTTTATAACTTTTAGATTAGATAGCGACCTTTTGTTTACACTTTGTAGAACCTTTTGCCACCTATTTTTAGGGAATTTTAAAAGAGCCAATGAGCCACTAAATAAAGAGCGTATACAAAAAAAAAAAAAAATTATTATTTTTTCTTTTTGTAGAATAAAGACTGATCACTAATTACGTTATGTCACCGGTAATCGACATACCAGCCGGAGAAAGTAAGATAACAATTAATTTGGACTCACCAGCACTTAAATCACTTTACTATTCATTCTACACTCTATGCCAAAAGAAAAAACGCCCTCGGAAAAGCTCGCACGTACAATGCGGTGCGACTACAAGAACAGAGCCATTTACAGATACATATATATATATGTGTAGTAGTCAGGTCTTACCCTTAAAAAAAACAATTATCCGAGAAGATAGTGTTAAAGGACAGGTGTCAAGTGTCACCGCCTATTTCTCATCGAAATTAATAAGCACTTCTTTCGAAATGAATGCTCGATAAGCGCTGCTTGTCTTGCAGAACGCACCTGCATTGGAAGAAATCTTAGATTTCATAATACCTTCTAATTCGTTAGCCATTATTACCTGCGAGTTAAATTCTTAATCAACACTCAGGTATTCGCATGCCAAATAGAAAGGTAAAAACTAAGAACTTTATTGGTCTTTGGTTATAACATAAATCACTTGACTTTTGGTAAATTTAAACAAAAAAAATTAGAGCGCACATCGGTGTGTACACCTGAACGCACGGCTCGCCGTGCATTCAGGTGCACGCAGAATGACACATAATGTCACAATTTTGCACATCGTGTTGTTTAGGCGACCGAAGCGTTGTCATTTCCCCAGCACATCGGTGTATACATTTTACGCCACAGTCTAGTATCGTAGTGTCCTGGTGCGCTTAGTAGTTTTGACGTTTATCGTAGTTTTATTCTTAAAGAACTTTCAAAATTGACATTCGATGTGCATACCAACAGTTCATGGGCTATCCCTACTTTTTCAATGATGTGATGTGCGCACCGTTGTGCTGAAAAGCGCATCGATGTGTACACCTGAACGCACTGTCGGTAATACAAGTGCACTAAATTAAGAAAGTTTTATACGCGGAATTCTAAAATCGAATTATATTTATTCAAAATTTAGTAATTTTGAAGAAATTAAATAAAATTTAAATATTCCACGTAGTAAATAAAGGAAAGAGAGACAAAAACAAACGAAGAAAGATGCATATACAGATTCTATCCGAAATAATGCGAATATTAGAGCATGTGCAGTAAAACAATTCAGCCATACGCGAGTTCGACGTTTTCGGTGTTAGTATCATTAAAAAATCGGTAGAAAAACGCGAATTTCAATTAAATTAAAACAAAATTTTACCTAATTCGGAGAACTTCATGCAATATTAATTTAAAGAAAACTATCAGTAATGCGTTCGCGCACTTTCATCCCTTTTTAAAATTATTTTTGACAAGTCAACTTATTATTTTTTTTAAGTGTGAAATTGGAATTTATCTTGAATTTGAAATTATGTTGAATTGTACATATTATGTAGAGTTAAGGATAGTATAATTAAACTGGTTTTGTGAATTATTACTGAATGAATAATACAGATATATATATAACGAAAGTCCACATGTTCTCATTTCATGTCCTCAGTTTTTTTCTTTTCTTTCTCTTTTCCAATTCAAGTTGTTTTATAGGTTCAAGTATGGGACTTCAGACCATGAAAAATATGTAGAATCAATTAATATTTGATTAATTAGTTATTTTGGACATTTAGTCAGCTCTATCCGAACTTATGCAAACTGCTTTTAACATCGTTACCAGACGGTGCCTGAACATGGGACTATTAATAAATCCTGGTAAAAGAGCGCTAGTTCTTTTTACTAGGAAAAGGAGTCTTCAGATCTGATCTCCTAAGCAATATGGAATTGCAATAGAATATTTTAAAGAAGCTAGATATCTAGGAATAATCCTAGACTCCAAGATTACCTGGCATCCCCACCTGGATGTGTTAACTTACAAACCCATATGGGCATTCAGTTCTTGCCACACCGTTTTCGGGCAAAAGTGGGGTGTGAACCCCAAAATGACTTTATGGATCTTACAGGGCATATTCAGTCCAATACTTTCTTATGGGGCAAATGTGTGGTGGAATAAAACATTGCAGGCAGCCACCAGGAAAACCCATGATAAGGTACCAAGGATGGCATGTGAGCACATGAATCCGTTCTTGGCTTACAGCCTCCCTACCTCTTTATTTAGAGGGAAACAGCGGCTAGTATGCTTCGAAGAGAAAGGCCAGATGAGCGAACCTCTTCCACGGTGGGTCATCCCAGTATTTTCGAGTAGGTCGACATTAACGACCTAGAAGCCCCAACAGATACTATGGCCAAGAGACTTTCTTTTGAAAAAGGTTACAAAGTAACCACAAATAAAAGAAGCCAGAAACTAGACATAGGACTCCAGCTTCGACAACGGGCCCAATTTTGGTATAAGAACGGATCCCGGAAGGACGGGAAAACAGGTGCAGGTGGTTGGTCCAGATGTGGAACCATCCATTCGCATGGTGCCTCATCTTATATTTTTCAGGCGGGAGTCTATGCTATATATGTAGGTTGGAGCTCAGGAAAGCCTAAATAAGGGCTGCCAGAACTCCAGCATTTACATTTGCTCGGACAGCCAAGCAGCACTCCTAGCTCTATCCTCTCAAGTTTTTGAGTCGAAATTAGTGTGCAGCTGCTACTCGAAACTCCAACTACTGTCTAGGGATAACCAAGTAACGTTGGTCTGGCTCCCTGGACATGGAGGAGTGGACGGTAATGAAAAAGCGGATGAACTGGCTAAAACCGGAGCTAAATGTCCGTATACCGGTCCCTACCCGAAATTTTTACAATACAATAAAACAATTTATTTTGGAATTACAACAAGAATTTGAAAAAGGATTTTTTCATTTTGTACAATAACCACAAATTATAAAATTTGGCAAATAAATACAGCTACATATAAAATAATAAACTTAAAATTAAATTAATAAATAATAACTATAAAATGAAATAGAATAAAGAAAAAACATAGCTACCAGTAAATAAAATAAATAAAAAACAATAATAATAATAATAAAACAAATTCTGCAGAACCTACATAAAAAAAAGTCAAGTGCGCACACATATACCTACGAAGATTCATTGCAGGTTAAATACTAAAAGAAACGGCTCCTGAATATGCCAACCGAGATCGCACGCTGGAAATCAGCGGGTAATGAATTCAAAAGACGAAAGGTTTGAACAAAGAAGGAACATTCCTCAATTAGACTAGTGAATCGTGGCATTAGTAAGTCAGGATGTCTTGTTCAGTGCAAGGAACAAGTGAAATGTGTTAAGTAGGCAGGTTCCTTAATCCCCAAAAACAGCGATACGGAGTGATATGATCATACCATCTCAGCCAATAAACAAAACGTGTACAGTCATTGAACGCGACATTAATTTTGTTGCAAAAAGTGTGGCAAAAATTCGCGCCCGCTGTCAGTCCTACCCACATCCGTCTTGCCACGAATGCAGATAAGTGCTGCAACTGACACCTTCCGCTGCAAAAATCACTTTGGGGACATATGTGGGTGGCCGCACAGCATATTGCCGCCTTGGGGTGGTTTTTGGCAGCCACGCCCCTTCAGTGCTTGAAAAGCTATGCGAAATAAATAATAAAAAAAATTACAAACAGACAACTGAATTGTCTTCATGACGGACAAAAAAAACTTGTTACGTCGCCTCCATTGGTGCAACCTGCAAACCTGAAAAAAGGAACGTTTTCATTTAATATACTACCAGCGTTGCGGTGCTGAAACAAAAGAAGGTCAACGCCGTACAAATATTTAACCAGCCGGAGAGAGTTCAACGCCGAGAGAAAGAGAGAGAGAGAACGTGGACTCCAGATGAAGGTGGAGTACTGACTGGACTTAGATTGGGGCCATCGCCCCCATCCACCCAGGCTAAGACGTTGCAGTCATGGTAAGATTTTTAATCCCATGGTAGTTGTGTGTGTTTGTGCGAGCCAGTGACCTACCTGGGTGCAACCAGAACCACCCCCGCTGTGTTCAGCAGCCTCTCAACCATGACGCTCAAGGCCTCTAATACAAAAAGACTGTGCAGAGTGGAGTAACAAAAAAAACCCTCGAGAATAGGCCAAGGCAGGCGAGAAGACGCCGAAGCGTCCCATCGATGATAGAAAAGGAATTCGCCAGAATAAAAAGGAAAATTATGCGTGTATGTATACGAAGAAATTTGACTTCAGGTAGTTTAAAATATTGTATATATATTTCAAAATTCTAAAACAGTGTGAGGAGAGGAAACCCGATTACATGATTTATACATATACATCGAAATGTGCTTACACTTAATTATAGAAGACGAAAAGCGCTTTTACCTGCCTTGAACTTATCTAGCCCTGACTCCTGCTCCTTCGCTCAGAGGTAGGTATGTATATATATATTTATATATATGTCTGTATGTTCTTACACTTACTGGTTAAGCCAGTCCATTATTCTACACACCTTATATATATATATATTTTTTTTATTTCTTTTTGCCGTCCTTTTCTTTTTCTTTTCAAAGCCTGACTTAATTAGGTCATCTAATTCTAATACAAATAAAAAGCTCAACTAACCTTGGGATACAACTGGGACTTACTCTCACTGTATTGAGACTGCACGCGCGGGGTGGCACCTTGGCCATTTCCATCAGGTTTTCCCTTTTCATTCAAACTTCAAGATAATTTATATCAAAGTCGCAGGTGCGTGAATTTTAATCACACAAGAAAAAACGTTTATTAGTCCTTAAAATTTCTCTTCCACAGTTTCTTTTTCACGTACATATGGACGTAGATTTTGCTCGCAAATCGCAGGTAAGTGAAATGTGCTTGCGACAAAACTTTTCGTAATCATTAAAATTCCTTTAAAAAAAACGCAGATACGTGGATTTAATTATTCACAAAAAAAAAACTTTTATTAATTCTTAAAATTCGTATTCCATAGTTTTTCACGTATATATGTACGATGATTGTCCTCAAAAATCACAGGTAAGTGTAAAGTAATTACAACAAAATGTACGTTTACTATTCCTTAAGATTTCGAAAAACAATCGCTGGTACGGGCATTTAATTCAAACAAAAACTTTTATTAATCCTTACAAGCTCCTCTCCATAGATTTTCACCTAAATATGTACGAAGATATCCTTCAAAAATCGTAGATAAGTGAGTTTAATTCACAACAAAAGAAAACTCTAACAAATTCTTTAAATTTCTTCTTCACAGTTTTTTTTCACATACATATGGACGAAGATTGTCCGCGCAAATTACAGGTGAGTAAATTTTATTCACAAGAAAAACTTTCATTAATCCTTACATGTTCTTCTCCATAGATGTTCACACAAATATATATGACGATATCCTTCAAAAATCGAGGATAAGTGAGTTTAATTCACAACAAAAGGAAATTGTAATTAATTCTTTAATTTCTCCTTCACAGTTTTTTCACAAGATTGTCTGCACAAATTGCAGGTACGTAAATTTTATTCACAAAAAAAACTTTCATTAATCCTCACAAGTTCTTCTCCATAAGTAATTCACAACAAAAGAAAACTCTAATGAATTCTTTAAATTTCTTCTTCACAGTTTTTTTTCACATATATATGGACGAGGATTGACCGCACAAATTGCAGGTAAGTAAATTTTATTCACAAGAAAAACTCTCATTAATTCTTAATATTTCTTCTCCATAGATTTTCACGCAATTATATACGACGATATCCTTCAAAAATCGCAGATCACCGAATGCTATTCACCACAGCTCACTCACTTTATCCTTCTTTTGATACTTTACTTTAAGGAAGAAATTCCACGATGCGCTTATAGAAAATTACACACATCACAATATACAACCGACCGCCAATAACACATCACAAAAGGTAAGGCTTAAAAAAAAACTCGCTACCGCGCCCACGCTTGGTACTCAGTACCATAATTTATCATTGCCTAAGACAAACTGCCGAAATCACCGCCGCCTGCCTATATCGCAGACATCCCGTCGTTCAACCCACCGATAGACGATCGCTTCGGTCGTCTAAAAATATCATTCGTCTCCCGCTCGCCACTACTCGGTGGCATATCTGTCCGGGTGTCGTGTATTATTTTGGAAAAAATCGTTGCTACCGAATATTTTGTGTAGTTCAATTTCTCCGAATTTTGGTTCGGTCTCGCATGATCTATTGTGTGGTGTTATCGCGTGATGTTTTATAGCTAGGCGAATTGCCGTTTTCGTCTCCTGGATGTGGGTGACTAGCGGTGATATTCAGACGAAAAATTGGAATTTGTGCGCGTTCTTCACATTTTAGAATTTTTTATTTAGGAATATTTTGTTGTTGTTTTTATTGCCGGCCTGTCGAATTTTTCTTTTTATATTCATGCGGATTTTTAATATTTATCGACTGATTGAACGGATCCTGGCCTTTTGAGGCAAATATGTGTCTTTTGGAGAAGCAGCATATGGCTGCTTTTTGAAAATACGCCGACTATTGCCCCTTTTTTAGGTATATTCAGATGTTGATATGAAAGGGTAGCATAGGGCTACCTTTCGAAAACTATAAAAAAAAACTTTCGCCCTCTTTCTGGTATATTTAGGAGATAAAAATAAAAATAAAATAAAAGGAAGGTAGCGTGAGGGCAGAACGCTACACAAGAGGAATCCATGGAAGGGTATATAAAGTTACCGAACATGAAAAGTGGTAGGATGAGGGCTTTTATTAGTCTAAGCCTAGTCAAGATCGGGAGGAGTACAGCAAATAGCCAAGGCCTTCTAAACGTACCATCAACTTTTTGTAAGACAGCGTAGGTGTAATCGCAACAAGACATGCGACTCTTAAGCACAATTCTCAAATTTTTAGTTTTGTATACTTGAACCAGAGGGTTTTTGTTGATAGCGATAGTGGGAAAAAATCAGATGTATAGAGAAAATTTCCCACTTCAAAATTGTAGCAATTGAACAAAATGTCGTGTTCTAGAATGCTAGCTGGATTAAGTTGATTATAAAATAAAACACTTTCGGTGCTTATAGTCAAAAGGAGATCCAAAAGTGAAAGATACGTTGCATTAAAGTAAGTGCGTAAGTTACTTATAACGCTTACGTCCAGCGACAGCGCAGTAAATCTAGAAATATGCCGCTGGTAGGAGTCTGCGCATTCAAATTAACATTAAAATCTCCACAGACGATGATGTCCTCATACTGATGAGAGAGATCGGATAATGCGTTTTCGAAATCTGAGCCATTAGTTGCAAAAAAGTGATCCGGAGGGCAGTACACGCATACAATCAAACATTTAGTTGCGCTGTTTGAGATTTCGACGTAGATAAAATCAATACCTTCAATGCGGGAAGGTTTAACTAACTTGGAGCTGAGGAAATCTCTGATATAATTAGACTCGACGATACATCTTAAAACCGGGTAAATTGACTGAAGCTGCTAAGACATTATTGTTTAGCCAGCTTTCACTGACAAATATTACGTGTAATTTTGAATCGTTATAGATTACCTTGAACTCACCAATTTTGTTCCTAAGGCTTCGAGCATTCAAATAGCAAATGTTAAGCCCTTTCTTCTGCTGATTAAAAATGTTTAACAGCGAAAAGCTGATATGGAGCGCTTACCGAATACCCAGAGGCAAATTTGATGAATCCAAGAGGCGCCCACTTCTGAAGAAATTATGCAGGAAAAACTCAACCTGGTTGATGTGTGTGCTACTGCACTTCAACATAATGCAGAATCTAATCTAATTCAATCAATTAAGAAAGAACACAAACTTGTTTTTTATGTAAGTAATTTTTAAAAGAGAGAGAAGAAAAAAAAATTGAAAGGTCAACTAAATGTTGATAAACGAAATCTGATTAACTATGCACTTAGTAGACAATAGTTAAACAAAACAACAATATTAAAAAGACAATAAAAAAACAAAACTCAGAACAAAAAATTACAAATCTTCCTCCGAATAATAAACTTCATGTCAAGTTCAATCCACTTCCGTAACAGCTTCAGGATCACATACCGAACAATCTAAATCAGAAACTTCCGTCATCACCCCAGGATCATGAAGAAAATTATTCAAGTCCAACATCGAAGTGATTTTCTCCGGTGGACTATCGACAGTTTGTCGCATGTGAACAATTCCTTGTCGAGCGTAGACTGAAGCATCTTGTCATTAGAAGGCGTGAGACTTTCAAAACCATTGACCTTAACGTCAGAGGAGATTCCACAATTAATTTGGTTCAATTTAAGCAAACCAAAATTCCGAAATTTATGTAGAAAAATTTTCTGTTCGTTAGCAGACGTAAATTTAACTATAACAGGCCCACCTTTGGAATTACCACTGCTTTGATTTTGCTTAGGCCGAAAAATTGAGGTGCCGTGTCCCAAAAGCAATGAAATAACGAAAAACTATTGAATCAAGTTCAACCCGAAAGACAACAAAACTTCTTTAAATAAAACAGCTTGGATTTCTTTAGCACAATACAAAACTTTATTACCCGCAATAACTGACCTATCTTAATTATAATATAACTTTGGTACCTTCTACAAAAAAGATACGACACGACTGAACTCTTAACGGAACTCGCAAGACCAGTCATTGGTCTTTTATGCCCCAATATTCGGAAGTAAGCTTGCTTTGCTCACAACAAGGATGTAAACAAACGACAACAACCTTGTCGTTTGTTCTACCGGTTGCAGCACCTGACTCGCTTAGTAGTAAACAATCGCTTTACATAGCAATTATCATGCGAGGTTTATTGTTATCATAATCATCGATTGCTCCATTAAACGCTCATCGCAACCAGTTGTTGAGCTAATCAGCGAAATAACCGACAGTTGCAGAACAATAGCATGCGAGGTTGGCTGCTGGAAGAATCTTCCTTATATTGGCCCATAAAATCCTTCCCACCTTCAAAATCTAGTTTCCGTAGGGAACTAGATCTAGAGAAAGCAGCAATCTTAAAAATTTTAGATACTTTTGGTCTCCGTTCGGTTCAGGTTGTCTTACATTATTCTTACATATCTTCCGATTTATCTTTTCTTACATTTTTATCATTTTGCATTGTTTTTCTTTCTTTCTTCTTTTTGATTACACATATTTATTTTCACTAATAATTTTTTTAGTTATGTAATGAGTGGCGGCTCCCAAAACCCCAAAAAACACCCATTTTTTTGCACACTTTTGCATACTTATGGCATCTAGAACATTTCAGCCACTCATTACTTTCCCTAGAAAAGATAAAATATACTTTTCCTAAAAAATATGGAAAAAGAGACATAAAAAGCAGCACGCAAGACATGTGATAATCAAGCCAAGCCAGTAATACACATTACAAAAGGCGGCCGTGAGAATTTCCTAATAATCGCTGCTGCGAAGCAACCAAAATAAAAATCCAAATGTGCCATATGTGTGGTGAAAGCAACTAAAGAAAAACTCAATTGTTTTACTTCCTCAAACATGAGGGAAATAGCAACGCTCAATTGCTAACAATCGAGCGTATCAAATTGCATAACAAATGAGTGCAGTAAACAATTTCTCTTCCTCAGTAAAAATCCCCAACATATGGTCAACTGGGCCACTAAGATACTATGTACATACATGAAATTGTTTACATGAGAATATTTCAAGCATTATCGGAGGGGAATGTCTTACGAAAGCATTAAGTATTCAAGAACTTTCTTGTCAAACGTTCTCAGTGGGGAAAGCTTGAAAACTGATAGGAACAAACATAAATTAAGAACGAGTATCGAAGAGATACTAGCTAATTCCTATAAGAATTTCCCGAAGGAGAAAACCCAAAATGTCTTTCTGTTTCTGTGATTCGCTGGAAACCTAGTAAAGGGGCGTGGTTTCTTGTAAATAGGAAATACTCAGCTACTGATCATGAGAAGATGGCGTAACCCTAAAGTATAAATTTCCGATCATTTTGTACGATCGGGGCAGTCAATTTCAATAATTTAAAAAATCAAGAACTACTGATAAGATTCCCCCGACCAACTGTAAGGAATCCATCAGCTAACTCTATAAGTGAATATATATATTGTAGTAGGACAATGTGTGTTTTCAATAAAAAGAATCAAGAGTGTATTTTCAGTAGTAGAATAATTA
This sequence comes from Dioctria linearis, assembly GCA_963930735.1. Lineage (NCBI taxonomy): Eukaryota > Metazoa > Arthropoda > Insecta > Diptera > Asilidae > Dioctria > Dioctria linearis. The sequence continues at coordinate 205,821,983 of OZ005742.1, forward strand.
ACAGATTAAAGTGTTAAGTTCTTAATAACAGAACAATTAAAAGAATAAGTTTGTATTCCAAATAAGAGAATTAAATGTGGACAGAATAAAATCAAAGTACTACCTACAGAGTAAAAGTGATAGTTTTTTTTTCTACACATAACCCAGAGAAGGGCAGGTGATCTTCCTCGATTACGAGAAGCACTCCCTCGTCCTGTTGCCCAACAGGCGCGCAACAAAAATTGGTGGCAAAAAGATAGAAGATCTCCATGTGCTAATGTGCTACCCTAGGCATCAGGAAGATTTACCCGCGGCAGAAGCGGAAGAAAACATCGGCCAGATCTTCGAGGACGTAGAATTTGAAGAGGACGTCAGCGAGTACGAAGAGGACATCGATATAGAGTCCGGGACCAGCGACGCAGGAGACGAAGATCCTTTCGACAGAGAACTGGATTTCCTGCTAGAGAACGAAGCCTCTGCAGTAGAAATATATTCAGCTATCCATAGAAGAAACAACCCTGACGACGACGATGAGGCAACGTGGGACTTTGACACGTACGAGCAAGTACGCGCAGTGATGGACCAATAAGCAGGAGAATAGCAGCAGGCAAGGAAAATATATGTAAAAAAAAACTAATACAAAAGTGCAAATAACAGTGCCAGTAAAAAAAAAAAAAAAAAAGAAGACCATTTTCATAATGCATATTTTAAAATTTTATCTTTTATCTTCAACATAAATTAAATTTTTATATACATTTTTTTTAACGTTTATACATATATGTATCATATTAAGAAGTGAAAGTGTTAGTTTAAAAAAAAAACTATTCTCTCTCTCCGTCGCGTTTTAACAGGAAAAGTTTTCATTTTTAACAAATTTAAAAAAAAAATTTTTCAACCTTTTTTCTCAAGGAAATTTTTTCCTCTTCTCCTCACACAGGGCACTTTCGAGCCAACCCTCGTGTTAAATTTCATTTAAGTTTTTTATTATTATCTTATTTTCAAAATATAATAAGTGAAGTGGAAAAAGGTTTGAGTGCAGGTTCCGTCTTTTTACAGTCAAAATTGTAGTGACACGTGCGAAAAATTATTCAGCCCGAGCTACTCATAGCAACAGGCTTTCTGGAAATCGTTTAGCTCGCGCTACGCGATTCATAAAATCCACAAAAACTCCAAAAATGGCACCTGGAACTGAATCCAATGAAGCCACGGCACTTAAAATATCCCTCACTGATGCACGAAATATGATCCCCGAGTTCTATGGCAGAACCGAGGATTTACACCGTTTCATCACCTGCTGTGAATTATTGCTCACACAAGCCAAAACCGTTTTTTACTATAGTAAAGACAAAGCTCAAAGGTCCAGCTTACGACTTGCTCAGATTTAAAGACATCTCTTCATGGGATGCTCTAAAGATAGAGCTAAACGCTCAGTTCCAAGAAAAGAGACCGCGAGTAGCTATACAAGGAGAGCTAATGCGCCTTAAGCAAGGTACTCGCGAAGATCTCACATTATTTGCAAACAGGGTAACAAAAGCGTTATCCGATTTAAATTCTCCAACTTTTAACGAAGCAACGGAAACCGCATCAGAATATCTTCTCAAAGAAAATGAGCAAAATGCTATACGCGCATTCGAAGATGGCTTCAGGAATGAGCAATTGAAAACCATCATAAAAGCTCGATCTGAAAACGAATTACAAAAGTTAATTACTTTTGCTAGTGAGCATTCGCACACAATCGAGGAGGCACATTAAAGTACGCCTCGCATGAATACACCCAATGTTTGTGAATACTGTGGTAAAAAGGGTCACAATAAAGAGACCTGTTTTAAGAGAAAACAGCTCCCAATGTTCTCTACCTCCCCCAACATCAAAAGAGAAGTAAACAGAGTGATCTGTAGCTACTGCCATAAGCCAAATCACAGACAGAATGAATGTCGGAGCCGGCTGTACGATGAACGGACAAGGCGATCAAACTTCGAAAGAGATCGACCACAATTCTCACCAAGGCAGCAAACTCCTCGTCAAGGAAGTACCCCCCATAGCCAACCGACTAATTTCAGACAAGTCAGATGGTCAGATGTACGGAATCAATTTCCGAAAAACGAGTTTACGCGGGAGGTATCGGACGACGAACCTTCCCGCCTCATAACTACGCAAGCTATCGTTCACAAGCATCCCCAGTAAATAACCAAAGTTATTTTACAAAGTTAAGGGTACCTAGAAAAGCCCTTAACCATTCCTTGACAGTGACTATTCCAGTAGATTTTTCAATAAAAACCCCAGCCACTTTTCTACTCGATACAGGCGCTGAAATCAGTTTGATAAAAGCTGAGTCTACACATGACGAGGCACTTGTATACGAGGATAAACGCTGTTTTATCACTACTTTGGCTGGAGATAGTTTTCCTTCTTACGGAATTACTTATGGTGCAATTACATTTGTCACGCCAGGTAGCGAGTTTACGCTGAAACACCCATTTCATATAGTCCCGGAAGGCAGTAAACTACCGTGCGACGGTATTCTAGTGAATGACTTCCTGAAAGAATACAACTGCGCAATATACTACTCAGACATGTGTCTAGAGGTTTGTTTAAGGAGTAAACTACCTAGGGAAAAGGAAAGTAAAGGTAATAAGAATGTAATAAAAACTGAGCAGATAGACAATAAAGAGGAAAAAGGGAAGGAAAGGAAAAATAATAATAATAGTAAACAAAGTGAACAAAGGGAACCTCAAATGGAAGAGGTAGACAAAAACAATCAACAGAATTTTGGAAAGATCATCCAATTATTTTATTATCTTTTTATAATAATGATAAATTATCTATCCAGAGCATCTAAGATCCAGTGCAATTCGGTATGTGAGAATTCAGAAATAATTCCAACGGATCCCACTGCCTATGTGAGTTGCTCAGGATCAAATGCCTCAAGGGAAGATAGAATCAAGAAACAGTCAAATGAACTGTATCCACCACAAGTACACGATGCTAAGACAGTGACCTGTGGAAATGGTTATTTGAAGAAACAAAACCCTCACAAAGAAGGGAAAATTACAGACAATGTAGTGAATAACGGTAATAAGGATGATCAAGAGAATATAATGAATAAACAAAGGGAAGCCGAAGAAGTGGATTATCCCAACAGTAGTATAGAAATGAGCAACAATCCCTCATCACTGAATATAATTAACCTCCCCCCTCGTTCAGAAGTAATTGTCACACTACCCGTCGAAAGAAACGGAGAAGCTTTTTGTCCAAAGAAGGAGATACAGCCAGGCGTTTATACAGGAAACACACTGGTAAGCTCTAAAAACATGCTTGTAAATTTATCAATATTAAATTCCACATCGGATTCAGTAAAATTAGATGTTCAGGAGATTAAACTTGATTTGGAGGATTTGAGTGATTACAAAGTTCTCCAAATCAATTATGAGCATGACCCTGTTGCAGATCGATTACATAAATTAGAAACCCATCTAACATTGGAACACTGTAACCAAGAAGAACAGCGATCTGTTCTTAAAATCTGTCGAGAATTCAATGACTTGTTTTACTTTGAAGGAGACCACCTTACGTATACTGATGCTGCTAGCCATGAAATACCTATCCTCAATAAGACTGGGCCGATATACGTGAAACCATATCGTTTGCCTGATCGATGATTGATGATCGAGAAAGAGATTATTAGTTCGAGTCGAAGCCCGTGGAATTCTCTACTTCTGCTGGTTCCCAAGAAACCAGACGAAACCGGCAAGAAGCGATGGCGAGTTGTCGTCGATTTCAGACGATTAAATGAAGTTACTGTCGGAGATGCTTATCCTCTGCCCAATATAACAGAGATATTGGATCAGTTAGGAAGATCTAAGTATTTCTCAACACTGGACTTAGCTAGCGGTTTCCACCAGATTCCTATGAATAGTAAGGATAAAGATAAAACGGCATTTAGTACACCATTCGAGCATTTTCATTTCAACAGAATGCCATTTGGTTTAAAAGGTGCCCCAGCCACATTTCAAAGGCTAATGAATACTGCCCTTACTGGTCTCCAAGGCATTCATAGTTTTGTTTATTTAGTCGATATAGTCATCTACGGTTATGATTTAAAGGATCATAATGCCAAACTTATACGGGTGTTTGAGAGGTTAAGAGAACATAGACTCAAGCTTCAGCCAGATAAATGCCACTTCTTGCAGAAAGAAATAGCTTATCTTGGACACGTCGTAAGTGAGCAAGGCGTATCCCCAGACCCGGAGAAAATAAAAGCCGTTAAAACTTACCCAACTCCTAAGAAAGCCAAGGATATTAAGGCCTTTCTAGGTTTTGTTGGTTATTACAGGCGTTTCATTCCAAACTTCTCAAAACTGGCTAAACCCTTAACTGCTCTATTGATGAAGGATACACCATTCACATGGGACAGTTTTTGCGACGAGTCATTTAAAATCCTCAAGGGTAAATTGATAGCCGCACCTATCCTTGCTTATCCAGAATTCGACCAAGAATTTAACGTCACTACGGATGCAAGTGATGTTGCTCTAGGTGCTATCTTATCGCAGGGTAAGATTGGTAAAGACCGACCAATTTGTTACGCCAGTCGGACTTCAAACCCGGCAGAAACAAGGTATTCGACTATCGAGAAAGAGCTTCTAGCAATCGTATATGCCGTGGAACAATTTCGGCCATACCCCTATGGAAGGAAGTTCAATATCATAACGGATCATAAACCATTGGTCTGGCTTATGAATTTGAAGGATTCCTCCTCCCGCCTCATGCGCTGGAGAATCAAATTAGAGGAATACGATTACAAGATCCACACCACAAACCCGGATTGCTAAATGCAAATGCAGATGCTCTAAGTCGCATAGTTCCCGATGAAGCTACGCAAGACGAGCCGAAAGTTATAAATGTAATAACCAGGAACCAAGCAAGGTTTCCACAAAAAACCGTAGACAAACCCGATCCTGTGGAATACATTTATAATAAATATGAATCTTCACCCCACGCTAATATGGATTTCATCTATGAAAAAATAGAAAATCTGATCATACAAAAAGGTATCTCTTATAAGAATTTTGTATTACCAAATACAGATAACCACTTCGAAGATCAGTTGAAGGAAATTTTCCCTTCATTAGATATACCAAACTCAGGTTTAACAGCACAGATATACAAGAAGCAAACCTTTGTCATGTGCAAGACTACCTTTCCTATGCGAAATAGGAAAGACTCCAATGAACTAATCGAGTCGTTGTTAAAGCTACGAAACCATTGTGTTGAATACGAACAGAAGGAAATAAATATGTACATACCTAAGGCTGATAGTAGAACACACTTCGAGCTCAAAACACTGATTTCGTTGATATTTGAAAAAATCCAAGTAACTATATACCTTTCACAAATTGTCATTGTCACGGATAGTGAAAAACAAAAGGAAATAATAAAATTATGCCATGATACGCCCATAGGTGGTCACCAAGGCGTTACAAGAACATTAAAAAAGATCCAAACAATGTATAATTGGCCAAGTATAACACGGGATGTTGAAACATACATAAAAACGTCTGATTCTTGTCAACTTAATAAATTGAGCAAAAATCCCAGAATGCTAATGAAAATTACTACAACCAGCTCTAAGCCATTCGAGAGAATCGCCCTAGATATTGTAGGACCATTACCAGTGAGTCATGAAGGTAATAAATACCTTCTAACATTTCAGGATGACCTCACAAAATATACAGAGGCTACACCATTACATAATGCAGAAGCTCGTACAGTAGCCGAAGCTTTTGTAACAAACATTGTGTGTAGACACGGAATCCCGGAATCCATACTAACGGATCAAGGTTCCAATTTTTTGAGTGAAATGTTCATACAAATGTGTAAATTACTACATATAAAGAAATTACAAACAACGCCTTATCATCCGCACACTAATGGTGCTTTAGAAAGAAGCCATAGGACGTTGGCAGAATACTTACGTCATTACGTAAACCGTGACCCGTTGACATGGGATACATGGATTGCTTATGCTATGTATGTATATAACACTAGCGTTCACAACAGTACACATTTCACCCCGTATGAACTTATATACGGATATCCACCGAGAATACCTTCAATAGTAAAATTAGATCCTAGTTTATGCTATAATTATGATAATTATAATAACGAATTAAAGGCCCGACTACAGCATAGTCACCAGATTGCCAAAGAAAACTTAATTAAATACAAAGGCAAATCGAAGGTATGGTATGACAAAACCTCAAAAGAAAAAGCATTTTGTCTCAATGATAAAGTTCTATTAAAAAATCATACGCGAAAAAATAAATTATCTCCATTATGGACAGGCCCCTACGAGATAGTAAAAATGAACTCCACCGAAAATTCCACAATTAAAATAGGGAATAAGCTTAAGACTGTACATAATAACAATCTAAAACTATTTTTGGAATAAAGCCTAATCCAAACTATTATCTCAGGACCATCTCCCTGATGACCGTTCTCGTACTTTGTGCTTGTGTACCAGCAGCAGACTGCTCATTAAAAATCACCCCACTAGAATCGAATCCTGGAATCTACTTTGAGGAAGTAGGTCGCGTGGGTCTGTATAGCAACGAATGGCAGGTAATAGTGTATTACGACCTAACAGATTTCAATTTCGAGCTTGAGAAACTAACAGATTGTACAGAATCAGCTCAGAAACTCTGTAACATAATCGAATACAAACATAACAAACTCCCTCTCTGTGGCGATATCACACATCACTTAAACACACTCACACGGGTTCTTAGACAAAATTCACTATTATTAACAGAACAAAACAACAGATAAAAACGCGGGGTGTTCAATGGTATAGGTACACTCAGTAAAACTCTTTTCGGCACTTTGGATGAAGATGATGCAATCCAAATTAACCAACACATAGAAAATCTCCGAGACAATGAGGATCATTTACTAGAATTGATCAAGAATCAAACACTGATCGTAGATACCACAGTAAATATATTTAACAAAACCCGTTATGCCATAAAGGAACAATTTATCCACATAGACAAGAAATTAGAGAGTCTTATGTCAGCAAGCTATCGTTTAACTAGCAACAATATTAAACCAAATATCACGATAGAACTGGAGACACTTGTCTCTTTAACAACCTTAATGATGATTAGGTACCAAAATGTACAAAATATCCTTATCGACCTAGTCACAGATGTACGGCATGGTAAAGCACACCCTTCAATTATCACTCCTTCGCAAATGAAAAATGCGTTAGAGACCATTCAAAAAGAAATACCAAATTCCCTTACCTTACCCATCAATAAAGAGAAAAACAATCTCATACAGATCTACCAAGTTAGTAACGTACGCACAGCAGTTGTTAATAATAAAATAATTTTTCTCCTCAAACTCCCCTTACCTTTCAGAGAAAACTACCAATTACTGAAGGTATATCCATTTCCAACACCACATAATGGAAATTTCGCTTACATAAAGCCTTCTATCGAATACCTAGTAATAGACTATAACAGAGAGCACTATTATTCGTTAAACAATTTCGATTTACAAAATTGCCAAACATCAGACTTAACCCACTACCTTTGCCGCATGGTACACCCGATATTTAATGTACACTCAATCAATAATCTATGTGAGATTGACCTACTCAAACATTCAAAATTTATTCCTGCTCACTGCGAAATCCAAACAGTTCCAAAATTGGATTTCTGGATCCAACTTTCTCAACCCAACAAATGGCTGTGCTCTATGAAAGAGCCAGTAGTAGTCGATACTGTATGCAACAGTGAAATAACCCCCCATCAGTTGAATAACACTGGTGTGATTGAATTATCAGTAGGATGCTACCTGCGTACCAAAGATCTGATAGTCCAAGCCCACAATATTAAAGAACTTGAGCTAAACAGCCACTACCTACCATCTATCAATCTTACCTACGAAATACCTACATACACACAACAGCAAGCCCCCATACAGTCTAAAGTCCGAGTCATAAAATTCCACGACGATCAAGAATTATCACAACTCAGTGCCGCTATAAAAGAGCAAAAACAACAAGAACTATTTTAACACGAAAAAATTATTCCACATATCATCCATCATTACGCTGTACTATACCTACTTGCAGCCATAATATTTACCTTCAGCGCTTACAAGCTTATAAAAAAACGCAAAACACAACAAATGAACACAGAAAGCCCGTCTATTGAACTTGAAAATGTTGATACCGATTACCGCATAACCATACAAGGTTAACTAAAACACACTCGCAAAAAAAAATAAATAAACACAAAAAGCTCGTACACAAAGATGTTCATATAAGAAGAGAGAAAGAGAGTTTTTTTTTTTAAAAACATGTAAGAGTTCAATGAAAAAATAAGAAATAATGATTTATATAATACTAAGCAAATCTTTTATTATAATTAGTATAATAAATATCGAACTAAATTAGATAATCAAATAACATAAAAAGCATAAAAGCACTAATAAAGTTTTTTTTAGCTCTGTATAGAAATATGTGGCCTTACGCCTAAGTATATGCAAACATAAGATAAATACATACATTATACAAGAAAAAAATTATTTAAGTTCAGATAGTGCGTAATTCATTTTTTTTCTTTTTTCCTTTTCAAATGTAATGTTATTTAAACTAAAGGCTAAATTAGCGTAATAAAAAAAACCTATTAAGATATTTTACTTTTAGATATAAAATTTGCTCAAAAGTTAAAGACTGTAGAAAGCATTAAGTTAGCGCCTAGTTACCATTTTTTTTCTCTTCCGTTTTTATAGTATTGCATAGTTAGACTAATAAGAATAATAAGATAAGAAATTACCACTATGAAGGTAAATAAACAACAATGGTCAAACTAACATAGTTAAGGATTTAACATATGTATAGAATAACGATTTTTAGGATAATCTAAGAAAAGATTACTCTGAAATTAGGTCTTATAGCGCCTAATTGTTAACTTTATATATATATATATACATAGCACTGTAGAGTGTACTTAAGTAACGCATAATTGGCTACCTTGTTTTATACATAGCAATATAGAATGTAATAAAGGCAAATAAATGCCAATATGTTAAGAAGCATCTTTTCTGATCAGATAGCAAGCAATACGAAACGCATTCACTCTTCCTCCTCTTTTCGAAAATTCTCTGAATTTTCTTTTCCTAGGGTGATGGTGTAATGAGTGGCGGCTCCAAAACCCCAAAAACACCCATTTTTTTGCACACTTTTGCATACTTATGGCATCTAGAACATTTCAGCCACTCATTACTTTCCCTAGAAAAGATAAAATATACTTTCCCTAAAAAATATGGAAAAAGAGACATAAAAAGCAGCACGCAAGACATGTGATAATCAAGCCAAGCCAGTAATACACATTACAAAAGGCGGCCGTGAGAATTTCCTAATAATCGTTGCTCCGAAGCAACCAAAATAAAAATCTAAATGTGCCATATGTGTCGTGAAGCAACTAAAGAAAAACTCAATTGTTTTACTTCCTCAAACATGAGGAAATAGCAACGCTCAATTGCTAACAATCGAGCGTATCAAATTGCATAACAAATGAGTGCAGTAAACAATTTCTCTTCCTCAGTAAAAATCCCCAACATATGGTCAACTGGGCCACTAAGATACTATGTACATACATGAAATTGTTGACATGAGAATATTTCAAGCATTCTCGGAGGGGAATGTCTTACGAAAACATTAAGTACTCAAGAACTTTCTTGTCAAACGTTCTCAGTGGGGAAAGCTTGAAAACTGATAGGAACAAACATAAATTAAGAATGAGTATCGAAGAGATACTAGCTAATTCCTATAAGAATTTCCCGAAGGAGAAAACTCAAAATGTCTTTCTGCTTCTGTGATTCGCTGGAATCCTAGTAAAGGGGCGTGGTTTCTTGTAAATAGGAAATACTCAGCTACTGATCATGAGAAGATGGCGTAACCCTAAAGTATAAATTTCCGATCATTTTGTACGATCGGGGCAGTCAATTTCAATAATTTAAAAAATCAAGAACTACTGATAAGATTCCCCCGACCAACGGTAAGGAATCTATCAGGTAACTCTATGAGTGAATATATATATATATTGTAGTAGGACAGTGTGTGTTTTCAATAAAAAGAATCAAGAGTGTATTTTCAGTGGTAGAATAATTAACAGATTAAAGTGTTAAGTTCTTAATAACAGAACAATTAAACGAATAAGTTTGTATTCCAAATAAGAGAATTAAATGTGGACAGAATAAAATCAAAGTACTACCTACAGAGTAAAAGTGATAGTTTTTTTTCTACACATAACCCAGAGAAGGGCAGGTGATCTTCCTCGATTACGAGAAGCACTCCCTCGTCCTGTTGCCCAACAGGCGCGCAACAGTTATATATATCATTATATATATTTTTTCTTTGTCTTCATGCTTATCTTTAATTTATGAAATTTTTCTTTAACAATTTACATTTTTTTTCTTCACGGATATGAAATTTCTTTTTACAACTAACATATTTTCCCAATAACTATATATCTTTCCAATGCTATAAACAAAAATTTTCTTTATATTATCCTGCAATTTATTGATTTATGATTAAAAAAAAAATATTCTTAATTAATTCATATGAATTTTAAAAATATAAAACTAATTTATTGTCTATCTAATAACAAAAATAACAAAAATTAAAAGTTTTCTTTTTATATAACGAAATTACTTATACAAAAATTCTATCTAAGGGTATACTTTGTATGGGTGCCCAAAACAGCTCTAATTACAATACTATGGTTACTCTAATTATACCATCTGCTTTCCGTCGATTGTAAATTTACTGTTTGCAGATTTTCTGTTGTTGGCATGATCACTATATACTGGCCTCTGCTAGCTTGGATAACCTCTGGCTTATTGACCCTTTTCATGGTTTGCTGATGAAGGCTCGAACTTTTTCTTTTCTGACGTTTCAAACGGTAGACTATTCCTGATAATGATGCTGGCACTTGATCACCTTTGAAGAGTTTACGCAGGAATGCTACTTTATCCCAATAATTATTTGGTAAGAGTAATTTCATCTACATTGCTTTTCTGGAAACCATAAGACCAGCTTGTAGCTTTTAGGATGGGATCATCATAGAAAGTATAAGCATTTCTTTCATTTCATCCCAATTTCATTTCATCCCAACAAACTTGTTAAAAAATCGGATGATCCAAATGTTTTTAAAAAAAAACTTTCTTTTGGGCACGGTGCAGTTCTCTGAAGTATATTGAGAGTGCACGCCTACTTAAAGACTTGTGTTTTTATATTTCATGTATATATGTATATTAATAGGTATAACATACTGCAGTCCTCTCAACATTAAATTATGCGCTAAAAATTCCCTCTGGTTTCCTAATTGTAGCCTTGCCATAAAAGTTCCTTCAAGACGTAGCTATTTTTTTTTTGCCTTCTGACTGCTGCTCCATGCTCGGCATTTATGTAGATCATATATTTGGGCTTCACTGGTACAGGAATACTGTATATCTTGCCCATGTTCAAATGATTATTTCACTCATCTTTCTAAATCTTTCTCAAAGACATACTTATCCTTATCTCCTGCATCTCACTAATTTCTCATAATTCGCTCGTACTCCGAGCTGCAATGTCGATTCCCTATATTTACTCGTTGCATATCTACTATGGTTAATATTTGCTTTCATTGATCCTCTCCTTCTGCTGCTGTCTGTGCTCTGGAAGCGTTGAATATGTAGATTTGACGATCTTACCTATAGTTATTTTAGCTATGGCAGCCCTTTTATTTTTCTCTATGTTACTATATACTATATATGTTAAATCTTTTCTTATAACTCTTGTTTCTTTTTTAGCTTTCTTTTCTCTAACACTCCTAAAATCTCTTATTCCTTTTAACATTACAATTTTTTCTGGACTCTTATGTTTAAAAACATCTTCGTTCATTAGTCAAAATTTTTAACACATTTTTTTCCTTTCTTTTCATTAACCTTTTGTGTTTTTTATCTTTCTTCTGCCTACTTTTTAGCTAACCATAACTTTAAACATTTATTAATTATCTTCATACTTTTCTTATTCTTATAACTTTTTCTTTCTTGGTTTTTTTTTCTTTCTGAAATTTCTCTATTTCTTTCTTTTTATTCAATTTTATTCTTTTAAAATCTCATTGTAAATAACAGATACATATTAACAGAAATATTTCAAGTAACATAATTTTAAGTAACCAAAAGCAGAGTAATATAATATCATACATTACAAGTAATATTTAATATATATATTAAAATTCAGGATATAGGATAGAACACCATATACTAGGATTAGGACAAGAATTTTTACTAAATTAAGCAAGATTTTTTTTTCCCATAAGGAGAGGGATGTAATACATCAAGCATCTAGAAATATTTAAAAAGACAAAAGGAATACAAACATGCCAGTTCATTAAACTAATAGCAATCGGCGCTAAAATAAATGAATGAGTGTGTTATGTGCTTTGTTGAGTGAGGCCCGTGAGACGCGAAGTCTCATGGTAGCTATGTTGGCTGGCCGGCAGGCCAGCATCTCGAATAAATGCAGAGAGTATGGGGTGGGTTAAGAACATAAAACCTGCACTACCACGGGCCATAAACAAAAAGAAATCGTGCCAATGAACAAGGCGAGACGAAGATTACCTACCTAGAAACACACTTTTAATCCTGAGGGGACTGTACACAACACTCACCCGAAGGTAGTCCTGCGGATCAGATGACGTGATCCTGCTGCCTTCCTCGGCCTCCCATGACATCGTTGGCATCTGGTTTGGTGTCCCTTTATCCTGTAAATAGAGGGAGAGCTCTGGGAGGGAGTAGAGAAAAATACCCGCTTTAATACCCCATTTAAATTCCCTTCTTATTTAAATTTTTCTCATAGTTAATTATCACATAGGTGGTACTTTGCTTAATTTCACCCCCGAAGCTTTTCTGGATGCACGGCGCGTTCGATGGCCTAAGTCGTTCACTGGCCAAGTACCTTCATGCGGCAAGAATAGATCCTTTTTTCTTCTTCTTTTTTTTTCTTAAATTCACCCCCGAAGTTCTTAACAGATAGATTCTAAAATATTACCATACGACCTAAGATTAAGGTAAGCCCATCGGGTCCTGTTACTGGTACCTAAGCGTGACGTACTTGATGAGTAATCTGTCGCGAATCAACTTAAACTCTTGTAAACTAGCATCGCAATTAGGGTATCTGTCAAAAATGCCTTCTTGAGCAGTAGACAAAAAAAAACCGGTGTACGGAAAAGCCGCCTTACTGGCTCCATATGGGTCACCTTAAATTCTTATACAATTTCTAATCGAGCTTTTATTAACATTCCTTCTGTCGGAAGAACAAGACGAAGCATGAAGTCACTTTTATACTAATAAACGACAGTTCAAAGTACTTACTACTGTGATCACTGTTATGCTAATAAGTAAACTCAAAAGATAAATATATTGGCAAGGGTTTACTTCTATAACCACTGTTATTCTACTAAGTGAGCTCAAAACAATATAATTGAAAGAATTTACTACTGTAATCCCTGTTATGCTAATAAGTTAACCAAAAGATAAGTATATTTGAAACTGTTTACTGCTGTAATCACTCTTATGCTAATAAGTAAACTCAAAAAAATATAGTTTAAAGCATTTACTACTGTGATCCCTGTTATGCTAATAAGTAAACCAAAACATAAGTATATTTGAAACTGTTTACTGCTGTAATCACTGTTATGCTAATAAACAGTACTGTTCCGGCGCTGCTTTAACGAATAGTTGCTAATATTATTAATATAATTGCGTACGAATACTAATAATTCCAAGTAAATCTTATTTAATTCCGAGACTCGTGCACAGGAATGCCACTTAGTAAATAATAAATCTTTATTTGTTTCAGGTACTCCTGCGATATAATTTCGCCCTGTAAGTTGAGCCCACACGTGTATAAGTGAGGTTACGTGCCTTCCTTTGCCCGGACCTTGAGGTCGTTTCTGATTGCTGAAATTCTAACCAAAGCTAATGGTACTAATCTTGCTTTTCCAGGGGCTCCTTGCGGAAGCTTGCTGCTCTACGATGAGTCTCTAAATCAATGTTTTAGTGATGTCTATCCCAATTTCACTTACAGCATGCTATTTTCTTTCTATTGATTTTCCTTTTTAGTGTACCTTCTTTGCAGTTTGCAATAAAAAATTCAAACTTCCCGTGTCTTTTATCGTGGTTTTAAAAGAAATTTTTCTCTGCGTTTTGTTCCTAATTTTTTTTTTTTGAATATCACCTCTTACCACTTTCTCCCTGCATCACTCAACACTTAATGATCAACTCCTACCTTCTTAATCCCACCACCTTCTCGCCGCTGTCACCTTCCGGCATTTTCCTTGCCCGATTCAATTTGTTCCAACTCATGGTGCATGTCGTTCCACCGACAGTCCTGAAAATCAGAGGTCAGAATAATCGCCGTGCTGGCCTGCCATGTTTGCACATGGCTATCTTTGGAGCTACCGTCATGCCCACATTCCACCATAACAAGGCAGGGTCGTTGAATCCCTCCGGGTGTCAAAGACGCTGAAGAATGTTCACGTCTGGTACTGACTGAGCTAGCCGAGCTTAACTCCTTTGCCTCGTTCTTGTTAGCGCCCACTGTGTGGCTCGACCCACGACCGCTCATTTGGAAAATATAGAAGAGGAGACAGAAATGAAAAATCCTCATAACGAGCATAATCCAGAAGGAATTAGATGGGAAACATCTACTCACTTAAGGTAGATATGTGTTGTGCTAGGATCACTGTCTTTATAAAATTTCCGCCGGACCGCCACAGACTCGCCAATTGAATTCCATACCAGCTGTATAGTGGAACGGAGACAAAAGACCCAAAAATATTGGGCCGCTGAAAGTAAAATTTCCGGAGACGGTTTTCAATTTGGAATTCCTACTCATAGTCAAGCGGGGGGTTGTGTAAAAGTGGACTTATTACAAGAGGTATACCAGCCGCTAGGCTGGGTAGGTCCTAAGTGGCACATCGGCATCCTATAATTTACCAGTTAAACTGGCCGGATGCCTTTTTAGTGGTACCAGGATTAAGGGACCTACATTAGTGAGTCTACCAGGCTCTTTAGTTATATTAATCAACAATCAGGGCCTGATGTCCTTAGCGTAAAAAAAAGCCGACTACCTTCCCCTGCAGATCTTCTAATTCATATAGTGAATTCCCTTTGCGCGACCTTATGCTGCATTTTAGAAATTTGCGACCGAGCTTGGCACTAATTTGGTTTTAGAAGCTGCCTGCTCTGCATGAAATTTCGTCGATATACTTCCTGAACTACTTTGTAATCGACCGGTCTCGACCGCAGGTTATAATTTCTGGTACCCTGTTCAAATGCATGACTCATATTTTCTTCTGCCTTAGCGCGAATCAAGTGCAATTTGTCGCCAATGTCTACTGTTAGAAGTTCACTTAGGCTCCCTAGGTTCTTCAAGAGAGTATATGAGTTGCCGTGTTCAATCATTTGGAGGCCGAATAGCACTTTGTACGGAGAGAACCGGTGGCTTGGTGGATGGAGCTCCGAAGGGAACTAGCAACATGGCTTAGCTTCTCATCCCATTTTGCGTGATCGTTCTTCATATAGGCTCGAATACCCGATAATATCGACCTGTTCACCCTCTCCGACAAGTTGGCCTGGGGGGAATACATATGATGCACGCCATATCTCTCCATCATTTTTGCGAATTGAGACGATCGAAACTGTGTTCCGTTGTCGGTGACTATCGTTTCAGGAACACCGAACATATGGAATATTTCGTTCTCTATGAACTGACAAATGTGTTGTGTAGAGGTCTTCTTTATTGGTTTTAATACAGGGTACTTAGAGAAGTGGTCAAGCGCAATTATAATACATATGTTTCCATTTTTCGACCGTGGATATGGACCCAAAAGGTCTATGTAGAGCCGCTGCCAAGGACGTTCGGAATTTGATTTACTTCCCATGGGAGGTCGCAAGGTCATGTTTGGTCCTTTGATTTCGTTACAAGTGTCACAGGATGAGATGTACTCTCGGACATCAACAGTCGCTATTCCTCCATGAGAAGACAGTGGCGGATCATGTGCCCTCGCAATGACTTCGGAGACTAGTCCACGCGGAATCCAAAGCTTCCAAGCCTCCTCCTCTTGGACTGGATCCCCTGTTCTTGGAACGGTCCGAACGTACACGGAGCCATCGCGTGCATACATGTCTGGTAGTCTTATGGCATTCGATTTAACTCTGTGCCTCAGTTCTGCATACTCAGGAGAGTTGAAGTGAGAAAAGCTGAGGTCGACTTGAAGGCCCGGATCTTCGATCGCTGACAGCTCCTTGCAATGAATTCGAGACAGTGCGTCCGGGACAACATTAGGGCTTCCTTTCCGGTGTTCGATAATGAAGTCAAAGCTTTGTAGCTTCAGACTCCACCTGGCCAGCCTTCCGCGGAGGTCGCTTTGGGACATCACCACCGCAAACTCGCATGATCCGTCACGATCTTAAACGGTGTCAATTCAACATATGGACGGAATTTCTGCACACTGAGTATAGCTGCCAAACATTCTTGTTCTGTCACCGTGTAAGTGCGTTGCGCGGAATTTAGTTTCTTGGATATATAAGCAATAGTTCGTTCATTTTCTTCGTCGTCAACTTGCAATAGCACTCCACCAATGCCCTGCTGGCTTGCATCACACTGGATGATAAACGGCCTGGTGAAATCAGGACCCACCAACAACGGAGCCGACGTAAATTTCTGTTTTAGCCGTTCGAAAGAGTTCTGCGCTGCTATGGTCCACTTGAACTTCTTAGAGTTTTCAGCGCATCAGTAATAGGAGCAGTCAGATCTGCGTAGTTACTGATAAAACGTCGATACCACCCCGCCATCCCTAATAGGCGTCGGACCTGCCGAACGTTTTTGGGAGGTGGATAGTCAACTCTCGCAGCTATCTTATGAGGATCTGTTTTTATACCACCATTTCCGATGATGAATCCCAAGTATTTGCTTTCTTTTAAACAGAACTTACTCTTCTCGACGTTAATTGTGAGGCCCGCCCTCCTCAAGCAGTCAGCCACTCGTGCCAATACTACAAGATGAGCATCGAAATCTTGTGACAGAATTAACAGGTCATCCAGGTACACTAGAACATATTCTTTGAGATCAAAGGGGACGACTTTATCCATTAATCGGCACATCGCCTGAGGGGCGTTGCACAGACCGAACGGCATCACCGTGTATTGGTACAGCGGGTGACTAGGCGCTGTGAAAGCAGTTTTCTCACGGGAGTCGTTATCTAGTGGGATTTGCCAAAAAGCGTCCTTTAAGTCAAGGCTACTAATAAATTTAGCTGGTGGAAGGCGACTCAGGATCCCTTCTATCTGCGGTAGCGGATAGGAATCTTTCTTGGTGACTGAATTCACTCACCTTCCTCGCGTCGAAACCTGACCTTTCTTGGCTGCCTTACTAGAACGACTGGAGAACTCCAAGGGCTCTGGCCCTCCTCTAACACGCCTAGTGATAACTTTCGGTGCACTGCGGGAGAAATTGGGTAGAAGCGTTGCGTCACTGGTGCGGCATCACCTACATCGATTGTATGTTTTAGCAAGTTTGTTTTTCCCAGACCAACAGTAGCAAAAGATGGAAACAGAAGCTTCCTCGCTTCAAGACGCTGATATTCTTTGGCGGTCAGAACATGTCTACTTGGATCGGAGACAGGAATTGAACCGACTTGTACTTCCGCAACTGTTCCTATGACATCTGGAGCCAACCTAAAAAGCCTCCAGAAGTCGATTCCCAGATACAGTTTTTGGGTGAGACTGTAGCGCTCTGCCTTCACGCTACTTTTCTTTCACTTGTCTATTCCCACTTTCCCCTCTAAGTTTCTTTTCTTTCATTATATATTTTTCGTTTTATCTTTCTGGTACACCTGGAAAAAGAAAAAAAAGGCACATAAAAAGCTTCAAAAACCCCAATTCGAGAAAGTAGCTTTTTGTCACTTTCCACACTAGCACACCGGCAAGCCAAATAGTGCACGCCACGAATCATTGAAAGCTAAAACGAGAAATATTTTGCGAAGCTTTGACAAAAAGCATTGCAACTAATCTCATATATATGTTCAGGCCATTCCACACTGGAACTTGAACACCGTCCCGTCTGTCGTGAACTATTCGAGCGACAAGTCGAGTAGCAGCACGTGATGGCAAACCACCCAATGGCAGCTCACCACGACAGTTTATACGAGAACGTTCTAACTGCAAGTCATACCGATGACATGGAGTACCCGCGATGAGATGCGAAGGATGGCTCTCGGGCATTTCGGAACGGGTGAGATCTGGACGTTTTATTGGGTTTTTTTTTAGAGATTCCTTGGTGGTCTGTTGAAGAGGAAGGCGGCGAGCTGGTGTGGCAGTAGGACAAGGGAAAATTTTGTCAGTTTTTTTTTTTAAATCCGGTGCAACCTGTAGTCGAGTTCCAAGTACACTTATATTTTTTTTTACCTGCGAAGATAAAACCCGAGGGATAAGTCCGTCGAGGGAACCATCGAGCCTTTTGCTCTATAGTCGTATATATGAATACCATGTGGGCGCAAAGAAATCATAGCCGCGTTTTCTAGTGCTACAAACCGCTGGTGTGCCTATATAACCTCATTGAAGACGATTCCACGAATTTTTGTTTTATTTATTTTTTGCTCGAAAATTTTACGGAGTTGACCAATCATACCTGCACGAGGTGCATATACCATATTTAGTTCAAAGCGTGAATTCAAATCAACCATCAGTGAACTGAACGTACCTACGGGACGTATATACTCGGCATAATCAACTATCAGATATTTTTTTTAAAATGTTATTGGCTTAGACGTACCTGAGCAACTCATATTGGTAACTTAGTGCTTCATAACATATCATATCAGTTGTCAGCAAGACAAAGGTACATGTGGGACGTATATATACATGGCATACTCACTTATCAGATAATTTTTACAAATATTATTGGGTTAGACGTACCTGAGCAACTCATATTGGTACCTAAGTGCTCCATAACATACATCATATCAGGTGTCATCAAGACAATCATACCTGCGCGACGTGCATATACCATAATAAGTTCAAAGCGTGAATTCAAATCAACCATCAGTGAACTGAACGTACCTACGGGACGTATATACTCGGCATAATCAACTATCAGATAATTTTTTTTAAATATTATTGGTTAAGACGTACCTGAGCAACTCATATTGGTTCCTTAGTGCTTCATAACATATCATATCAGGTGTCAGCAAGACAAACGTACCTGTGGGACGTATATACTCGGCATAATCAACTATCAAATATTTTTTTTTAAATATTATTGGCTTAGACGTACCTGAGCAGCTCATATTGCTACCTTAGTGCTTCATAACATATCATATCAGGTGTCAGCAAGGCAAACGTACCTGTGGGACGTATATATACACGGCATAATCACTTATCAGATAATTTTTACAAATATTATTGGCTTAGACGTCCCTGAGCAGCTCATATTGGTACCTTAGTGCTCATAACATATCATATCAGGTGTCATCAAGACAATCATACCTGCGCGACGGGCATATACAATTTTTAGTTCAAAGCGTGAATTCAAATCAACCATTAGTGAACTGAACGTACCTACGGGACGCATATACTCGGCATAATCAACTATCAGATAATTTTTGCAAATATTTTTGGATTAGACGTACCTGAGCAACTCATATTGGTACCTTAGTGCTCCATAAAATACATCATATCAGGTGTCAGCAAGACACTCATACCGACGCGACATACATATACTATATTTAGTTCAAAGCGTGAATCTAAATCAAACACCAGTGAACCGAACGTAACTACGGGACGTATATATACGTGGCATAATCAATTGTCAGATTTGTTTTTCAAGTTTTATTGGTTTCGTCGTATCTGCGGAGCGCATATACAACATAATCAGTTTAAAACGTCCGATTTCTTTTCTCCTTTCCATCAAATAGCAGTGAATGTGACCTGCATTTGGGTCTCCCTACTGGTGTCAATTAACGCACATATCCGGAGGCACTATACGAAGCGAGCCTGCTTGTCGAGGGCACGAGAGGAGTTCCCGAGCTAGTTGGGAGTACACGAGATTCAGGAGGAGGAACTAATTAGTGGAGAAGCTTGCCTAGTGTCCAAGAAGAAGACGCTAGAGTGAATGTTTTACATCAGATTGTTGGTATCCAGGTTCGTGAGCAAAGAGGGTGACTCCATTTGTCAAACCGATGCAAATCGACCCTTCTAGTCGTGCTGTGCAGCGTTAAGAAAAGTTGCACCCTACCTGGCTAACTAGTCCGCTCTACGTTTGACAAGCTGGGTCCCCCTTTTTTCTTTATTTTTTTTTGTTTTTTTTCTCTATTTTAAGGCATTAAGCATTTTATTGTTTGTTTTGGTTTTATTTAATCTTATTTGAACAGTGAAATTTCGTTGATCGTGTCCATGCGTACACGCGTCTAGCTTTAAGTGCCTTTAGAATAGGTTTTGCATTTAGTTTAAGAGTGTGAAATAGCTACACTAGGTTAACCATCTTTGGCATATAACAAGTTTATTACAATTCCGCAAGTCGCCGTAAACCATTCTACATTACAACGTTTGAACTCAACCTAGTTGTATGAACTTATTTCCTCCAACCCTGTTAGCTGTACTCATGCATTACCCCCTTTTTAGATGCCAACGTTGTCAAGTGCTTAATATGCTCGAGTAAGTGTTTAATGGGTGGCGACGAGGCCAGGCGGTGAGACTCCTGCTTACACACACACACTGGTCGATATGGGGCTAAGAATTTTCTTCTGACTGTGACATCTTAGCCAGGGTGGATATGGGCGATGGGCCCAAGTCATGTCCAGTCCGGGCTTCATCATCATCCAGAGTCCACGTTTTTGTTTTCTCTCTCTCAAATGTCTCTCTCTCTGCGTCGAACTTCTCCGGGTGGTAGCCATTTGTACGGCGTTCACCTTTTTTTTTTTTTTTCAGTACTGCAACGCTGGTATAGTTTTAAACATAAATTTTCCTTCCAGGTTTTCAGGTTGCACGAGTGGAGGCGACGCGAGAAGTTTTTTTTTCGTCCGTCCGTCTGAAGTCCCCATGTAAGCAACTCTGTTCCCCGTTTGTTTTGTTTCATTTATTTCGCACAGCTTATCAAGCATCAAGGGATGTGTGTGGCAAGAACCACCCCAAACCGGCTGATCGCTAGCGGCGTATTTGCTGTGCGGCCACCCACATGAATCCCAAGATGATTTTGCAGCAAGAGGTGTCAGTTTCAGCGCCTATCTGCATTCGTGGCAAGACGGATGCAGGTAGGGATGACAATGAGCGCGCTCTACGCTACAAGACTAGGAGCCACGTATACGCGCGGTCTCTTCGTCCTACCACGGAAGGTTATGTCGAGGTTTACATGACGAAGTATTATGGTCTTGGCACCATTCGCTACTTCTACCTAAGTACGATATTGCAGCCATCAGGCTTGCGCGTTGGATAACTGCTCTAGGGATCCCTTACCGAGAACACTGACTGTGGCTCCACTGTCCAGTACTCCTAATATCGTTCGCCCGAGCAGGTGAACTTCGGCATAAGGCGTGATGTCGCCTGGAGTTGCGATGTTAATAGCAGACAATCTTTTCCTATCTAGTTTAACTTTCTTCCAAAAATTTCGCAGCCTTAGTGTGGTTGATTTTGCTCTGGATGTGAGTGTGGGAATCTCTACTTGGGTTTCCACGGCAGAAGAGAAAATTCGTGTCCTAGCGGCTTGGTAATCTTCCCATCACTGATGGTATGGCTGTCGAGGAAATAAGACTGGCTCATGACCACTCGTCGTCCCAGAGCTTGATAGCCGTCTTAAAATTCTAACTGGTGAAGTCGGCCCCTCCCCTCCGTCGGAACAGGTAGACGGAAGTCTGACCGGTACAAGGGGTACCTGTAGGCTTAATGACGTATTCGGGAATTTAAGAACTTGTTCATCTATAGGCTCACGTATTTCCGGGGAATCTGATGAAACCATGAATGGGGACAAGTTGATGAGGTCTTGGCTGGTTGATTGAAGTGGTGACGGGTGCACTGTGGCTTCACAAAATGAAATCAATGGTGATTCGACTGTGGCAGCTGGGCCTGTTGAAGTTGATTGCAGTTCGTTTCCCTCGTCAGGGCGGGTGGTTGTACCCGCGGGGTAAACCTCGGTCGAGGACGGTAGTTGTTTTTCTCGACCCTTCGCGGGTTTTCCGGCGGGCAATTCTCACACCGGGGCTTAATAGTGTTTTTCTTTGCACAGCCATAGCAAAAAAAACCTTGTGGCAACCCGGTACAATCTTGGTATCGGTGACCAGGCTGATCACAGTTCCAGCACTTGACAATTTCTGTTAGATGAGGGTCCCCTATTGCGGCCACTCCTGGTATATCGGATGATGGTAAATATTCATCTGCCTCGAGGTACTCTGTGCAGCTGACTTCTGCAACCCGGCTCCTAAATGGGAACTGAAGGTTACCTGATGGCAGGATTCGTGGACGTACAAATTGTATTTGCATAACCAGTGCTCTCAATTGTGCTATCGAGCTAGTGTGGTGCAGACAGATCTGTTGCTGTATGGTGGGCAGTAGGTTAGCACGTACGGTTTCGAAAAATTCGGGTTCTGACATTGCAATTAACTGTCGATTTCTTAATTCCACCAATGCCTGGTAATACGTAGAGAAAGGTTCATTTGGTTTTTGATGGCGGGCCAATATTTGTCTTCGAATGTGCACATCATCGCGTGGCTCCCCCCAATCCGTCAGTAAGGCCCACTTCATATGTTCCCATGGTGGATTGGGGTTACTTCTCAAGAGGGTCTAGTACCAATTATGTACCTTGTCTCCAAAAAGCATGTTCACATTCTTTAGTAAGAGACCGAACACTCCATCTAGTGTAGACGGAGTGAGCGTTTCGACTCTAAAAATAAATTCGCCGACTGATAGTCGGGAGTTATCGCCATTATATTGGGCTGGCTGCCCGTGGATGGTTCTAAGAACGGACCTGCCTTTGTGGCGGAGCTTGAGCTCTGTGTCGGTAGGACTCATTATTCGGGTGTCTTGGCACATCGCGTGGAGGTGCGTGACCCTGGCGAGAGCGGGAGGTAAAATTTGAATTAGAGTTTATGTTTTGCTGCCACTGAGGCATGCTGTTAGGGCGTGGGTATGGACAGGTCAGGTATTCGATCCCTTCGTTGGGAAGTGGACATATTTGATCTGGGTGACGCGACGTCATCGGAATGCTGCTTCTGAGTTCTCTCATTATGTGCCGCGGCAAGGCTCCTAGCTACTTCGTCACGCACTAGGTCAGCAATTTGAACACGTAGGCCTGCTAATAAAGCGTGAATGGCGACCGATGATTCTGCAGGTGTTGGTGGTACCGGACTGTCAGATTGTACATTGATGGCAATGGTAGACTGCCCAATAGTGCTGCCATGCTGCGGGTCGGAACGCGAGGATAACGTCATGGTCTGAACATTCTGTTCATGGTTTTGTCGAGTCTGGTACCCTCCGAGGGATTGTTCCGGTATATGGCACACAGTTGTCTATGTGTAGAGGCTTACGGCAATTAGGATAAGTGGACTTGTCGGTACTCCATCGTGGGAGACATTTCCGATGGAGATGTGTCCGCAGATGGTTACTAGTGGCTTAGTGGCCACTGACCAGTCATCATCTTGGCATATAGTACAATGTGCAGGCAACGTCAAGGCGGGCTCTGCACCTGGCGGAGATCTAAACATCGATGATTGGATAATTAACCGTATCGGAAGGTTATGTTATTGGGATCTGAACTTTGGATGCCTATTCGGGTTTAATAGAATTCAAATCCTGCGGTAATAAGCGTACAGCCGAAGTAATTCAAAGGCGAAGTGTTTAGAAAACGTGCCTTGCCAATACCCAGTATATACATTCAAAGAAAATCCAGCAATGTGGTGATTAAAATTTAATAAGAAGTACTCGCTCAGATATAAAGCTACATGTAACGCAATATGAAACTCCGTAAAAGGTTTAAACGTATCGGACAAATCTAAATTATGCCGCAGTATCAAAATTTCTCTCCTTCTCTCTCTCCGCAGCCCTCCGCCCCCACGTCAATAAGCGGTGTACAGTGTGTATATATAGAAAGCCGAAAAAGGAAAGAAAACTGTTTCTGGGGCCATTTGGAAATCGTTGGAAAGGTTGGGCGGAGATAACAGAGACCGAGAGCGCCGCAGGAGGCTCTCCAGTCAGGCCGTTAGCAGGGTGCTAGCTCCTGATCACTAGAGATCGCAGACGACAATTTCAGTCTCCGATACCTCTTTGCTTGCACTCCTCATAGTACCCAGATACTTCGGCCATCCGGCCGGGCAAAGTCACGAGTCCAGTGGACTAACTAGCTTTAGCCAAGAATCAATCTCATGAACCCATGACCCCGCCCAATGACCAAAGGCCGACCTGCGTTAGAAACAGAATACAAAAGAAGGAAAAAATTTCTATCCGTGGGACCACCTCATTTCCATGGCGGTAGGCCAGAGGGAAATATTAAAAAAAAAATTAAAATTTTAAAACACTAAGGCTTTTAATTTACTGATAATCCGAAAACTTGACAGCTTGTATTGAAACACAAGAACTTCTAAATTGAAACTTGAAAATTGAAACACGCTAGAAAAATTTTAATTGCGGATTTGAGAATTTAAGATGGGATACACAACAGTTAAACTACAAGTCTTCTTGCGGCCGCCACTGGATGTGATACCCCGAGTCCGATTACTAACTAGCAGACAATGATCAAATAATTATTCGAGGTCTCAGTCACACCACGAGAAGGTGCCTTTAGACCACTGTATTCCAAACTGTGTGGCCCCATGTTGGGCGCCATTTGTTATGTGCTTTGCTGAGTGAGGCCTGTGAGACGCGAAGTCTCATCTGCCAGCATGAGCTGACAGTTCACTCCATGGTAGCTATTCTGGCAGGCTGGCACGCTAGCACCTCGACCAAATGCAGAGAGTATGGCGTGGGTTAATAACATAAAACCTGCACTACCACGGGCCATAAACAAAAAGAAATCGTGCCAACGAACAAGGCGAGATGAAGATTACCAACGTAGAAACACACATTTAATCCTGGCACCTAAGCGTGACGTACTTGATGAGTAACCTGTCGCGAATCAACTTAAACTCTTGTAAACTAGCATCGCAATTGGGGTATCTGTCAAGAAGGCCTTCTTGAGCAGTAGACAAAAAAAAAACGGTGTGCGGAGAAGCCCCCTTACTCACTCCATATGAGTCACCTTAAATTCTTATACAATTTCTAATCGAGCTTTTATTAACATTCCTACTGTCGGAAGAACAAAACGAAGCATGAAGTCACTTTTATACTAATAAACAACAATTCATAGTACTTACTACTGTAATCACTGTTATGCTAATAAGTAAACTCAAAAGATAAATATATTGGCAAGGTTTACTACTATAACCACTATTATGCTACTAAGTAAGCTCAAAACAATATAATTGAAAGCATTTACTACTGTGATCCCTGTTATGCTGATAAGTAAGTATGTATTCAGTCAGGTCTTTCGATGGATATATAACTAATACTATTGGTCTTTTATCGCTAATGTCGATGGTTATAATAAATCTTTATTTGTTTCAGTTGCTCGACATCTTGTACTGCAAAGTGAAGTAAGTCTGTGCACTATGTAATCACATTACTTTAACGAATAGTTGCTAATATTATTAATATGATTGCGTACGAATACTAAAAATTCAAGTAAATCTTATTTAATTTCGAGACTCGTGCACCGGAATGCCACTTAGTAGATAATAAATCTTTATTTGTTTCAGGTGCTCCTGCGATACGGATAGCACTGGGTAAGTTCATATGTCTTACTAACTACATATATAGTTTGTTTGACGATGTCTTGTACTGCAAAGTGAAGTAAGTCTGTACACTATGTAATCACATTCCTTTAACGAATAGTTGCTAATATTATTAATATGATTGCGTACGAATACTAAATATTCCAAGTAAATCTTATTTAATTCCGGGACTCGTGCACAGGACTCTTTATTGTTTCAGGTGCTCCTGCGATATGATTTCGCCCTGCAAGTTGAGCCCACACGTGTATAAGTGAGGTTACGTGCCTTCCTTTGCCCCGGATCTTGAGGTCGTTTCTGATTGCTGAAATTCTAACTAAAGCTAATAGTACTTATTTTGCTTTTTCAGGGGCTCCTTGCGGAGGCTTGCTGCTCTACGATGAGTCTATCCCCATTTCACTTACAGCATGCTATTTTTCATTCTATTGATTTTCCTTTTAGTGTACCTTTTTTGCAGTTTACAATAAAAAATTTAAACTTCCCGTATCTTTTATAGTGGTTTTAAAAGAAAATTTTCTCTGCGTTTTCTTCCTAAATTTGTTTTTAATCTCACCTCCAACCACTTTCTCCCTCCATCACTCAACACTTAATGATCACCTCCTACCATCTTAATCCCAGCAGCTTCTCGCCGCTGTCACCCTCCGGCACTTTCCTTGCCCGATTCAATTTGTTCCAACACATGGTGCATGTCGTTCCACCGACAGTCCTGACAATCAGAGGTCAGAATAATCGCTGTGCTGGCCTGCCATGTTTACACATGACTATCTTTTGTGCTACCGTCATGCCCACATGCAACCATAAGAAGTGTATCATGTCGCATCGGTAATTTCGTTGCCGCAATGAGTGTTTATCCAAAACATATTCATAGTTATTCAATAAAAATTCTTGGAAAGAAACTGAAGATATTTTGACATAAATTCCCACGAGTCACAGAAGAATTTGCTGATAACAAAATCAGAAAGCTTCAGGCCAGACGTAAACTGACACTTTTGTTTTTCTCAACCGCAGTGGTTTGTGAGAATTCGCAAAATGACACTTTTGTTTTCTCGGCACTGACTCCTGAGAATTTATGTAAATGCTAAAATTTGTGTATTTAGTTTCTTTTCTCACACATTATTCTAATTTATTGTATATAACCCGGAATTTGGAAGTTAATAGATCTCAGTTTTTCACAAACTTTCGGCGGTGTGTTTTTAATAGTACAATTTATTCTCGTTAATCATTTTCTCTTTCAGCAAACTCCTGGTGTGGTGGTTCAAGTACCGCGTACACCTCATAATTCAAATCAAGGTACAAGAATCTTTGGCTTTTCTACAAACATAAGGTAAAAGCACTTTATACATTTGGTGATCCCGGCGTGATGATTGGTTCACGTCACATATCTCGTTCACATATCAAACGGATACCTACAGTGCTGTATCAATATGAGCTTAGACCAGCTTACTCAAGGCCAGAAGGGATACATGTGATGAAATCCAGCGACTGGCGACCTATTATTCGAAGGATGGAAATGACCGCAAGAATATAGCGTACCTTCAACAGAGGCTACACATGATTGATAATCTATGGGCCGACTGTGAGGAAACAGCACTCAACAAACAACACTCAATTTCGAACTCTATACGGACAACGATTGGAACATAGCTACTTTACAAAGAGCTACTATGACGGCATACAGACGGCTGTCACAAATTTAAAGGACAGATCATGTCTAGATTGCCGTTACGCAAAGAGACTCATGACATCGAAGACAAATTACTCGATGCGCCCAGTATCAAGGAACAAGATACGGCTCAGATGGAGCTTAAGGAAAAGAAAAAACAACAGATGTCAATCTGTTTATGGAGCCCATACAAGAAGAACTAGCTGCCAAGGTAGTGGGGTCTAATAAAGAAACTCCTGGTTCAACTGTGAGAACAAGTCAACTTCGTGTTCTTGTCGGTAAGCAGTAGTCACATATGCATGCCATTCAACGTACTCTTGGCAATACAGAATGGCTACGTATATCTGTGGCGCACACCTTAAAATCTATACTTGATAGATTCTAAACTCTAGTACGATACATGTAATAGCATATTGAATTCTAGCACTCTTCAAGTGCGTAAGAAGCTTTGAGAATTTCCTCTCAACCTTTACATTGTAGCACTCTTCAAGCGCGTAAGAAGCTTTCTCTCAACATTTATATTTTTAGTCTTAAGTGAGCATCCGACTAGGTAACAAGTAAACAAGTAATTAAATATCTGAATATAGTGAATTAAAATTATATGGGAAACCGGTCTTTTTATTTACCATGACCGGAACAAATTTGTGACCCCGACGGCCGTTTCCCAAGTTTAAGCAGCTTTTCTACAAAAATTACATCGTGTTTAAAAACATTACTGCAATTTTTTACGCACGAAATCAGCCAACTACTTAAGCTTCACACGATTCTGCGTTTCAGCACTGGAACATAAATATCGGACAACTTTAAGACACCACAGGGATTTTAAAAAAGGTTTGGAAAATTTACTTTTCCCGCAAACCGGAGATTTTAACACAGGGCCAGTCCCCGCTACTTTACGGCATTTATGGTGACGTCACAAATTTCGAATACAGTACCAGAAATTTCTCTCAACAAAGTTTCGGGTGAACGTGAACACATCGCACACTGCATCACCACTCAGAATATTCAACACACGAGAAATTTCCCCTCATTAAATCTCCGAGTAAACAGTTTTCCAATCATCACACAACATCTTCAGCAACACTCCATCAAGTTTCAAAGCATTATTGCATGTAGCTACATGAATAGATACACACACAAGCTCAAGGATAGGAAACCATAATACAGCCACATAGTACAGAACAGCTTTAAATATCGCAACAGCAAATCACAAGCTTCGGTAAAAATTAAAAAGCTTTGGAAAACTGGACTGTACCACAAACATGACAGCTGACTTCAAAATTTTAATACGAAGGGAAGTTTTCGTTATTTTAGTTCAGATTAAATTTATGTGAAGATTTTAATTGCTAAACTTTAATTTTTTTTTGTAGTTAAAAACACAATAGTGCAAGCGTCACATCACGGACATATTTGATTTCTTCACAAAAGCTTCAAGAAATTTTTTAAGCCATCTCATCACTCGCTCACTTCACCGCAAGTAACGTTTGTTGATCAGTTCATGTAACTAAGTAAATACATTACATACATTTAAAAAATCAAATAAATTGGAATCAAATTAATTACATTAATTACAAATAAATAGAGTAATACTCATTCCAAAGAATCCGGTATGCGTGATAAAACCATGAAAGTGATAGAAATTGATAATACATTTTAATAATAACGTCCATTTCGAATATTTTGTAACACTTTCACAATAGCTCATACACATTTTAAGGTGTTTGGCCTGCCTGCATATCAAAGAGAATCCAATTTAATAACAGTAATTATTTCCAATCGCGTCGAGATTATGCCTGACGATCAAGTTTCCCAGCCAAGTTTGAACACAAACAACACAACGGGCAGCGCCTCCCAAATGGAGCTCCTAAATCTCATTCCACATACTTCATTAGTATCTATCAAAATCCCCCCATTCTGGAATAATCGGCCAGACTTGTGGTTTCTGCAAGTAGAAACCCAGTTTAGAATTAAAAATATAATTGCGTCAAATACGAAGTATGATTACATCGTTTCATCTCTTCCCGCGGAAACAATGGAAATAATTGCGGACGTTCTAACATCACTGCCCATAACAAAACAAATACGTAAAGCTAAAATCCACACTATTAACACGCACTTGTGATTCAGCAGAAAGACGCCTCGATATGTTATTACATAGAGTAGAGTTAGGTGATTCTAAACCATCTGAATTATACAGACAAATACAATCCCTCGCAAGTGGTAATAAACTTATCAGCACGCCACTTTTAAAGCAAATATGGTTGAATTAATTACCGCAAACTGAGCAAGCTACGATAATAGCAATGGAAGCTTCACTATCAGAAGTAGAGGTCTTCAACGTAGCAGATTGCATTTATGATTCCTGCAATCACCCTAAGATATCAGCAATAAAATCCCCTGCTTCCACCGAAAACGATAGCTTGTTCCAAAAACTTGACGAACTAAGTCAACGCATTAAAAACATTGAGACTAATATTGCAAGAGTCGGTCAGCCTTCTTCACGAGCAGTTTCGTATAATAACAAGAAATCATCCGACAACATAAATGCTCATCATAACAGTAACAAAAACAAATCAAACGGCTCGGACAATAAGACATGCTGGTACCATAAGCGGTACGGGGATGAAGCTCAGCGGTGTGTTTCACCCTGCAATAAAGAAAAAATAAAACTTCTGATCCAAAAACTAATATGCGAATCCTCGCCTGCGGCAACGAGGAGTAATACGAAACCCTGCCGCCTATTCGTCCACGACAATAAACTTCGCCTCAATTTTTTAATAGACACCGGCGCAGAGATTTCAATAATTCCTAGAAAGCTTTGCAGGCATCACATAAACCGAAGTGATCTATTACTTATAGCTGCCAACGGTTCCCAAATCCGCACCTACGGTTATAAGCACTTAACCATCGACCTTAATTTAGAGCGATCATTTAACCACACATTTGCCATAGCATCAACCGATCATGCAATCATCGGTGCCGACTTCTTACACAAGCATGACTTGAGTGTTGGCATTCGTAGAAAGAAGCTGGTTGATAACCAATCACACCTTTCAACGAGCTGCATCTCTCGACACATCATATCTTGCTCGCCTAAACTGTTTTCGATCCAAGGACAATTCGGAGCAATCTTAGATGAATTCCCTTCACTGAAAGCTCCACCAGATGTCAACGTACCCGTAAAACATGACGTGGTGCATCGAATAATCACGAAAAAATCACTCCCGGCTGCTCGACCCAGGAGATTAAATCCACAAAAGTTAAGAATAGCCAAAACGAATTCGAACAAATAGTTCATCTAGGTATATGTCGTCCCTCCTCGTCTTCCGTTGCCTATCCAATACACATGGTTCCAAAGAAAGGCACAACGGATTGGAGACCATGCGGTGATTATCGACAGCTTAATACAGCTACGGTTTTCGATAAATACCCCTTACCTAACATTCAAGATTTTTCTCTTAATCTTTTTGGATGCATGATTTTTCCCCAAAAATAGACCTCGTTCGGGCTTACCACCAAATACCGGTAGCTAAGGAGGACATTCATAGAACGACAATCATCACGCCTTTTGGTCTTTATGAATTCCTGCGCATGTCCTTTGGTGTAAAAAATGGTGCACAAACCTTTCAACGATTTATCAACGAAATACTTAAAGGTTTAGAATTTGTATTCGTTTATGTGGACGCTATTCTGATTGCAAGTAAGACAGCTGAGGAACACAAAATACACCTACGCAGCATTGTATTTAAAAAGTTAAACAACCATGGCATTAATGTAAATGTTTCAAAGTGCATCCTAGGCAAATCAAGCCTCGAATTCATAGGTCATACGGAAAACAAAGAAGGTATAGCTCCCGCAAAAACCACAGTAGAAACAATCATTAACTTTCCGACGCCCAAGTCGATAAAAAGTATACAACGGTTTTTGGGGATGCTAAACTTCTACCACCGCTCTCTGCCCCACATTTCAAAAACGGGCTTTTCCTCTCTATGAACTCCTGAAAAAGCAACAAGATAAATACAAGAGGAACAACAAAGTCAATTGGAACCAAGCTCATGACAATGCCTTCCAACAAATCAAGTGTGAGTTGCAAAAAGCTACCTTGCTCACGCATCCGAACCCAACGGCAAACATCAGCCTCATGGTAGACGCATCCAATATAGCAGTCGGTGCGGTATTGCAACAGTATGACAATGACAGATGGGAACCATTAAGTTTCTTTTCTCGAAAATTAACCCCCACAGAGCAAAAATACTCCAGCTTTGATAGGGAACTTCTGGCCATTTATCTGGCAATAAAAAAATTCAGATATTTCATTGAGGGCAAAGACTTAACAGTCTTCACAGATCACAAGCCACTCACCAAGGCCATTTGCTCAAAAACTGAAAGATCTCCACGTCAAACCAACCAACTCGATTTTATCGCAAAATTCGCAAACGATATCAGGTACATAAAAGGCACAAATAATATAGTCGCGGACACGTTATCTAGATCGCATATTGATACCATGCACATTTTCCAACTTGATATACCAACCATAATCCAAAATCAAAGCGCGGACGATAAGTAAAAAACAAAACTCTCGGAGAAGAACACTTCATTTTCTCTTTTACGTGCCAGTAGAAGATAAGGAAATTTGGTGGGAAACATCCACTCAGACAAACCGTCCGTATGTACCTGAAATTTTACGGCCGCACCGTGTTCGACAAATTACACGGGCTGTTACACCCTAGCATCAGGGCTACAAGGAAACTTATCACTTCTAAGTATTTCTGGCCCAAAATCAATAGCGAGATCAACTGATTTGCAAAATGTTGCATTGCCTGCCAAAAGGCAAAAATAAGTTGACACACAAAATCCCCGCAGGGAACATTCGAAATCCCTCGAACACGTGCATGTTGACTTGGTTGGTTCCCTTACCCCAGTCGAACGGTTACACATATATCCTAACAATGAAAGATCGTTTTTCATCTTGACCGGGAGCTTCAACGGTAGCTCAAGCATTCCTACAACATTGGGTTGCCAGATACGGCGTTCCCAAAACGATCACCACTGACCACGGTACACAGTTCGAATCAACTCTCTTCAAAGAAGTCACGCGACTATTTGGTGCTCATAAAATACGAACGACAACATATCACCCTCAATCGAATGGACTCGTCGAGAGATTCCATAAGCAACTAAAAGTCGCCCTCAGAGCCACCAATGACCCCCAAAAATTGGTTTCAAAGCTTGCCATGGATATTACTAGGCATACGCTCCGCCATCAAAGAAGACATTGGAATGTCGCTCTCACAAATACTTTACGGTCAGCCTCTTCGACTACCAGCCGAATTCATTGTCTCCAAATCACTGACCGAAACCAGCCTCACAACCACCCTCGATAATCAAATTAAAGAGAATATTGCACGAATCAGTCCCAAACCTGTCAGGCAACGAACACAAAAGGATATATTTGTACCGCAAGATCTTCAGACATGCTCTCACGTTTTTATCAGGGAAGAGATCCGTAAAGGATCATTATATCCACCGTATTATGGACCTCACAAAGTTATAGCTAGACATGCCAAACACTTTAAAATCTCAATAAACGAAAAAGAACAGACAATCTCCGTCGACCGATTAAAGCCGGCCTTCACTTTGAACACAGACACTTTCGAAGAGGAGCGAAGGACGAGAGCAGCTTTCCAACCTAAAGCAACCTGAAACTTGTAACGATAGAATTCAATTTAATCATAAGTAAATCAAAAGCATAATTGTTTTGTTGTCGTAAAACGATACCTACCTCTTTTCTTTTTCACCGAGGGGGAGTGATGTGGCGTACGCCTTAAAATCAATACTTGATAGATCTAAACTCTAGTACGATACATGTAATAGCATATTGAATTCTAGCACTCTTCAAGTGCGTAAGAAGCTTTTAGAACTTCCTCTCAACTTTATATTGTAGCACTCTTCAAGCGCGTAAGAAGCTTTTCGAGCTTCCTCTCAACATTTATATGTTTAGTCTTAAGGTGAGTATCCGACTAGGTAACAAGTAAACAAGTAATTAAGTATCTGAATAAAGTGATTTGACATTATATGGGAAATCGGTCTTTTTATTTACCACGGGCCGGAACAATCTCAAACACTCCAGATGAGAATAAAAACAGTTGAGCGGCACTTTTCAGTGTTGCAAGACCTTCACCATAAAATTTGGAGTTTAGCAGATGATCCTGAAACGTTCGATAATGATATTGAAAGCTACTTTAATCTGGAACAACAGATTCAGAACACACTTGCTCATCTATACAAACAGTTGTGCCGGACAGTCCGAACTACCAATGGCAGCAAGGCAATTAACGAAGTGGCTACCACAGCCAATGCTATCAGAGTGAAACTAACCAAAATCTCCTTGCGAACGTTCGACGGGGATTATCTTAAGTGGCGCCAATTGCGTGATCTCTTCGTAGAGTTGGTCCATAATCAGCCCATTGCAGAATGTCAAAAGTTGTGGTATCTCAGGACAAGTCTCTAGGGAGAAGCAGAAAGGCTCATTCGGCTTCACACTACATCAAAAACAAACTATGCAAAAGCATGGAAGCTAATCAACCACAGGTATGAAAACACCCGGCTGCTCGTCACCGCTTTAATAAACAAATTGCTCTCCCAAAAAAGTATATCTGTCGAAAGCCCAATAGCAATCAAGTCTATGCACGACTCAACACAAGAATGCTTCCTGGCCTTGCAAACTTTAGGAGTACCCACAGATCAACGGGACCCTATTGTCTTTCACATCTTGGTCAAGAAGCTAGACAAGACCACTCATGCATTGTGGGAACAGTCATTGGCACAACCTAGAAACCTGCAACGCCTCAACACTTCCTTAGACTTCTTGGTGACTCGTTTTCAATCATAGGAAGCGCTGGGGAGCAAGGGCAGAGGAACAGAGGAAAGGAGACTCCATACTTTGAAATCTTTAGCTTCGATAACCAACACAAAGATAACTTGTCCAGCTTGTAAAGGTGATCAGAAGCTTTTTGCCTGTGGAAGGTTTTTCCAATTATCACCAGAAACGAGAATCAGCCTCATGAAGGTCGCCAAAATCTGCTCCAATTGCTTTAGCATGGGACACAATTTAACTGCTTGTCCCTCCGGCAATGGTACACGATGCTCTCGTGAAGACAATACACTGTTGCATCCTCCAGACAAAACTCACAGAACAGAGAAGGTCAACGAAAATGCAGGTAAGGCAACAATCCGACAATCAGCATCCACCTATCGCTCTGCGAA
Source organism: Dioctria linearis (assembly GCA_963930735.1). NCBI lineage: Eukaryota > Metazoa > Arthropoda > Insecta > Diptera > Asilidae > Dioctria > Dioctria linearis. Next base: position 205,856,825 of record OZ005742.1, read on the forward strand.
AGAACCTGTGACAAGTCCACCAGAAATAGACACGTCAATATCAGTAAAAACCAAAACGGCAGCAAAAACAAGGGGATATATACCCTTAAGCACCACAGTCTTGGTCAAGGTGAGTGGTGGAAACGGACCAGCTATTGAGTACAGAGCGGCCTTAGATTCAGGATCGCAAGTAAATCTCATCACTGAAAAAATGGACTAATGGAAATTCCTCAATCAATGTGCATAGAAGGAATCGGGCAAAGAAAACAACAAGCCCAACGCAGAGTGAGTCTAGCACTGCAATCAAGAATCAATGGATTTAACACAATATTGGAGGCATTCGTCTTGCCACGCATAGTATCTCCTCAGCCGACATAGATGATCGACATATCGAAATGGCCGATCGCCGATCCTAACTTCAATACAACAAAGTCAATAGATCTCTTGATCGGCGCGGAGCTATACTCCACGATATTATACATCGGACAAATGAAATTAAGCGAGACACTAACAACACTTCACCATATCGCCTTCGGGTGGACAGCACGTGGCAAGATTATAAACGAAACTCAAACACAGGGAACATATGCAATCCTCGAAAATCAAGAAATGGACCAGCAATTAGAGAAATTCTGGAAATTGGAGGCAACAGCAACTAACACCAACAACTTCACAGCTGCAGAAACACGCTGCGAAAGCCATTTTAACCAAACTCCAACGGTCGCTTCATGTACGATTGCCATTTCAGAAGGATCCCAAACAATTAGGAGAATCAAAGGATTTCGCCTTCCAACGCTTTATGGCCCTAGAGCGACGACTCGCAAAAGGAACAGAGCTGAAGGATCAGTATTCCCAATTTATGAATGAATACATAAACCTCAGTCACATGAAGGAACTTAAGCTGGATAAGGTCAAACGTCCGTACTGCTTCCTACCTCAACATTGTGTGATCATACTCTCTCAATAATATTTTATACACGAGGCCCACTATTCAAGATGATGTATTTTCAATTTCCTTGAGATTCCGGATACCAAGATTCCTCTTCACCGCCGATATAGAAAAATGTATCGGCATATACAAGCTGAGGAGTTTGACCAGAAATTTCACCTAATATGGTGGAGAAACAATGAAAATGAGAGGCTTAAATACTTCAAACTGTCAACAGTTACCTACGGCACAACATCTGCTCTTTATCTGGCAACAAAATGACTTCAAATGTTGTCAGAAGAAGCAGCTGTAGAATACCCTCTTGGCGCCAAGGCATTATCTCACGATTTTTATATTGATGACGTGCTTACCGATTCAGACATTCTGACAAACACCGTGACCTGCAAGACCAATTGAAGTTCATCCTTCACTCAGCAGGATTCAAATTGAGGAAGTGGTGCTCAAATCACCCAAGACTACTGGAGAATATACGGGAAGAAGTTCGCGAGTTACAATTATATTTCACCAATAAATCTGAGGAAGACAGCAAGACAATTGGTTTGACTTGGCTACTTAAACCCGATGAGTTTCCAATCAGACCATCATGGAATAATAAGGACAAGGTCACAAAGCGCATAGCACTCTCCGAAATCGCACACCTTTTTGACCCTCTAGCCATAATGGGTCCAATTGTAGTAATAGCAAAAATATTTCCACAGAAGCTATGGACGCTCAAGCTAGACTGGGACGCAGCTCTACCATAGGAACTGCACTTATCATGGATTAAATACCGAGAAGGGTTGAAAAAATCAAGCAGCGTAAAAATTCCAATACACGTGCTTGCTCACAGAGTGCAATTCATATTTTTGCGGACGCATCCGAAAAGACTTATGGCACCGCAGCATACCTACGGGCTGCTGATAAGGACGAAGTTGTAATAGTGCGATTACTATGTGTAAAGTCAAAGGTGGCTCCAATAAAGCAAACTACATTGCCATTGCAGCCAAAATGGCAGTCGAGCTTGCAGAACGGAATAAAAGAGACTTGACTTTAAAAAATTGGACCATATACTTATGGACGGATTCCGAAATTGTCCTCAATTGGAGAAACTCGCCCTCCTCGTCGTTTCACACTTTCGTTGCGAACCGAGGATCCACGATACAACAACTCTCTGTGCCCCGGCAATGGCGACATGTATGGTCTACGGATAATCCAGCTGATGTCTCATCAAGAGGAATCGCACGAGAAAGGCTAAGCTCTTGTAATCTTTGGTTTTACGGACCCATTTTTCTGCACGGAAGTGAGGCAGCATGGCCAGTCCCATACATCAAGGGACTGCCGAAATTCAGTACTGAGAATAGACACACAAACGCAGCGGCCACAACAGCAGATGATTATATACACTTTGTATACTCAGTGGATCATCGAAATTCCTTCGCTCGACTCAAAAGAATTGTGGCATACGTTCTCCGCTTAATTTCAAGGATAAGACGCCAGCCTTGTGAAACTATGAGTGAACCCCATCTCAGCCTGCAGGAGCTTCACGAAGCGGAAGAAACCATAATAAGACAAATGCTGGATCACGAGTTTAATGGAGATATCTGTCATCTCAGGCAATCCGGAGGAGTGCCAATGACCAACGCACTGTCTAGCCTTACCCCCTGCTTGGGTGAGAGAGCAATCATCAGGGTAGGTGGACGATCAGAGGCATCTAGCTAAACACTCGCAGCTTTTACCCTATTCTCATCAAATCACTACGCTGTTGATAAACGACATGCTCATTGCTAGCCATACTTAGGCAGAAATATTGGCCAATCAAAGGGAAAACTCTCGTCCGATCGGTATTACAACAATGTGTACAATGCACCAAGGCAAAGCCTAAATTTTTATCTCAGTTAATGGGAGATTTGCCCCAAGATAGGTTGCAGCCAGCGCGACCATTCGAGAATGTGGCAATTGATTTCTGTGGCCCTACATACACGCATTTCAAAATCAGAGGGAAAAGACCACAAAAGTAGTATGTAGCTGTTTTTTTTGCTTTTCTATTAACCCCACGCATCTGGAAGTAGTGAGTGATTTATCTTCAGCGGGCTTTTTGGGAGCACTCAAGCGCTTCATAGGATGCCGAGGTACTCCCAGGAACATTTACTGTGACAATGCCACCAACTCCGTAGGAGCCAAAAACCAACTAGAAGAAATAAAGGACATGATGACAGATAACATGACGAGAGATACCATAGCAGCAATTTGCAGTTCGAAAGGAATTCAATTTCACTTCATACCTCCGCGCGCACCGCACTTTGGTGGATTCTGGGAGGCGGCAGTTAAGTCGGAAAAGTTCATGATGCAAAGAAAAATTGCCTCAGCCGCACTGAATTACGAAGAACTTGACACGGCCGTAGTTGAAATAGAAGCGATACTTAACTCCAGGCCAATAACCCCAATGTCCTCAGACCCCAATGACTTAATGGCGTTGACACCTGGGCATTTTCTTATTGGAGCACCTTTGACAAGTTCCATTGATCCTAGCGCTCAACCCCAGCATACAAGCCTCAAGGACTATCAAAGTCAACTTCAACACCTATATAAGTGGAAACAGCTGTGTCAGAACATCGAACCAGGCCCCATGGTCATAATTAAAGAAGACAATACGCCCGCCTTGAAGTGGCCACTGGGACTTATAATTAATGTCATCAGGAGCAATGATGGTCTAGTGCGAGTGGCAGCTGTTCGAACGTCAACTGGTATTCTCCGACGAGCAATACATAAGATAGCACCTCTTCCTGTCGAAGAAGAGCAATCTTCAACGAAGCCTGTCGACGGCGTACCATACTCACTAAAACCTATCAAGTGTAAGAGCAATGATGGACAAAACATCTCGAAAACGCAGAACAATATCAGTGATAACTCAAGTCCCATCCATAAAGACGAAAACATCTCAAATAAGGGTAATACGAATCCAAGAAAAAGAGCTCGGCGGTCACTAGGCAGCACAACAGTCACATTATTAATGACTTGTTTGATGCTGACAACAACCCAAGGCTCTACGCTAGAGTTACGGCCCTTTCAATCCCAGCCTGGTATATATTTTAACTACTTGGGAACAGCCAACATATTCTCAAGCGAATGGAATATCATTGCCTATTATGTTATCCAAACTTACTGGAGCGAATTTGAAGTATGTGCAAACCACACCAATACATAAATTACTTCTATCGTCTAATGAGGGAAAGGGATATCTGTCTAAGAACTGTGGGTCACTTTCAACACCTAAGTGATGAATTGTCCACAAATAATGAACTGTTATTTCCCAAAAACTCATCCAGAGTAAAAAGAGGACCATTGAATTTCGTAGGTAACATTGGAAATGTATTATTGGGAGTTTTAGACTACAACTATGCAGAAAAAAAGTCTGAAACCATTCACACCATACAACAAAATGAGGATCACATCACAAGCTTGATTAAAAAACAAACTTCTCTCATAAATGTGACAGTAAATGTAATCAAGTGGAACCAGCAAATCATAGATAAGCAATTCAAAAAAACCTTGAATTCCACATCAATCAGCTAACCAAAGGTTTAAAGAAAGAGCTTCATAAACAAAGAATATCTGAAATCTTCACATCCTTAACGATTCAAGCAACTTTTTCCGAATTAAACATTCAGCGAATTCAATCATTAATATTGAATGTGCTCATCTACACTCATCATGGGAACATCAACCCACAACTCATATCGCCCCTGCAACTAAGAAGAGAGTTGTCTAAAATAAAGGAACATATACCCTTGTCACTGAGGCTTGCAACGACACAGGATAATACACTAACGTTATGCAATGACCATTGAAGGAAAGGTTGCAACAAGGCATATAATCTTCAAAATCAAGCTACCACTATTAGCACTGGAAGATTTTGAGCTCTTTAAAGTTATATCTGTACCAGTATTGATCAACAACACTGTCCTCACCATTCTTAGTAATAAACCTGCATCGTGGCCAATACTACCCACTTACAGAACAAGATGTGAATTTTTGTACATCCATACCCGAAGAAAAACATCTTTGCCGACAAAAACATCCAATATATCAGAAGGGATCAACTATAAGCGCTTGTGAAATTGATTTAATTAACCAGCTTCCACAATGGCACGCATGTCGAGTAATTAAAATAGGGATGGTCCACATTGGATACAACTTTACCATCCTAATGAATGGACTTATGTCCTCAAGCAAGAAACGACAGTGAATGTTATGTGCGGGAGTAACGTGATAACGCTAGTACTTAAAGCGGCAGGTATCCTAAAAATTCAAGGTGACTGTGTCATCAAGCAGGAACTTGTAAATATTCAAGAGCACAACATCTACCCAACAATTTCAAGGATGTCTTATTCACCTTCAGGCAACTTGGCTAAACTTGTAATGCCAACCCAGACCCCTTCTCTTATAATGAGACCTCCCGTTATCATCCGAGCTGGGAAGACCTAGACAACCTCAAGGGACAGTTTCAGCAAGTCTAAAAGGAACTGCCGTGACCCAATATTCAATTGGTGCAATTGTGACATCACGACTCGAGCTAGCAGCAAATGCACAAGTAATTAAACGATTTGCAATAACTAAGCATTTTACTTCGCACAGTGAAATGCTTGGCGATTGCGAATTGTTTACTTGTAAACTGGCGCATCCACTGCTGTATGTAACTGGGCATTGAGTCATGGTTAAGTAATTCACTTCGCATAGTGAAATACTCAGCTGGGCTCACTGTTTGTTTACATACAGTATTGGGGGCTCCCGATGTCGGCAGTGATTAGCGTAATACTTTGTAATTATGATTGCAAGGTATTGCGCTGGTCACTGGGTCAAAGTCGCTTCCGCCTAATTGAATGGAGGTGAGCACGGTCGACTCGCTAGATCGGTGAGTTCAGTTAGAAGTTGGGTATTATTAAAGATAGCGGTTCGGTATCGTTTTTCAGTTAGTTGTAATTAGAGAGCTTAATGAGAAGTATCGATCACGGGTGATACTCCTTTTAATTATATCGTCATATAATTTAACGTAATTAAAGAAATAAAGTTTGTTTTACAATTGAATTACGCGAGTGTTTTCACTGGATTGCTTTGGGACACGACAATTTGGCGCAGCCGGATAAAAAGTAGGTAAGTGTTATTTTTCTTGAGTGAAATAATTCATTTCAATTAATTTTTTTTTGTATTTTGTTGGGAGTAAAGCTTATTAGCTGCTCCATATTTTTGTGAATTGTGGGAGTTATGCTTTTTTAGCTGCTCCGGTTTTTTGTATTTTGTGGGAGTAAAGCTTATTAGCTGCTCCATATTTTTGTGAATTGTGGGAGTTATGCTTTGTTAGCTGCTCCGGGTTTTTGTATTTTATAGGAGTAAAGCCTTTTTTTTAGCTGCTCCATTTTTTTAAGTGTGGGAGTAACGCTTTTTTAGCGGCTCCGTTTTGTTTATTTTTGTGGGAGTTAACGCTTTTTTAGCTGCTCCAGTCTTAGGCTAATTTTCTTTACAGGTTAAAGTATTGCAGAAAAGTAAAGAAAAAGGGTATAAATGGTGGTGATTGTTGTTGCGTGAGATTGTTTTTGGCTAGGTTGTCTGAGTTTTATGAAATGTATAGTGTGAAAGTGTAGTATGCAAAAGGAGTAGCTTTAGCAGTTTAGTAGATTAAGTAAGTAAAGACTAATTTTTCGGAATGGAATGTACGGCGTAGTAAGGGTTATAATTTTGGTCATTGGGAAGTTGTCAAACCCTAGGTAAATTTAAGGTATTCGCGGGTATTCGGGCGTTAAACTTGGAAGTAGGTTCGGAGAAATATTGAATATTAGGAAAGAACATTATTGAAACACCGTAGAAAAGTTCAAGATTTTGTGTATAGAGTTTTTAAGCAATTAGTTACAGTCTAGGAGAAGTGTTTGAGAGTTAAGGGAAAAATAGGTAATGACTATAGATGTCAGTGGGAAGAAGTAACGTTCTAACGAGGGAAGAATTGTTACGAGTTAAGGATCAGGAAAAGGAATTGGAAACCAGAACGCAGGAACTGAAGGAGTGCCAGCTGATATTACAACAGTACGAACAGGACTGGCGGTACCTAGAAGAGCATCTAACGGATGAATTAAAGAAACGATTGCCGAGTGAAGACGTAAATAAGTTTCTGGAGGAAATAAGTGAGGCTACAGTGAAAAGCACAAAGGGAGAAACCTTAGATTTGGTGATAACATCTACCTTTGAAGTTATTGGTAGAATTGAGAAAGAAACTGATCAAGCGTTGAATGAGTGCAAACAGGAAAACAGGGCTTTAAAAGGAATTATAAAGTCTTTAGAAAGGCAATTGGAGGAGGCAGAAAAAACAGCCACTGAACTAGAGCAAGAATTAGGAGTCGCACCATTATCACAATAAGAGGGTCTAGTTCGAGGGATTTTTAAGAAGTGGTCACCCAAGAAATTGGTATTTCACGAACGGCAGCGAGAAGAAAGAGCGAGTACTTCAGGGCAAGAAGAAATTTTGAAAGCTAAACAGCAGACATTAGCAAAGACGAGTGAAGACCAAGTTTCGAAAGAAAAAACCTCAGAGAAACCAGCAAGGAAAACCATGGCCGATGCTTATGATAAAGTCATGGACTTGGTGTCCAGATACATACCCACGTTTTCTGGAGAAAGAACGCCAAAACTGTCGAAGGAAGTTAACCGTTTCCTGAGCTGCTGCAAAGATCTTTACGATCGTTTATAGGCCGAGGAACAGCTCATCTTCATGAAATGTGTAAGATATCGGTTGTTAGACGACGCATATTATCTAGTAAGCTCGGAGGAGCCGAAGGATTTTGAGGCATTGCAGCAGACAATTCAGACTGCCTATATGCCAAAAAAATCGTACTGTGAGCTTCGAGCTGAAATGATAGCATGCGTTCAAAGGCCCGGTGACGACATAAAAGACTATGCGGATAGACTTAAGGAGCTACTGTGTCAAATCAAGGCGGCAGTTTCGGCTAAGTATCCAGACAAAGACGGGGGATTGATAGCGGAACTTGAGGCAGACGCGGTGGCAACGTTCAAGGCGGGTGTTATGCAGCAGACTACTCAGCTATATTTGACGGGACGCAAATTTCGATCTCTGGATGAAGCACGTGAGGAGGCAGACTACTTCGAGATGGATGCTAGGAGACTTAAAATTAAGGAACCAGGGCTGCGAAATTATACGAAGGAAGACAACAGAGGAATGGCAGCAGGCAGCTGGGGTGCTGGTAGGTTCAGCAAGGAGGAACCTAAAAGGACGGGACCGCAATTGAGGCCAGCATTATCGGGAATACACAGGGGTTCCCCTAGTCAAACAAAGCAACCAAGACCTATTCAGTGCTTTCAGTGCGGACAATGGGGACATTTTGCTAGGGAATGCAGAGAAGGGAAACAGACGCCTTACTGCATAAAATGCCGAATATATGGACATGATGCAACTGGATGTAAAAGGCAACAAGTCAGGTTTGCTGAGGCACTACCTAGCAGTTCGGTAGAGGTGCAATCGGAAGCAAAAGTTATATACTGCCAATTTTGTAGAACATCTGACCACTACACCGCAAATTGTTTAAAAAAATTCCTAGCAGAGAATAATATTCAGCAAGAGGGAAACGGGAGGTGGCAGCTCGGGAACAATCCCGCAGCTGCCTTCCACTAAACAAATTAGGAACCAGATACTCGGATAAAGACATAGACATGGAATTAGAGCTAGTTAATAATTGCATCATCACAATAGAAGCCGACATTGGACTAGAAGATAAGCTTACATTATTGGTGGATACGGGATCCACCTGCAATTTAGTTAAGGTAAATAAAATAAGGATGGATACACTGATACAAAAACATAAATGTATCACGATTGGAGGGCTGTTTGGAGCTCAGCAACGTTCAATTGGAACCTCCAAGGCGCATCTTCACGTAGGTAGGGGTAAGCAAGAATGCGAGTTCCAGGTAATACACAACACAGATTCAATACCGGTTGACGGAATATTGGGAATGGAATTCCTCAAGGATAAAGCTGTTATCGATTGTATTAATAGAAAATTGTCAATACAGCACAGACAAGTGTACAAGGAAGCACCGCCAATTTTCAGGAACGTAACAGGGGCCGAAAAAGTTGAACATATAACCTTGCAGGGTTATAATGTAGAAGGGAAACGTCTCTCCAGTAGGGAAGCAATTCGGACAGTTTCAGCGGAAGTTCTAAGAGAGCGAATGAGTAATAGAATTGAAAACCTGAGAGAGGTGATATATAAAGCTCGAGCTGCCACTGAGAGTATAACCAAGTATTTTAGAGTCGAAAAAGAGGCAAATACTCAACAGGGTATCGAGGATAAAGCACGTGGAAGCCCGGAGAGAGGAAATACTTTGGCGTCGGCTCTTTGCACAGAGGCGAAGCAGGAAAATCCTCTCTATACAAAGGAGATTTTGGTAAGGTTGCCAGAAGGAATGTGGGGGCAAAAGCAAATTCGGGAAGTAGTTGTTGAGGGGAAGGGGTCAGATTATCCTCGCACGGAAATCGAACCAGTTATTTCCGAAACTGCAGCCTTTGCGGAGGCGCGAATATGCGAAAACGCTTCAATTCCTAAACAGGGCAATATAACCAAACCTCTCCTTAACTCGAGAAATGGCAGGGAGTCCATAGTACAGCTGGAACCAAGAACGGAGCAATTGGTAAGAATCTGTGTCGAGAGCGAAGACGAGCTGGTATCCAGGACGGAAGAGATTATCACAGGTGTGTACTTTGGTAACACTATAATCAGGCCGGAGAATGGACAGGCGTTTGTGGGTATTGTCAACGCTAGAACTGAGCCGGTTGAGATAGCGAACTTTCAACCCAAGCTTGAGAGGTTGGATAGGTATTCAGTGCAGCCATTGAGAGATAAGATAAAGGCGGTAAGTCGTTGTCAGCAAAGACTCGAATTACTGAAACAAACACTAGTACTGTCGGAAGATTTAAATTGCGAGGAAAGAGAGGTGGTATCGGAAATTTGTAGTGAGTATAATGACATTTTTTACTTGCCAGGCGACAAGTTAACATATACTCCAACTAGGACTTTTAAGCTTCCATTACTGTCGAATACAGGGCCCATAAACAGGAAACAATATCGTCTGCCGGAGGCTCACCGAGAAGAATGTCAGAAGCAACTAGAAAAGCTCCTAGACGATGACATTATAGAGCATAGTGACAGCCCTTTTAATTTTCCGGTACTATTAATACCAAAGAAAGGAAAGGATGAAGCAGGAAATCGGAAGTATAGGTTTTGTGTAGATTTTCGGGAGTTAAATAAAGTCTGCGTCCCCTTTTCGTATCCTCTGCCACGGATTGAGGACATCTTAGATCAATTAGGTCACTCTAGATATTTCTCTACCTTAGATTTAGCTAATGGTTATCACCAAGTGTTAATCGACCCAGCGGACAAGGAAAAGACGGCTTTTAGCACGAACTTCAGTCATTTCCAATATAAACGATTACCCTTTGGATTGAAAACCGCACCTCAATTTTTTCAGTCTCTACTAAATGGCATATTAACAGGGCTTCAAGGTATCAAATGCTTTGTATACCTAGATGATGTGGTAATATTCGCAAAGAATCTGGGCGAGCATAACAGAAAGCTAAGGGAGGTATTTCAGCGTTTTAGAGAAAATAATTTAAAACTACAACCCGCGAAGTGCCAGTTTTTGCAGAAGAAGGTAGTATACTTAGGGCATGTATGTTCAGAGAACGGAGTAACTCCGGAGCAACGGTTAGTGGAGGCAGTCCAGAACTATCCTCGACCTAAAACGGTTCGGCAGGTGCAATCGTTTCTGGGCCTTGCGAATTACTACATTCATTCCTAATATTTCTAGAATATTGGCTCCAATTAACAACCTTTTGAGAAAAAAGGTGAAATTCAATTGGGGACCAGCATGTGAGGACTCTTTTAGAACCATTAAAGAGTCGCTCACTTCCTCTCCCGTGCTAGGTTATCCAGACTTCAATAAGGAATTCACGCTTATCACAGATGCTAGCGGAGAATCATTAGGTGCCGTATTAGAACAGGATGGAAGGCCTATTAGTTATGCCAGCCGCACGCTTAATTCCGCTGAGAGAAATTACTCCACTACGGAACGGGAAATGCTTGGTATTGTTTGGGCGGTACGAAATTACAAATGTTACCTTCTGGGCAGGCATTTTAAAATTAAAACAGATCATCAGCCGCTCCGAGGGATTTTTAAGGTAAGGGATAACACGTCACGCATGGTACGATTCCATCAGAAATTGTCTGAGTACGATTTCGAGATTATTTACCAGAAGGGAAAGGAGAACGGTATTGCGGATGCCCTGAGCAGGATACCCCAGCCAGTAGAAGGCACCATTAAAGAGAAAGAATCTCGCTGTCTTGCGGTTACACGAGCACAAGCCAAGACACAGGAGGCAGAGGCTGAAGAGAAAAAAAACCCAGATCCCGAGAGTGAATGGGAAGATATTGAGGAGGCCAAGAGAATGGTAGGAAGAGCGCTAGACAGTCCAACACCCAAACCTGTGACCGACCCGGAGGATATTCAGGTAATAATGAAGGATTATCATGATTCCCGATTTGGAGGACATTTTGGTGGAAACAAAACATTAAACAGGGTGAAACGCTTCTATCGCTGGAAAGGAATGAAGAATGATATAGCGAAATATATTCGCAAATGTAGGCAATGTCAAAAAAATAAGCATTCTAGAGCCATTAAAATGCCATTGGTCATAACAGAAGTGTCGGAAAAGCCGTTCGATAAGGTATACGTTGACCTCGTGGGGCCATTACCTACAAGCCATAATGGCAACAAATATATACTGTCTATGATGGATGACCTGACGCGATTTGTGGATTTCGTGGCGGTACCCGATCAGGAGGCCAACACGGTAGCCCGAGCACTATTTGACCAAATACTGAGCCGATATACGATTCCCAAGCAATTAGTGACTGACCAAGGGAGTAACTTTACGGGTGAAGTCATGAAATCCTTATGCAAATTGTTAAAGATCAAGAAATTGCAGACTACCGCCTACCACCCGCAGTCAAACGCAGTAGAGCGACAACATTCAACCTTGGCTAACTATCTAAGGAGTTTTGTGGATGCAGAGCCCAGGAACTGGGACGAATTTCTAAGAACTGCGGCACACGCGTACAACAACACCGTACATACGGGCACTAAGCTTACGCCCATGGAGACTCTGTTTGGGTTTGTGTCAGAAATCCCAAGCAATTTGATGCGTAAACCAGAACCACTTTATAACGCCGATAGATATCATTCTGTGCTGCGATTCAAGTTACAGAAGTCTTTTGAATTAGCACGGAATAATTTAAGGCAAAATAAGGAGAAGGCGAAAAAGTACTACGATAAGTCGTCTAGAGGTCAACTTTTTCATGTGGGAGATAAGGTTCTGGTTAGGGACTTAGCTAGGGTGGGGAAATTGTCAGCTATTTTCAAGGGATCCTACGAAGTCATATACATACACAACCCTGAAAACCTAACAATACTCCAAGGCCGGAAGTTGAAGCGAATTCATGTTAATAGGCTGAAGAAGTTTGAACAATGATTAATTCGCAGTTCAGACGTGTAGTACATAGATACTGATTTTTTCGAATTTCCCAATGACCAACTTCGAGCGTAAAATTCTTTGCAAACTATTCAGACCTTAAATTTTCCTGCCAAGTCGAGGTATTAATCGTTTTTGCATTTCAGAAAAAAATATTAAAACCAGAAGAAGGACGCAGAAACCGCGAACCGAGGAAGAGGCTTACTGGAAAGAAAGAAAGAAGGAAGGAAAGATAAACTTTTCATGTCTGTGGAAAGGGTAAGATAAATAGGTAGAAAAAAAAACGGGGGAAGCATTAAAAGAAAGATAGAAGGAAAATAATAAAGAGTATAGGTAAAAAAAAAGGAAGAATTAACAAAAATATAGAAGGAAGATAATAAAGAGTATAGGTTAAAAAGAAGAACAAAAATATAAATAAGTAAATAAATAACAGAGAAGCAAGTTTTTTTTTTAATCTAATATAAGTATAGGAAGGTTGCCCGTTTAAAATAGGTTAGTTAAGTATACGGAAGTGCAACAGAATGAAGGCGATCGCGATAGTGTTGGTAGTCCTGGTAGTAGGATCGGCGATAGGCGTAGAACAGAGCGGCTATAGTATGAAGGAGATAGCAGAGTCGGGAGTTCTTTTCGAATATCTGGGAAAGACACATTTCTACACCCGACATTGGACTATCCTGTCCACGTTGCAGTTGCCAGATGTATCAGAGGATTTGAAGTTCGCCGTTAATTGCAGCAGCCTGGTGGCAGGTCTTTGTACCGAAATTATACATACTGGAGTAAAAGCAAGATGTACGGTAGCAGTAAGGGAAATTGACGGTTGGGTCAGTCAAATTAAGCAGCAGGAGGAGGAATTATTACATCACACCCATGCTGGAGCTTCTTCAAGAAGAAAACGATCCTTTTTCGATGGAGTAGGTGCTGTATCGAAAACACTTTTTGGAACGATGGACCATGAGGATTCCAAAAAAATCTACGCTGCACTCGATGATCTCAATGAGAAAGAGAATCGTACTTGCAGCCTTCTAGAAGACCAGATTACCCTTATGAAGTCAACGTTCGAACTGTTTAACTCATCACGGGTAAGGGCAGAGTCAGAGCGAGAGCAAATTCGGACCCGGATCTCTGGGCTTATCACCGCGCAAAGAACCACTGATGGAGAGCTAGCAGTATTGCAGCGCAGAGTTGAATTAAATGAGGTTCTGACACTACTGACCCTCCAGCTACGCGAGATAAGCGACACGTTGAAGACCATCTCGAACATTATGGTTTCGCTGAGCGTCGGGAAGTTACACCCTCTAATAGTCCACGCTCGGGAATTGACAGAGATTATGAGGAATGCCAACAAAGAACTGGACTTAAGCGAGGAGTTTCAGGATTTCCAGTTATTAGTTCAGATTGCTAAAGTGAAGGCCATCTTGACTAACCAACGCATTCTGGTCAGAGTAGACATTCCCCAACCACAGAGAACTCCGTTCGACACCCACAAAATCTACACCATCCCCGCAGCAGTAGATGAAGCCGGCTACCATATGTACGACTTAGACGCGGAATTTATTTCAGCCAACAACCACGAGAGGCAATATGTCTTACTAGATGACCACCAGTACCAGAGGTGTCACCAGCTGATCACCATGACGGATCATACTCATTTACTGTGCCCACAGTTGAGCCCAATAATTACGGCCATTGGCGATAACTGTGTGTTAAACCTGTTTCGCAGTTTCAATGTCAAGACTAAGGCTTGTAAGGAGAAAGTCATCCCGAAATGGAGCTCTCTAACGCGAATGATGACCAGAAATCACTGGCTGTTTGTGATGGCCGGAAAAACAAAGCTGGAGGTCAAATGCCGTAATTCACCGACCAAAATAGGAGAGCTCTCATCGATAGGAGTATTGGACATAAAGGAACGCTGTCATCTGCAGATTGGAGATCTACTAATAACCTCCGAAGACGACGCTCACAGAAATGTAACTCTCTTTCAGCCCGCACCTTCAGAACTACCTAAATGGGAAAACATAGTGACACCAACAGGTCCAAGGAATTCCGAACCACCAAAGGGACAAACAGGAGAGCTAAAACTTCTAGCGGCAGGTAATTTCAATCAAGCCTGGAAAGATCACGCTGAGAAGATAGCCAAGGTTCAGAGTGCCATCAGGGCTGAAGAAGTTCACCGGCAGCAGAATCATCCGCACCATATCTATTTAGCAGCCACGTCTTTGACCGGGCTGATAAGCATCGTCAGCTTGACCCTAGTAGCAGTAATGATGTTCCATGTAAGACGCTGGAAACGTCAGCAAGGACGAGTAAGTACTGGCAGAGTATCAATACTACCTACTATCCAGACATCCATTAAACATCCCAGACCAACCTCAACGGAGCCGAACAAAGAAGGGACTGACAGTATAGAGTTAGTCATGCCAACAGCAGCAAACTTGCCAACTGGAAGCTTGCCGACCGTCGTGGGAAAACATCTCGTCCGGTTAGAGTAGCTATAATGTATTTTAATCCACTTGATTTAATTGGCACGGGCAACCGATAGATAAGGAGAAGAGGGTATTATAGCTAATAAGAATATTTTCAAAATTAATTCATTTTGATAAAATTGTAAGGGAAACTTCATGTACCATGATATAGTAGTAAGTATATTAAGATTATAATGCTTCTGTTTATGTAGTTATGCATGCAGTATGATTAGGTAAAATTATGTAAAAAAAAAACAAGTTTGATATTTTTATATGGATAATAGAATTGATAATAACGTAGAACTAGCCATAGGAAATTAATTGTTGGCATTATAATTACACTTGTCTTCTGTTTAAGGTATATATTATTATTATTACATAAGAGAGAAATTATTATGTACAATAGGTGTAAAAATTAGAATAAAGAATGGAAATTAAATATATATGTATAATAAATAAAGATTAGTGAGAATTGGAACTAAAGAATTATTGTAAAATGAAATTTGTACAGAAAAGAAACGGATATATGATAAGGTAATTAAAAAGAATGAAAAAAGAAAAAACAAAAATTTGTTAAGGTAATGAAAAAAAAATGAGAAAAGAATATAGAAGAATAGAACAGAAATTATATATGAAATAAAAAGATGTAAAATGACGTAAATCATGTAAACCGAACCTTAGCTATAAAAATTGTGTAGATCATAGTGAATATTGTCTCTTAGTTTTGGTATAAATTAGTTAAGTTAGATATTGTAATCTAACTGAGCACCCCGATCTGATTCCTCTTGGGAATCAGTTTTTCTCAGGGGGGAGGAATGTCGTGACCCAATATTCAATTGGTGCA
Source organism: Dioctria linearis (assembly GCA_963930735.1). NCBI lineage: Eukaryota > Metazoa > Arthropoda > Insecta > Diptera > Asilidae > Dioctria > Dioctria linearis. The sequence continues at coordinate 205,872,625 of OZ005742.1, forward strand.
ATTGTGACATCACGACTCGAGCTAGCAGCAAATGCACAAGTAATTAAACGATTTGCAATAACTAAGCATTTTACTTCGCACAGTGAAATGCTTGGCGATTGCGAATTGTTTACTTGTAAACTGGCGCATCCACTGCTGTATGTAACTGGGCATTGAGTCATGGTTAAGTAATTCACTTCGCATAGTGAAATACTCAGCTGGGCTCACTGTTTGTTTACATACAGTATTGGGGGCTCCCGCTGTCGGCAGTGATTAGCGTAATACTTTGTAATTATGATTGCAAGGTATTGCGCTGGTCACTGGGTCAAAGTCGCTTCCGCCTAATTGAATGGAGGTGAGCACGGTCGACTCGCTAGATCGGTGAGTTCAGTTAGAAGTTGGGTATTATTAAAGATAGCGGTTCGGTATCGTTTTTCAGTTAGTTGTAATTAGAGAGCTTAATGAGAAGTATCGATCACGGGTGATACTCCTTTAATTATATCGTCATATAATTTAACATAATTAAAGAAATAAAGTTTGTTTTACAATTGAATTACGCGAGTGTTTTCACTGGATTGCTTTGGGACACGACAGAACTGCCAACAAGAAGTCATGTTCACAGAAATGATGTCCATAAATTTGCAGTATCATATATTGGACTACTATTAGCCGCAGCCGTCATTCTCTACATTAGTTGCAAATTCTGTGCTACTTTTTGTCATTCTTTTTTTCAAGAAGAAACCTAAACCTGCAGCAAAGTCTTATGTCAGCACCGCTACATGAATACACACAAACGTTACAAAAATAATATGTTAACAGAGCTAGACACGAACAAGAGATCACAGATGAATTCTATATAACTTGTGGACTAATGTTATAACTTAATTAGGTTAGGATTTAAAAGGGGGCTTCTATTATAAAAATCAATCTGGTCATTCAGCAAAGTATAACCGTCGTCATTAGCCTTTCTGATTTGAAATATTTCATACCTATCCAATACTAGGCCTCCATTAATATTATGTAAAAGGCTTATATTTTGGGTAGTACACTTATGACCGATAGATTTTAAATGTTTGGCAAGACCTGAAGTCGGATTATTTGTGTTGGATAAATTTATATGTTCTCTGAATTTTTAGAGATCTTTTTGTTTTGCCTATGTAAAACCCCGAGCAATCGTTACAGCTTACTTTATAAACTCCGGTCCTGTCCATTGTAGATTTCTTTAACCCCAATTTATTATTAGTTAATCAGTTTTTTGTGGTAAATTTATTAAAGAAGGCTGGATTAATATGCTTATTTGCTAGAGGTTTTTTTTAATTTTTCGGAAATATTAGGTAAATAAGGAATTTTTCTCCATTTCTTTGGACTAGGTTCATTAGACTTACGTATTAGAAAATTAGAGTTCAGGATACCACTTTTTTGTTTTTTGTTAAGCAACTTGTAAATTAATTTTGGTTCGTATCCGTTCCTTATAGCAATGGCTTTAATGATGTTTAATTCCTTCTAAAAACTGTAGTTGTTCAGTGGAACAGAGAGAAGTCTATTTATAAAAGAATGGAAAGCTGCCAATTTAGTAGTCCAAGGATGGCAAGAATGCCTTGGTATAACCGCGTCCGAGTAAGTACCTTTACGAAAAATGTCAAAAGTTGAAAGATTATCAGTATTACTAATTATAGTCAAATCTAAAAAGTTGATGCTCTTATTCCCTAATTTTACAGTAAATGTTATACTGTCGTCAATTATATTTAAAAAGGTATTTAAAAAGGTCATTAATTGCCTCTCTGTGCCATTCCAAATACAAAATATGTCATCTACATATCGGTACCACGTCAATATATGTTTAACCAGTTTATTGTTACTATTTTGTTACTTCTTTTGAAAGTAATCCATATAAAATTCGGCACAAAAAGGGGAAAAAGAAGAACCCATAGCAAGTCCATCCTTTTGTGTATAAATTTTATCATTGAAACTAAAATAATTTTGTCTGACACATATGTCAACTAAATTCATAAGCTGGAGGGATCGCTCGGGGTTTCGCACTTCACATAGAATTTTTTCATTTAAATTATCTATTAATTTCTCAATATGAATAGAAGGAAATAAACTACATACGTCGAAAGAAACTAATTTCATGTTACTAGGAACTTTTAGGTGTTTTTTTTTGTTTATTAAATCAATTGAATTCTTGACAGAATATCTGGGCGTAAAATTGATAAGCTGTGGAAAAATTTCGCTAATTTTTTTCCCAAAAGTTGGGACGGAGCGTTAACCGAAGACGAAACAGGTCGAACCGGAGTATTGTTTTTATATAGCTTAGGCAGACCGTATAAAGTAGGTATGGAGGGATTACTGTTCTTTAAAAAATATATTTATCTTTAGAGTCAAAAATTAAATTTGAGTTATTTACTGCACTTATGACAAGACGATTATGTTTTGTTGTAGGGTCGTGGTCCAGCTCTTCTATGCTCATATTGGTTAAACAGTCTTGCATTTTATCTAAATAATCTCTATGTAAAATTGTTATAGAATTGCCTTTTTCAGCTTTAGTTAAAATCAAATTTTTTTCTAATACTTAAAACCGTTTTTTCGTTCTGTACATTATTTACTAAACTATTTTTTCCTGATTCTGTTATCTCAGCACAATCAAATTTTTCTTTTACATCTGCATCTTGGAGAGCTACATCAACATGAGTCACCAAATTTAAAAGGTCCTTCTACTTTACCTGAAGAGCCGGTGCAAAATTTAATCCAAGTTCTAAAAATTCGCATTCATTAGTCGAGAAGCTCACATCGGAAAAATTATTAACTCTGGGGAAGAATTTAACATCATTAACGGATTGATTAACGATTCCAGTGTGGCTGCTGAGTTCACCGCGCAACGCAAGTAATTTTGACCTCTGTCGCATATACCGCTCGTGTACTAACCGCTTGGCTTTTTCGTGACACTTCATCCTCACTACATCAAACTCAATGGAGTGTAAGTGGAATGCGAGCTGGGAATATATAACTTTTAGATGTGCACTGATATTATCACGGATCTTGTAATGAAATTTGATTTCACAAAGCAGCCAAGAGGATTTTGCTTGGTGTAAAACTTTTATTAATTCTATAGTTATAATTATTGCAACTCAAGTAAATATACTTTGGGTACACTATGTAACGTTTACGGTTAATAGGCATTCAATGCGGGGGAGAATGTTTATCAGAAACATATTCATAGTTATTCAATAAAAATTCTTCCAAAGAAAGTGCATATACATATGTAATACATAAATTCTCACGAGTCACAGAAGAATTTGCTGATAACAAAATCAGAAAGCTTCAGGCCAGACGTAAACTGACACTTTTGTTTTTCTCAACCGCGGTGGTTGTGGGGATACGCAAGATGACACTTTTGTTTTTCTCGGCACTGACTCGTGAGAATTTATGTAAAAGGTAAAATTTGTGTATTTACTGTCTTTTCTCACACATTATTCTAATTTATTTTATATAAACCAGAATTAGGAAGTTAATAGAAGTCAGTTTTTCACAAACTGTCGGCGGTGTGTTTTAATAGTACCAATTTTTTCGCGATAATCATTTTCCCTTTCAGCAAACTCCTAGTGTGTTGGTTCATGTACCGCGCATACCTCATAATTCAAGTCAAGGTACAAGAACCTTTGGCTTATCTAGAAACATCAAGTAAAAGCACTTTATACAATGAGTGCAATATGATGCACATTATTTCAAGACGGAAATAAGAAATAATGTGAACATACCAAGCAAGGTTAACACACCTGACTGCGGAACACGTCAATTTGCTGACGCGTCATTCTACACCGTTTATGCGCTGCAATTAACTTGGTGAACCCGCATGTTTGGAATGCCTGGAATGTGTGTCATCAAATTGTTGGCAATATTTTAGGTCAATAACTTGTACATGAATAATTTTTGTAATAATTTCGTGATATGCAAATTCTTTGATTTGTGCATTAAGTAGGGATAGTAATTAATGTAATCAATGATATAAATAAGATGTTTGGACAATAAATATTATCATAGTTATTTGTTACGTTTGAAAAGAATGAGTTTTCATTTATCGGCAGCATTGTAGTATTTTTCTATTTTATTCAATTATTCTTTCAACATCTCTATTTTTTCTTTTTTTTCTTATTCTGGTTATTATTTAAGTAATTAAATAACTGTCTTTTTCCTAATCTCTCTTTATTTTAAGTTTTCAAATTGCGATTATTCAATTGCTCTCTCTTTTTAAAGAAAAAACATTTTCTTACCTTCGTACCTTTTATTTTATAGGTTTACCTTACATTGGATCCACTGGGTTACCTTTTTACACCGTTTCCGTATGTTCCGGCCCATGCTGAACTCCGCTCATCAAATTTCTTCTGAAATTGGAGGGAATTTTGTGGACATTTCTGTGGTTAAGTCCCCCGATTCCTGGGTCACTGGGTTACTTACCTCGTACAGACTGGCTAAGCTAGCCGTGATATTCTTCATATCGGTCCTACTTCGTACCGGTGCTACCGTACCCGTTTGCCAGATATATTTTTGTAATCTTAATTTACCTTTTTGCGGCAAGGTCCACTGAGATCGCCGTCGGCTGTAATTGTTATGGTTCCATGCAGGTCGTCTGTAAGATTTGCTCAGTTCTGTTTGCCCGTGCGACGAATCATGATTTTTCACAAAATAGGCTGTTGCATTGGCGATTTTTACGAATGCGCGCTTATTCTCCAGCCTATTTCTTCTGTACCCTTGATATTCCCGTTGCCCCCTCTCCTCCCAATATTCGTCAACACTTAAATTATGAAATGCTGCATTCTCATAAGCTGTGAGACAAAATTTCCTCCCATAATTGTGCCCCGAATGGCTCCTCCAATATGGGTATACTTTCCTCTCTCTGTCCTAAAACTTTCTTTGCATGGCGCGCCGGACTTTTCGCTTTGAAGTGTCGGTCATTAGCGCAAGATGCGACGCTTTCCGATATGTTAATGTTACACCCCTCTATGCTGGCCTGAAACGGAGTTCTTTGACTACTACCTTGTCAAGCTGTTGGTCCCATCTGTGCACAAGCTGCATCACTTTTTGCAGAGGCACTTGCCTCTTTGCCTTTTCCAGCACCTTGTACTCAAAGGTTTTTATTTACACAGTCAATTATAACTCTGAAACTGAGGAAATCCATTGCAAGGATGCTAGCAGCTCAAGTCGAGTCGGTATGGCCAATGACGTTAAAATTGCATTCCTGCTGACCGTTGTCTATAAACAACTTCGCCTCACAGGTGCAGGAAAATCCATGGAGCCCCAAATTCTTATTTTCTGGTTCCTATTTATAACAATATCTCTTTTCATTCTGGCGACCTTCATTAAGCTACAGGTGGACCAGTGTCAATGAGAAGCCTAAACTTACCTTCGAAGGCTATGTCCGATGGCACTGTGATGATAAATTTATTTTTGAATTCAAGTTTTCAGATCCCTTCTCTGCTAAGTACTTTTTTACGTAGATATCCTTGTAATGGTCACATGATCGATAAAATTGGCAATAAAGCCCCTCCCTTCCTGAATGGAATTGATCTTGGATGCCAGCTGAACAGTTTGCCACTCTGACGTGATGAATTCGGAAATTGGATACCTCGTACCCATATACCTGATATACAGTACAGAAGAGCATTTGCTGGCACTCTCTCGCAAAGTGTCCACGGTAATGCGTCAAGAATTTAGAAATATTAAAAAACACAAAAGGCATACAAACATGCCAGTTCAAGAGCAATCGGTCGTAACGTAATTTCGTTGCCGCAATGAGATAAATATGATCCACATAATTTCTTTACGGAAATAAGAAATAATGTGAACATACCAAGCAAGATTAACACACCTGACTGCGGCACACGTCAATTTGCTGACGCCACATTCTACACCGTTTATTCCGTTTGCAATGCCTGGAGTATATGTCAGCAAATTGTTGGCTTTACTTTTGGTCAATAACTTGTACATGAATAATTTTTGTAATAATTTGACGATATGCAAATTCTTTGATTCGTGAATTAAGTAGGGATAGTAATTAATGTAATCAATGATATAAATAAGATTTTTGGACAATAAAGATTATCATAGTTATTCGTTACGTTAGTAAAGCAGGTGTTTTCATTTATCGGCAGCATTGCCTAATCCCGATTCCTTCAGATCACTTAGGCTGCCTTTGACGCCATATATTAAACACATGTATCAGCTGAGTTTATCGCGCCTGTGTTCAGAATACTAAAGCTATCTTTGACGCCATACATATATTAACATCGGGTGAGCTATATTGCCCGGAAGCTAATTACCATTCGGCAGTCTCAGACGTTCAATCGTGATCAAGGATACATTGGTACCATAGAAAACAAAAGTTCAACAGACAACCACTCAAACCATGACGAAACAACCAGCAAGCATGAAGAACGAAAAGGGATGAAAGTTGAAAATAATGATGAAGTATGGTCGACAAACAATAGCGACAAAATAATAGGAGGACTAATAATAAAAAGAAAAATGGATGCAATAGTGAATACTCGTATTCCGACAGCGACAACAGCCGTAAAAAGAAGATGAATTATGTACAAATAAATCCAACGATATGGCACTACATAATATAATGCACCACAAAAATGCAGCATGTTAAATTGAGTGCCTCAATCAGGAATCAGAACCATCGAATAGTCATTCAAAATTCGGATAATGGACAAGGAGTCCCTGAAATTCAACATTCAAGGAACGACGAAGATAAAATAAACAACGCGACATTATATATATTTGTTGATAATCTAACCAATCATATTAAAGATGATGCAGTATGAAGGAATCCATTATGGTTTACTCCTAGACCCAAGCAGATATATCAGTAGTTAAGTAAACTAACCTAATAGACTACTAAGAACTATGAAAGAATCCTACAAAATAACAGGATCAACAAACTGGTCCAATTATGGAAAACACAATAAAATTCAGCAGAAGCTAAAAGATATTAGATATAATTGGATCACCTATGAACAACAAACACAAAATTTGAAATTAGAAAAGAAGTAATGGAACGTACACTACAAGTTGTAGAAGACGAATTTCCAAACTCAACTAATGATTTAATTGGACTAATCACTGTGACCAAAATCTGAGGTAGACTTAATAACAATCTACTCGATCCAATCAGAGATTAACAGCACTGAAATAACGACCATGACCAAGACGCGAGACTGTTAAATGATTATTTGTTCACACACAAAGATCCATCATCAAAGATGACAAGAATTCGTTTATTTATTCGTAAATATGACTCTGATATTATATACAAAAAGGGTTCACTAAATATTAATGCAGAAATGATACCAATAGTGCAGATCAAAATAACAACAAGGAATAAAGCAAGGATTCAGAAGGATGCGAAAAAATTAGAGACATCTGCCTAAGGCGTGCGTACGATTGATTTTCGTATTGGCCTAGGGCAGAATATTCGCTCACTATTCTACCAGTTATCCGTCCACGTACTGTTTCTGCCTAAGGTGTGCGTACGATTTTCGTATTGGTCTAGGACAGAATATTCGCACACTATTCTACCAGTTATCCATTCCCGTGCTGTTTCTGCCTACGACGTGCGTACGATTTTCGTATTGGTCTAGGACAGAATATTCGCACACAAATTCCCCGTCGACCTGTTTCCGTGCTGTTTCTGCCCAAAGACGTGCGTATGATTTTCGTATTGGTCTAGGTCAGAATGTTCGCATACAACTACCCGATATTCGCCCCGTGCTGTTTCTGCTTATGACGAGCGTACGCCTTCGAACTGGTCTAAGCAAGAATATCCGCACTTACACTCATACTAAGGCACCTGACCTCGTTATATACTCACTAGGGTATACGGAGTGTGAGTAGAGTATTAAAGCGCAATCCTAAGTAACCCGACGTTATACAAATTGCAAGAACATATCAGATGGATTATAGACCATAATGACAATAGTGAATTAAATATAGTATAATGACCGTGAATTACTTTAGTGAATAATAAACTAGACTTAATAGTGAAGTAATAATGAACTATAACCTAGAATACATAAGTGTAACAAGATAAGACATAGTACTAAACTAGAATTGTTAGGAATAAGCAACAGTGAAATAAAGAAAATATATAAAATTACCCAAGTGTATTATTGGTAACACCAACGTCGAGGAACCCAACTCTGGACAACTCCCGAGCTATCCGCACACTAGCACACCCGACGTTACATAAATTGGCGCCCGAGCAGGGACTCTATTCATCGCTGAGGGAAATACCAGCAAGCCATCAGTGAAAGGAAAAGAGTAGCACCGAAATTCTGATACAACCCAGACCAGTAAAAGAAGACAAAAACGAGCGAAACCGAGGGTTTAAATCCAAGTATTGTTTACTTCCTGAAAAAGGAAGACCTGTGCATCGAGTTAGAAAAGAGAGGTTTAAGTGCACTAGGGACCGTAGATGAATTAAGAAAACGGCTGAGCGAGAAGCTCAAAGAAGAAAAACGAATTAGAGATATCCTAAATAATATTCTACCAGGAATAACGACCGCCATAGTAACTACAGCTACTACGACTACCGCAGTAGTAACTACAGCTACTATGACTACCGTCAACGACTTCAACCAGCCACATACCAATAACAGCCGTTCTTTCCTCGATATATAATAACGATAGTCTAGCAAAACCACGCTCCCATCATCAGTGTATACAACACCTACAGACCCGAGGGCACAAATAGCAAATAATTCGACTACCGCCCAGCAATCACCGCCAGCCAGTCATGTGAGGAGTACAGAGCACTTATCGGATTCTCAAATAATGGATAAGGTAGGTAAATTAAAATTCGACCAGGGGAACGAACCATTGAGCTTTTTAGAAAGAGTAGAAGAGCTGGCAGAGTGCTATCAGATACCAACTGATCGGCTTTTACGGACATTACCTGAGCTCTTACAAAAAACCGCACTCACGTGGTACAGGAACAACCGACAGAGTTGGTTAGAACGGGACGACTTCGTAGAAGATTTTAAAGTGTTCTTCCTCCCACCACGATTCGAAGTCAAATTAGCAGACGATATCCGAGCCAGAGTCCAAAAACCGACCGAAAAAGCCAAAACATATGTTACGGCAAACCAGTCACTAATGCGTTGGCAACTGGACAGTTCACCAGAAGCTAAGTTATGCCGAATATACGAGAATTTGTTACTGTTAAATTGTTATTTTTTTAACGCGCTCCGTGCTCCTAGAAAGAGAGCGCGCTTAGGGGTTGTATGAATAAAAGAAAAACCACGTCTAATATTTCGCACTTAATCTCGTTTTATTGAACAATTTCTTTCTTTATTTTTTTTGTTTTCGAACAATTATTATTGAACAATTTCTTTCTTTATTTTTTTTGTTTTCGAACAATTATTATTGAACAATTTCTTTCTTTATTTTTTTTGTTTTCGAACAATTATTATTGAACAATTTCTTTCTGTATTTTTTTATTTTGGACACTTTCTTTAGTATTTAAATTCAAAATTTGTTGTATGTATTCACTTAATTTTTCTGTTACTGCACTTCTTTCTTTATTTAAAACAAAACTCCCGATTCGGAAAACTGTACAACTCACGTCAGATTTTAAAAAATGACTCCTCGAGGATCGGGCTTGATGGTCCCAGGTACACACAATCACTTTCAAAAGCTTTTTTATCTTTTTATTCTTTTCTCACGACGTTGAAAAAACGTACGTGAGAAAATGCAAAAGTTCTTTTGATGCGAGCTATATGCATCAATGCAAAACCGTAATCCGATATGCAATTGTGTACGTAGGTAAGTATCTAGTGCATATCGTGAGAATGAAATGCCTGCCTGATAACAAAATGCAATTTATGCTAAATTGCATTTTGTTATGACATAGAAATGCATTTTTAAATGCATTTTAAATTTTAAACGAAATTTTAAATGAAATAATTTTTCATTTTAAGGGTCACTTGTAATGCATCAATGTATTGCTTAGTCCAATATATTGTTGCATTGACCTTATGGTTGTGATTCGGGGCATTGGGTACCTGAGTCACAACATCCCTCCCCCCTGGGGAAAAGAAAGTTTTATTTTTTAGGAGAAGAAAACTTTCTTTATACAAGTGAAGGGGCTGTACAAAAAGGTTATCTTATAATAAATATAATATTCATAGAATTACTATTAATAGGAGCTATATCCTACATTGCTTTATTATAGCTAAGAATTGTTTAATATTTAATTATTTATTATTATTACTTTTTGTTTTGAATTTTATTTTTTTACAGTAGATAGAACGAAATAGAAGTTATGTTCTTTTTATACTTATTATTGAACTATTTTATTATTACAGAGGGTGTTACTAATCATAGGTAGGAATACAAATTAATTTACATAATATATTCCCTTACAATATTCATAACGCCTATTTATTTATTATGGTTAAAAGAAAATGTTACTAACATATACTCACGATATGTTATTATGGAGTTTATGTTTTATTTTTTTTTTATTTATTATATTTACTTCTAATGTATTTTTTTTTTGTTTTTTTTTATACATATATATACATATATAGCAGCTATATCATACGTTTTTTTTTTTTCATAATTGAAAGTTGTTTGGTGAAGAAAGCCAAAAAATATTTTTGTTTATTTTCGTTATTATTTTTCCTTTTTATTTTACATTATCTCCGTAAAAATTCTTGTCTGGACATTGTGGATTGAATGGGTTACTAAAGCGGTAAACATCAAGGAAGGGAAGGGTTTACTGTTGTCCGTTTGTTAGTGTGCGTAAGTTAGGCGTTTTCTGTAATTTTTCTTTTAGGTGCTGGAGTTATATTGAAATTTAATTCCCTCGGTGCCGGAGTAGGCACATTTTCCTGTTTATGTTCGGGAAGTATTTCTTTCGATTCGCGTACTTTCGGTTTGTATTTGATATACAGATAAGCACAGACTATAAAGATGATAGACGCTACTGTTAAATATGACAGTGCGTAATGTCGGATATGGTGGTTATTTATGGGATTAAGAGGAATTTCTTCTTGATATTTTTGGAAGCGAATGGATTCGAGAAGTTTCTCTAGATCCGTGTTTGTTGTAATATTTAAGGGATTTGTTTCTATAAACGTTTCCATGGGAGAAGACGTCATATTCCGTATTATATTGGAAATGCTTATCATTGGGATAAAATGGGAATTGAATTTGGAAACTTTTACGCTATGTCCGTGCAAGATGAGTTCCTTGCTGCGAACATAAATACCGGGATTAATATACATTATTCCTGTTCCTTGCAGGCTTTTTGTATTGATCGAATTTTCACAAATTACATCTATGTCTAGGGATTCTTTTAAGGAGAAAAGCCAAGCGTTCGGCTGCGTTAATTGCTTCCAATAATAATCTTGTTCTAATGTTAGGATGTTACATTTTGATGTAATTGGTTCCTTTTTTATCAGATTTACTTCGCATTGGTTTGTTTTTGTATTTACGTTAAGGATCGGTGATGATATCCTGCAATATAAATGCATATGATCCAACGTTGCGCAATTATGGATATCATGTAATGCTAGTTCAACAGAGTGCTCACGTTAGTAGTCTATTAGTATATATTCCTTAGCTGGTTCGATATATATGAATGATCCGTTAAGGAGTGTGGGTAATGGCATTACTTTGAAGAATTGGTATGGTTCCTTGAATGGAAGTGGAATTCGGAGCTCGATAATTATTTTATTATTGAAAATATTCGCTGCTATTGTACTCAATTTGTAAAATTGTGATAAAATATTGTCTCTGGAATTTATAGGAAGCATCAGTGAATTTGGTAATTCTTGCCTGATCTTCGATAAAAGCTCCTCAATATATTTCGGTGATGCTAGTGTAGGATGGAATTTCCCATGCTTGGAATCTGTTAAAATATCTATTAATTCCGACTGGGAATTTTGGTATCTGAATGCCATTAACGAAACCAGGGAAATAAGTGATTCAATTTCGATGGATATTTTGTTATCCAATGTTCTGTTTTCCATTATTGAAGCAGCTATCTGTATTGAAATTAACTTTTTATGCATAACCATGAATTCTTTTTCAATTGCGGCTTTAGATTTGTTGAATATGTTTGCGGTTGCTTCGACTATCGCGGTTTGGCTTTTCATAAGTGATAGGAGGGAGTTTTGGTTTAGGGTGAGGTTACGGATTTACTCATCATAAACTTTGGCGTCATCTTCGTCTAATGTACCGAAGAGAGCTTTGGAGATTGAACCTATCGCATTAAATAAGGCCCTTTGTTGTCTACTTTGGGTCACAAGTAACATATTTTTGTATTCTATGTTTGCTATAATAAGATTGATTTGCAGTAACGTACCATTGCAGGTGTGGGCCATCGCTGAATTGCTATTGAGTTTCTGGCAGGTTGCTGTTATTTGCTATGAGATGAACTGGATATTCCTTAATTCTGATTTAAAATTCACTAGGTCGTAATAGGTGACGATTTTCCATTCGTTGGTGTAGAGATTGGCTCTGCCAATCTCTTCGAAGTAAATGCCTGCAGTAGCATTTAGCTGCTTTACCTCTATTCCTGAGCCGTAGATTATGGGGATGAAAATTAGAATGAATGCTATATGCATCATTTTGGAAACCTGTAAGATGACACCATGTTAATATCTGTGAATGATATTTGAAGATGATGAAGTTTTTACTCCGAGAACAGTTTTAGGTCATTGTTATGGACTCTTTTGTTTTTATTATTGATTTTAATAGTAGAATTTTCGGGGGAATTAATCTCCATTATCTCATACGGACCTGACCATAATGGTGAGAACTTATTATCTCTGACCCTGCTCTTAAGTAGGACTTTATCGCCTACCATAAAAGCTTTTTGGACGGAATTTTTGTCATATTGTAGTTTTGATCTTTTTTTGTTTGCCATGGCTATGTCTTTAGCTATTTTGAAGCTATGCAGTAGACGCGCTTTTAACTCGTTTGCATAATTGTCGTAATTATATCAAACGGTTGGAGAAGATTTCAAATTGTTTGGAATTTCGGCTGGGAATCCGTAAAGGAGTTCGCGAGGGGTATAATTAGTACTCGAATGAGGGGTAGTATTGTATACAAACATGGCATAAGGAATCCATGTATCCCAGTCTTGTCGATCTTTTGCCACATAGGATCGGAGGTATTCTGCTAAGGTTCTGTGGCTTCTCTCCAACGCACCATTCGTTTGAGGGTGATATGGAGTAGTTTTGAGCCTTTTAATTCTCAGCAATTTAGATACCTCGGCGAACATGCCACTTATGAGGTTAGAACCCTGATCTGTGAGGATACTTTCTGGAATACCATGTCGACAAACTATCGTTGTCGTGAAGGCTTCCGCTAATGTCTTGGACTCGGTGTCGACTATGGGAATAGCCTCTGAAAATTTTGAAAGGTCGTCTTGAAATATAAGGTTGTATTTGTTTCCAGAATGAGAAATTGGGAGAGGTCCTACAACATCTAGGTACACTCTTTCGAAAGGTTTGGAGCTAATGCTCGAGATTTTCATTGGAATTTTAGGTTTTCTGGATACTTTGTTCACCTGACAAAGTTTACATTTCCTTATATATTTGACCACGTCGTCTGACATGCCAGGCCAGTAGAATTGCTTTTTGATTATTTTAATAGTACGGGAAATACCTTGATGGCCACCCGTCGGTAGTGAATGAAAATCTTTTAAAACTTGTTCGATGTCATTAATGTCTGATAAATATTTAATTGAATCCTGATGCAGTTTTATGTTTGTTTGCTTATTAGCGAAGATCTGGACAAAAGCGTTTTTAATAATTATTAGATTCTGTGGATCTAATATAGGGAAGGAGATATTTATTTGTTTTAACTGATTTGCTTCTGTGTATAAGCAGATTTCAGTTAAAATCTTTTCGAGGTCTGATCTATCTCTTTGTGATCGACAAGGTAAATTAGTTTTTGATATAATTATTGATGAATCTCTTTTCTTGAAGAAGTTCATTTCAGTTTCTGAAAGTGGGGATTTATCTGAAAATTTTAGTTTCGAATCCAACACTCTTTCAAGTTCTGTATCTTGCATTGGCAAGATGAAAAATTTAGGATTTGCAGACTTAGTTAGTAAAAGGGGAAAATTTGTCTCAGTTATTATGACTGAGGAATTGTTTACAGGTGATGGAGTTGGGTTTGGAGTAGTTACACTTGCGTTGGGTGTATTTATATTCGCCTGAGCTCTGGCTTGATTTCTAGTTACCACATTTACGAAGGTGGTTGGTTCTGCAGAATGTTCGGAATTTTCCGGAATTGCTCTACTGAGAGCATCTGCATTTGTGTTGAGCTTACCTGATTTGTGGGCTATCTTGTAGTCATATTCCTCAAGACGTATTCTCCATCTCATCAGTCTTGAGGAGTGATCTTTCAGATTCATGAGCCATACTAATGGTTTATGGTCAGTTATAATTGTAAACTGTCTGCCATAAACCTATGGTCTGAATTGCTCAACCGCGAAAACGATAGCTAGGAGCTCTTTTTCTATTGTTGAGTAACGAGTCTCTGCACCATTGAGAACTCGACTCACGTAGGTGATTGGATGATCTCCTTGGTCATCAACTTGAGAAAGGACTGCTCCGATAGCGTAGTCACTGGCATCGGAGGTGACAATAAATTCTTTGCCAAAATCAGGATAAGATAGAATTGGTGCTGAAATTAATTTATTTCGTAATTCGCAAAATGCCTCGTCACAGATTGCGTCGAACTTGAAAGGCGTATCTTTTTTCAAAAGATTTGTGAGTGGTTTGGCTATTCTCGAAAAATTTGGGATGAAGCGGCGATAGTAGCCGACGAAACCAAGGAAGGCTTTGATATCTTTTTCCTTCTTGGGTCTGGGATATGACTGAACTGATTTTATTTTTGCAGGGTATGGTTTGACTCCATTTTCTGTAATTATGTGCCCTAAATACATAATTTCCTTTCTTAGGAAGTGGCACTTGTCGGGTTGAAGTTTGAGGTTGAAATCACGAAGGCGGCTAAATACTGCTGTGAGTCTGGAATTGTGGTCTTTGAGATTGTATCCATGGACTACAATATCGTCCGTGTATACGAAGCAATAGATGCCTTGAATGCCAGATAAGACATTATTCATTGCTCGTTGAAAAGTAACAGGGGCTCCTTTTAAACCAAATGGCATACGATTGTATTCGTAGTGGCCATAGGGTGTGCTAAAGGCAGTTTTCTCCCTGTCCTTCGAGTTCACTTTTATCTGGTGGAATCCACTGGCTAAGTCGAGTGTGGTAAAATATTTCGACTTCCCCAACTGGTTTAATATATCAGTGATATTAGGCAGTGGGTACGCATCGCCAATAGTAATGTCGTTAATACGACGAAAGTCTACCACTACTCGCCACTTTTTGTTTCCATTCTCATCTGGTTTTTTAGGAACCAGGAGAAGTGGAGAATTCCAGGGACTATGTGAGGGTCTGATGATGTCTGACTCAAACATTTCTTGTATTTTCCGGTTTATCTCAGTTCGGCTTGCTTCGGGAAGTCGATAAGGCTTGGTATAGATGAGTGGTTTGTCTTGGAGTGTCTCGATTTTGTGAGTAATCGCATCTGTATAAGATAGGAAATCCCCTTCTATGAAGAAGAGATCGTTGATTTCCCTACATATATTGCGAATACTCTCAGATTCCTCTGAATTACAGTGATCCAATTAAGGGCAGAATAAATAAACTGCAAAACCTTATCGAATACAGACTATATATCCGTCCCCGAGATTTCAGTGGTCTAGCTGAGTTAGTCAAGCTAGCTGAAGAGTACGAAATGGTAAAAGAAGAGGAAAGGAAGTCAAAACCAGCTAGATCTAACATACATGAAGGGAATTCCCTGACCAGAAGGCACAATACAGCATTTCCAGTAAAAATACAATATTCAAGAACCGAGTGTTGCTGGAAAGTGGACAGTGTGGACATACCAGAATAAATTGCCGAAATCCAGCAAAATTATTCTGCTCACGATGTAGTCAGCCTGAAGTATTGTCACGAGATTGCTCATGCAACCAGACCCGAAAGTTTCAGGGAAACGCAAGCGGGGTACACGAGAGACAAGGCAGCCTTGTACCTTCGACATAAATGCCTTAGAAGACCAGAAAGACGAACAACGCTACTTTATCACTCTCAGCATACTCAAGAGGAACTTTAGAGCCCTAATTGATACCGGAGCCAGCAAATCATTTATTGGAGAAGAAATAGCACACATGCTAAACACATCCAATATACCTATGACTAAATGTGAGCTCCGTACGGTTCTAGCCGATGGCACAGAAGTAAATATAAATATGTCATACGAATTATACGTTCAGTGGGAAGAATTCCGAGTAAAACATAGAATTTACTATATGTCCCAGCTAACCGAACCAATCATATTGGGAATAGACTTCCTACAGAAAGCCCAATTAAAAATGTGTTTAAGGGGAAACACAGTTTCAGCCGAAAAACTACACTACGAAAGAATAAATGTGAGCAAGGTATCTACAAAACAAAACCAGCCCTGGAGTCTCCGCCGCATACATATCATGAACAGCTATACGAAACCAGCACCGAACTATGATATACCACCAGTTGCAACCAAATCTATGCCGCCAAAAATTGTGCAGCTGCAAAATAATGCAACAAGAGAAACAAAAGAGTACACAAAAAAACCCTAAAAATATATCGCATTCGAGCAAGTTCCGCTAATTATCAGATAACAAATAATGGAATGCACATAGCAAATTCAACAGTAAGCAAAATGACTCCGCGACGAGAACAAGTTAAGTGAAATTGCGTAAAAGTGCCAGACACACAAAATTACAGTGACCCGACATCGAGAATCAAAACTCGACCTATTAATCCCGCCATCACAGTGGCAAAGAAAAAAGCGACTGGGACGAATAGCCTACCTATTTTGGAGCCTACCCGAGAGGAAGCCGGCAGCCCGAAGAAGAGGGCCTATGTCACATGGGAACAAGACAAGCAGTTGATTCCCCGACTCTGCCGTCGTGCTGAAGCCTCCACCCGAGAACAACTAGGGATCCAAATTATTCAGGCTACAGCGAGCCCAGTTCCAGAAAAACGTCAAGTGATGATAAAAGACGCCAGTACAATCCGTGGGAACCTGCCTCCTCCAGCCATCAAGAAGAGCGATCCTCCGATCACCACACCCATCCCTACACGGCCAAAGGAACAGACCACTCTCCATACAACAAAACCAGGAAAACGCCAAGTGGTAAAAGAGATGCCAGTACCATTCTTGGGAACCTGTCCACCCCAACCAGCAAAAGGAGCGACCCCGCTAGCAACACCCCCGTTCTTACGCTGCCAAAGGAACAAAGTACTTCCACTATAAGACCACCAACAGAGCAACAGTAAGTGGTCTTTAGAAACACCAGCACCCCGTAAGAAACTTGTCTACACCCTCCACAAGGAAAAGTTATCCACCATCCGATATCGACATTCTGCAGAGGTTCTTTGATGAAAAGAAGACGAAGATCCTCCACATTCCACGGGGAAGTATAAAATTTCTACGCCCATCAAAAAGAACCGGCTTCATCCGAATCCTCCGCCGAGAAGATGGTAGCTTCCTTATTAAGTACCAGGGAATCAGACAGATCCGCAGGGTAGATCTCCAGTTAAATTAATGGATAGTTCCACGTTTTGTAGCGCAAGAAGCGTGCATAATTTAAGCTAAAAATGAATTTATTTAGTTTTTGTTTATAAATAAAAATACTCTGTTAACGAAATATTGCATATTTCTACTTTTCGCAGAAAGGGGGAGATGTAACGAAGTCACATGCCTATCACCTATACTACCATCCCATTTTCCCTATCTATAGGCAATATAGTAAGAATCCATCCAAATTCCTATTATCTACATGATTTAATTCTCTATTCATGAGAAATTAATCATATCAAAAATACATCAGCAACACCAGAGCCGATCACGCGGCCAGGGCATGACAGAGTATCATACACTCAATGCCACTGCGCCGGCGTACCACACAGATACTGATCGAAGAAGTCAACCGGCAGTGGGAGAATAGACAAAGTTAGCACCGCCAGGTCTATTACACACTGCACTACTACTGACCGCGCATATATAAAGGGGCCTGCCGCTGCCAGAAATCTATCTTCATCGACAGCTCGAGTAGAGCAGAGCTCCAGTGCCAGATACTACCGGACACCAGATAAAATCCGAGTCTTCATCGACAGCTCGGGCAGAGCAGAGCTCCAGTTCCAGCAACTACCAGTAACCAGATAAAATCCGAGTCTTGATCACGAGCTCGACCAGAAGAAAACTCCAGTACCAGCACCAGTCAGAGACCAGACCAGACCAGACCAGAGGAAATATAAGTAGCACCAGATCACCAGTAATCAGCCAGTTGCTTCCCAGCAATCAGACTGTTAAGATCTCCCGACTATCCGTCCTCGTGCTGTTTCTGCCTAAGGCGTGCGTACGATTTTCGTATTGGCCTTGGAGAGAATATTCGCACACTATTCTATCAGTTGTACCGTGCTGTTTCTGCCTAAGGCGTGCGTACGATTTTCGTATTGGCCTAGGACAGAATATTCGCACATTATTCTATCAGTTATCCGTCCCCGTGCTGCTTCTGCCTAAGGCGTGCGTACGATTTTCGTATTGACCTAGGACAGAATATTCGCACACTATTCTACCAGTTATCCGTCCCCGTGCTGTTTCTGCCTACGATGTGCGTACGATTTTCGTATTGGTCTAGGACAGAATATTCGCACACAAATTCCCCGTCGACCTGTTTCCGTGCTGTTTCTGCCCAAATACGTGCGTACGATTTTCTTATTGGTCTAGGTCAGAATATTCGCACACAACTACCCGATATTCGCCCCGTGCTGTTTCTGGTTATGACGTGCGTACGCCTTCGTACTGGTCTAAGCAAGAATATCCGCACTTACACTCATACTAAGCAACCTGACCTCGTTATATACTCACTAGGGTATACGGAGTGTGAGTAGAGTATTAAAGCGCAATCCTAAGTAACCCGACGTTATACAAATTGCAAGAACATATCAGATGGATTATAGACCATAATGACAATAGTGAATTTAATATAGTATAATGACCGTGAATTACATTAGTGAATAATAAACTAGACTTAATAGTGAAGTAATAATGAACTATAACCTAGAATACATAAGTGTAACAAGATAAGACATAGTACTAAACTAGAATTGTTAGGAATAAGCAACAGTGAAATAAAGAAAATATATAAAATTACCCAAGTGTATTATTAGTAACACCAACGTAGAGGAACCCAACTCTGGACAACTCCCGAGCTATACGCACACTAGCACACCCGACGTTACAAATCATCGAATACTAAACGAGTACCTACTATCATTAAATCAGATGGGATGAATGGCTGCCATACTACACATTCTGCTATAATAACACACCTCATTCCGAAACCAAAGTATAACCATACGAACTGATACTTGGCAAATAATCTAGAAGATTATTCAAAAGAATTGAAGTTTCGACTGCAAGAGAGCCATAAAATAGCCAAAGCACTACTGGAGGATTTTAAAAAGAAAAGAAGCAAAGGGTCTAGCAAAAACACTAACCCACTAAAAATTAAAACAGGGGATAAAGTATTCTTAAAAGTAGAAAACGGAAGAAAAAATGAACCCCATACCAATGTCCATATATTGTAATTGACGCAAACAGTGTCAACACCAAGATAAAAATAGATAAAGCAGTAAACAAATACACAATACTAGATGGAAAAATACTAACCAATTTCATTGTAAATAACAGAAATATTTCAAGTAACATAACTTTAAGTAACTAATAGCAAAGTAAATATAATATCATACATAACAAGTAAAATTTAATATATTTATTAAAATTAAGGATGTAGGATAGAACACCATATACTAGGATTAGGACAAAAAAAAAATTACTAAATTAAGCAAAAAAAATTTTTCCCATAAGGAGAGGGATGTAATGCATGAAGCATTTAAAAATATTAAAAAAGGAAAAAAGCATATAAACATGCCACTTCATAAAACTAATAGCAATTAGCGCTAAAATAAATGAATAAGTGTATCATGTCGCATCGGTAAATTCGTTGCCGCAATGAGTGCAATATGATCCACATAATTTCTTTACGGAAAAAAGAAATTATGTGATCATACCAAGGAAGGTTAACACACCTCACTGCGGCATACGTCAATTTGCTAACGCGACATTCTACACCGTTTATGCGCTGCAGTAAACTTGGTGAACCCGCATGTTTGGAATGCCTGGAATGTATGGCAACAAATTGTTGGCAAAACTTTAGGTCAATAATTTGTACATGAATAATTTGTGTAATAATTTGACGATATGCAAATTCTTTGATTTGTGCATTAAGTATATACGCCGATGTATGTTAGCAAAAACCGAGCGATCTGGATGTCTCCTATTGGGAAACCTTCTTCTGTACTCCTCACATGCCCTCCTTGCATTTCCATCCCAGAAACCGTAATTGTAATGGATATCTGTGTATTCCTCAAAAGAAAAACTTGGCATCTTGAAAAAATACTAATGGCAGTCAATTTTAGCCACGATATGAGCCAGGAAGAAAATATTAAAATGACAAGAAAACCAAGGCTAACGCAGAAATTAGTTTGTTTAGGTAGGGTACCTGAAGCGTACTTTGCTTTGGGATTTTGAAACCGTTGATTTTAGGTAAATGACTGTTTCGGGAATTTAAAAGGTCATAAAATGAAAAGTTTTTCCCATACTTGCGCATCCCATTCTTATAAGAAATTTCCAAGAATTATTACTTTCAAATTGGGGTTTATTTTGTTCTAAAGGCACGACGACACATTCTAAGTCAAAAATAAAGAAAGGCATATCACCTTGGAAAATTTTTAATAAACAGTTTAAAATTTAATTTTTTTGCTCTAAAAAAATTGCTAGGTGCGATTTATTTAGGCAAAGTATGTAAGTTACGGAGCGGATTCTAAGAAAAATCAGTTTTTCCTTAATAACTCCAAAACTGCGCAAGATGGGACATATGTCATGTTGGACTTTTCTGTTCCTTTTTCTGTCAAGATTCTATGGGTGCAGTATGGCGGTACCCTTCCGGGACACCCTGTATATGTATATGTACATATGTATGTATATATGTATATGTATGTATAAAACTCCAAATTGTATTACAAATCCCGAATTTCTTTATGCGTACAATGTAGAATTTATTCTCAAATGCATTACTCAAGCTACGCCACATAATTTTTTCACCGATCGCCTGATGCAACATATTCCCAGCTAAATTATCAAAGCTTTACCTAGGTGGCAAGCTTGTCGTGTCCCTAGGTAATCAAACACTTCATTCTCAACAAATTCACTACATTTATTTAATTCACTGATATCACTAACTTAACTTTAACTTAATTTAACTATTAGCGCCGACCCATCGCTGTTTAATTGTAACCCGAACTGACCACACCACATTCAGTTGCGCACCTCGAAAACTTGCACACGGAAATCGGAAGTAGATCATGACCTTCAAGATAATGTAATTACGATGCGGTAATATTCTACAACCGATGACGAAAACTACTGGCCAATGTCACTGATAACAAGCAGCTGTGCTGTTGTAAACAAAACGGGCAATAATACGGTCATGCGAAGTAGCATGTTTAGTCACTGCCGCTGTAATGTAAACAATCATCACATTATTTAGCAATAAGCGGATACCTTACTGTGCGAAGTAATGTGTTCCGCTATTGCTTGCTACTTTACTACCGGTACACCTGCCATGCTCTTGCTTCCGTGTACCAGCAGACTGGGCCACAACATCCCTCCCCCCTGGGAAAAACTAGTTCCCAGAGGAACTAGGTCCGGTGTGTTCATTTAGGGTATCCAATTAAAGGCTGTTGGACTTACAATTTTTTAAATTAAATTAAATTAAATTTATACCTTAACAAAATTATAGCTTGCCTGACAATTTTGTTTTTTGTCTTTACATATTTTTTTTTTTTACAATTACAACTCTTTCTCTTAGACTATATAGGTACACGTACTTTAAATATTTTTTTATTGAAATTTTTTTTTGTTTACATACATTCATTATCACTTCATTTCTGTTCATTTTTTTTTTACAAAGGCCTCTATGTAATACATGTCTTATATTCCTTGTAACGAATTTTATTTATTTATTTTAATTATTAACATTTTTCTTCCTTGAAGTTCTTACACAATACAAATTTTTCCTTTTAAACACATTTTCATCAATATAATTTGCTACATTTCAGTTTCTTTCTTTTTCAACACCTTAGTTTCTTAATTCATCCATCCTATTGTTAGTGCATTCATATCTTCCTATAACAAAATATTGATCACAGGTTTTATTACCAAACATAATATATACAAGATATTCTTTCATTTATTTCTTGTGACATTTTTATCGCCTCTAATTTTAAGCTTTACAATTATTATTTCTATCTTATACTACCTCTAATCTTCACAAGTATTGTTTCTATTTTATACCACCTATAATTTATATTTCCAAACTACAGATTTCCAGAAGCTAACTATTTACCAAAATATCTACTGTCTATTTCCCTAACTCTGACTTCTCCAGCTGTACGCGCAAGTTTTTAACGGCGGTGGGCTCGTTGGATTGTATGCACTATTACCTCGATGCCATTCGGATCCTTTGTTCTCAAGGTGTTACTCCAGTTTCGTAGTTTGGGTGTTCCTGGTTGATCTCAGAACGAACGGTCACGTAGGTGTGTACGAGTGCCTACTGGTGAATGGCTATGATTCCATCCCACAGATAGACCATAATTGCTGTCCTATTCGCTTATGGGACTGCTCTCTTCGGAAGTTTTGGAAGGTGTCTCCAATAGGGAGATTCCGGTAAAGTAAACTGGCGGGTTATGCTGTTGCGTTTTTTACATATAATGCTCATTGTTTACTTTAACCGTGCTGAACGTCTTCACATGCCTTTGTGCACTCTGATGATCTTTGACTTCTATTTTTGTACCATTTCAATATGCATGATGGAGTTCTCCCAATTATATGTATTGGGAGTCCACCCATACATAAAAAAGATACACTTTCTCTATTTACATTGAAAGTCTTGTAACGTTTTTTTTTAAACTGCGTAGGATACTTGTTTTTTTAGCTTACTTTTTTTTTAACTTATTCGACTATCTGTCTTAAATTTGTGAAGGTTATATCACCCTTATTTCAGCCTCATCTTTGACACACAGTGAGACCTTGCAGATAATTCAAATGATTTCCATTTGATTCGCTAGGTTTTTCGTTACTTAAACGTCTTCTAAACTCTCAGACACTTCAGAGTTGAGTATATCTGAGGGCTGATGAGTGCGAAATGCCTTTCTCTCAGTCATTCAATGTTTTATACTTTCTTTTGTTTTTTAAACTTCTTCAGTACTTTCCTTATTTTCAAATCAATCTTCACCGTTTGTCAATGTGTGTAATTAGGAAAATTGTCGACGATGAAAGCTCCTTATTTTCATACCCACAGTATTGGTCTGATGATCAAATTGGTGGTTCTGGAACTGATAGAATCGCCAATTCTGCTTACGCATTGAGGTTGTTTTACTCTGCTGATATTCTCTACTTGCAATTAGTTTTTCAATCTAGTACTTATTTACGTATATAATTATATATATATATATTTTTACACTAGTACACATTTATTACATATTTTTTACATTTACACTTTCAAACCTGAATATTCTTCTAACCTATTTAATCTGCCTTCCTGCCTTATATATTTTTTCGAATGATTTCTAACAAATTTGTTTGCACGTATGAGATATTTTTCCCCAATTTAAATTTCTCTCTGTTTTTTTTTACTTTGTCACCTTTTTTTATATTATATTGTTTCTTTTCTTTAATAATTATTTTATATATATATATATATATATATAAATATATATATTATATATATAGATATATATTGTGTTTATTTTTTATAAAAACTTCTCTTAAATTTCTAATTCTTCATTTTTTTTTCATAAATCTCAATTTTTAACATTATATATTTCTCTTTATTTTCTTTAGTCTTTTGTTTTTATCTTTCTATTTCAATCTTGCTCATAATTTTGTCAAGTAATATTTTCTCAGTTTTTTTACGTTTTTATTTATAAATTTACCTTACTGATTGGTTCCAGTTCTCAGTTTTTTTTACGTTTTTTATCTATAAATTTACCTTACTGATTGGTTCAGTTCTCAGTTTTTTACGTTTTTATCTATAAATTTACCTTACTGATTGGTTCCAAGTCCAACGGGAATAGATACAGGGTCACGTTTATACCTCCTTCCATTATTCTATCTCGCCACAGACTCATAAAACTCAGCTCATCAAATTTCTTCTGAAATTAGAGGGAATTTGTTGGAAATTTCTTTGGTTAAGTCCCCCGAATCCTGGGTCATAACCGTTACTTACCATGTACATACCGTTGCGGTTTGAAGTAAAAATTTTCCTCTCGGTTCTATTACGAATCGGTGCTACCGTATCTGTTTGATAAATATATTTTGATAACTTTAACTTACCCCTACGTGGCATCCTCTGAGATCGCCGTTGTTGCAAATGGAAGTTGTAATTACCCTTAAGGTCCCATCCAGGTCGTCTGGAAAGCTTACGTGGTTGCGCTTATCCATGCATAGAATTTGGGTCTTTGATAAAATAAGCTTCTGCATTAGCAATTCTCACGAATTCACGTCCATTCTTCCGACTATTTCCGCTGTGTACGTTATACCTGTGTTGTCTGGTCAACCGTACACTTAATTCCTCGGTTATAGGCTCCAATATAAGTACTCTTTTATCTGCATGTCGCGAAGTTTTGTCGACATTAAGTGACGTATTTTTTAATTCGGATTGTCGGTTATAAACGCCTGATGCCATGTTTTCTGTCGTGTTGACCTTCTTCTTCTCAATCCTGGCCGGAAATGGATTTCCTTGACTGCTATTTAGCCAAGCTGTGGGTCCGACTTGTGCACAAGCTGCGAAATTTTCACAAGAATCACTTTCTCCCATGCCTTTGCTGGCGTCTTGTATCCACAGCTTCATATTTATGCAGTCGATGATAGCTCTCCTACTGAGAAAATCCATTCCGAGTATACCGTCGGCTGTAATTGAGTCCGTATCACTAATAGCGTTAAATTTGCAGGCATTCTGGCTGTTGTCTATCTGAAATTTTGCCTCGCAAGTGCCAATGGAGCTCCTAGCGGATCCTAACAGTCCTCCAATTCTAATTTTCTGATGTTTCTGTATGGGCGTATTACTCTTCATCCTATTAACTTTAATTATGCTACATGAAGATCCAGTATCTATTAAAAGCCTTAACTTACCTTGTAATGCTATATCCGATGGAACCGTGATGATAAACTTATTCTGGGAATTTAATTTTTCACTGGCCTTTTCTGCTAAGTATTTCTTCAGGCAGTTCGCTGTATAGTGATGCCGTGTTCGGCAAAATTGACAGTAAAGCCCCTCCCATCCTGGATGGGTTCTTCCAAAAATGCCTTCTTTAATGTCTGCGACTCTGACGACATGATGTATTCGGCAATTGGACGTTTCGTGCCCATATTGCTGGCATTCTGCACAGAAGGGTTGCTTGTGACACTCTCTCGCGAAATGTCCCTGCTGGCCGCACTTGAAGCAATGGCTGAGTCTGTGTCCATATGCGTTTCTAGGATATCCTCTGTACGATTCTGTGTGAATCGGCTTTAACGAAGAGAAAGGTTTTTCCTGAGGTGCAGGTACATCTCCGTTAAAGTAGTCGCTTTTCCCTCCTTCCTGTGAAAAACCTTCATTGTTTGGTACCCTGAGTTGAAGTCTTATCGCATCCTTTCGTAGAATTCAGCTTCTGCTTGCACCGCCTTTAATGAATCAAACTTTTGTCCTGTTAGGCGAATCCGAATAGCCTTATTCCATACTCCAGCTTTATCGCATCCGCTTCCAACTCCGCCAGTAATCCTTCATCTTTACCTGGGTACTTTGCAGAAACAGCACTTTTAATCTGACCCAACATTTCCTTCATTTTGTCCGCAAACTCTCGGATCCCTTCTCCTGGCCTTTGTCGACATGCTAGCAACTCTGTCCGTCGCTCGCTGAACGATATCCGTGGCATATAAGCGGCTTTGATTGACTTTTGTAATGCTTCCAAGTCCTTTGGCTCTTCACAGCTTATCAGATAGTAAGCATCGTCTGTCAGTCGATATTTCACACACTTCATAAAGATGCCTTGCTCTGCGGTTTCCAACCGGTCGTATAGATCTTTACAACAACTCAGAAATCGATGCACTTGCTTCGCTATCTTTGCAGATCTTTCCCCAGAGAACATTGGTACGTATTTAGACACCATGTCCATAATTTTATCATGTGCATCGGCCATATTGTATTTTATCGGGCCGCCTCCGTTGATCTTCGTCTCTATTGTCTGTTTGTTTCTATTGTCAACTAATGCTCCCCTGGTCGCAAAATTTTTCTGGCAGTAATCGACTAACTGTTAAGTCCTTTCTCTAATTCCGCTGGAATCTCTTCCGTTTCTTCCAATTGCTTCTTTATTTTTTAACGCTTTACTTGACCTTCATTTAATTTTTCCGTTCTGCTCTTCAATACTTTTTTCTAAGCCTCGAATTTAATTAGCTCCTCCCTTTTCAATACATTACTCCTTCCTGATGACATTTATGATCTCTGAACCCGAAGATTATCTGATCACTGCTATTACTATCTCGACACTATGCACTTAAATATCACTTCTAACTGCCACCCAAGATTAAATACTTATGACAACCAATACATTTGACTTTATTAACATTAGACACGTCACTTCAACAAAAATCAATCCCGGCACTCGTGATCTCTAATTTAAATGTTGATAACGAGAACCGTAAACGATACTACCCAATTATCAATATTATATATTTTATGTATATATAGATTTTTACAATATTATTATTATACCCCGAATACCCAGATTACGATCAACGCCACTACGAAAATGTGGTGTTGAAAACTTTATTGCTCACGAAAATAGAAAAAACGTCTTAAAATTATTAGTTTCTTATAATATAAAATCACACATGAAATTCCACAATTATACGCCACTCACTGACTCATACACTTTTTGCTTTATCTTCATATCAAATAATTTAACACTTCTATTTGTCTGCAATATATATAAAAAAGAATTGATTTGTTAATACCTGAAAACGAGGGGGGATTAGACCACTAAAAAGCTTAACAACAACAAAATAATAATCTCACCTAAGAAAACAAACTACAATAAAGTTAAAATTTTCCTACTTTTATAAATTTTCTCCATATAGAAAAAAAACAGAGAATAGATTTACTTGGATGTGGCTCTAGATATTTTCAAGTATGGCTTACTTTAAAACTCAATTTTTAAATCAACAAAAGTTATCCTTTCCTATCAACTAATTTTACATTATTTACTGTATACGAAAATAATAATTTTTTTTTTTATGTATATAAGCTCTTTATTTTTTGGCTCTTTGGCTCTTTTCAAAATTCCTTAAAAATAGGTGGCAAAAGGCTCTACAAAGTGTAAACAAAAGGTCGCTAGCTAATCTAAAAGTTATAAAAGGTCAATAGGGACAATTAAACAATTAAAACAATTAGAAAAACTAATGAACAAGAAAAAAGACACAAACAAAAGGAAAACAAACAAGACAAAATTCTCAAAAGAGACTAAAAAACGGCTACAAGAATTTTGAAAAGGATCTAAAAGATAGACAAAAAATTTAAAAGTCCCAATTTTGACAATTGGGTAAGTGGCAGTTCCAAGAAGCTTCAATTTCAAAAATAATCTAATAAAAATATTTACCTAAACGAACGAATTTTCAACAAAAAATTTTGTAATTTAGCACCGAGACCGAAACCGAATCAAAAATAAATGACCGAACGAACGAAAAAATTTAGCCGATACCGTTATAGAGTCCCGCGAGGGCGGCCTGTAGTATCGTAGACCTCTACAAACTGCCCTCATCATCCCTCCAGCTTAGCATCTCTAACAGAGTGCTTGTCCTTCCCACCGCACGTGCAACGATTCCTAAGCGGGGAGAAGCCCCGTGGACTAGTGTTGCAAATGCTGTGGCCTGTTCTCACCAGCGAAAGACAAGAGCTCCATCCTGCACCGACGATAGTGGTTGCCATGTGCAGTTGAATGTGTCTGCGTTCGTTGCCAGATATTCGAGACGTAAACGTCTCTTCAACCTGTCAACGAAGTGGCGCTTAAGTGCGTGTGCGTGGTGTTGTGGGTCAGTGTTCTGATTCCCATCTTCGACTCTCATGTAGTACAGGTGAATTGTAGATTTTGCCAGTGTCAACACAAAGCTAATCAAACAATTCACTCGACCACATACCTTTGGTCCCCATAGAAACGATGTCCTAGTAATGCCGAAATTCGGGTGGATCAACTGACACATACCGCGCACGAGATCCATTAGACCCTGCATAGCCGGACAAGTGAAGAACCTGTGAAACAGGGTGCCCTCACCAGCACAAACTGTGCAAATCCTCTGAACTCGGCGGTCGATATGTGACAACTGATTAGGATGCATAAGACTGTGATGCAGCAATTTGAATGCTACATCAGCATCTTTGTAACTAGAAGGATAACTGTAGACTACTCTGCAAGTTATCCCTCCCATCACGCCCATATTCACCCCGAGGTGTGTTCGCCATCTGTTGTATCCTGTATACTCCGGAGGTCTTATTGACATAAGCACGTCACGGAGCACACGTGTTGTAAGTGTGCTGAAAGGTGTGTGTGGTGGTCTGTTCAGAACGAAAGCATCTTCCAACTTAGTGCCAGGGTCACTGGCCCAAGTTGGCGAAATCTCTCCCGCGCAGAAGCAGCCAGGTCGTGTAGTTGTGCAGTGTTAGTGTTTATTCGGCAGTTTCCAGAGATATAAATAATATCTCCGAGAACTGTCAGTGTATGCGTGTCAGCTTCAAAACCCCGAGCATTACTGAACACTGAATCTATTAATTCAGGATTGAACCTGATTGGAATCGACGCGAATTGCGTGTACCTTAGAGCATTCCACTGAAGGTGAAATGCTGGCCTGATTCTGCCCCAGGTATGAATCGTTGAGATTAGATCCTGTGGCCAGTCACGAGGATAAGGTGGTCGAACAGAGAGTAGGTAGTAATACTCCCCTATGCCGATCCCTCCCAGTACATTCACCCACAGTTGAGAAATCAAGCTGTCTCTCTGGCAAAACACTCTTTGGAATGCACGCACTTGGAGACACCTTGATTCACAACCAAGTTAGTGAGGCCTAATCCACCTATCATGACTGGCAGACAGAGCGTGCTTTCAGCAACCCATCGTCTTCCGCACCAAAAGGCGTCTATCGCTTTTGCTTGAAGAAGACTTACGAAGCCTTCATCAAACGTCTCAGACTTTAGCAGATGAACGATGGACGAGGTAATCAAATAGTTTATCACGACTGACCTACCCATTAAGGATAAGGGAAACAGTCGACTACGCCATGAGTTTACAGCTCTAGAGAGTTTCTCAAGAGCGATGCGGTATTATTTGATTTTACCCTCGCGTCCGATATACACACCCTAAATACATCAGGCAAGTATTAGTTCATTGGATGTTCAGTGGAGTATCTGTACGATCTCTCCACCTTCACCACCACAAGCCTTGACTCTTACTAAGGTTCATTTTAGCACCCGCTATACGTTCGAACTGTTCGAAAACAGCACGAGCGACCGGAAAAGCTTCATCTCTTGTCACGAAAATAGACAGATCATCCGCATACGCCAACATAAGAGGCCTCACATTGGAATATGGCAGATGAACCGCATACCGTCCGAGCATTCGACGAAGATTCACCAGTAGCGGCTCCAACGAAGATCATAAAGCATACCTGACAATGGACAGCCCTGTCTGATACCTCGATGAAACGAGATAGGAGCCAGAACTTGTCCTTGATGCTTAATCAAAATCGCTGAATCTCTATACAGTTTCCCGACGATATCGAGCCACCTGGGCGGAAACCCAAATGCCTCGAGAGCAGTCGAGAGATACTCGTGCGAGACACTATCAAAAGCCTTTTGTTGGTCAAGTGAAATCATGGCCAATTTGTGTACCTGTCTGTTCATGGTAGGCAAACAAATGCTTGGCTACCGCGATATTGTCGTAGATACTACGACAGGTACACAATAGGACTGTTCCGGGTGTATTACCGAAGCAATCACTGAGCGAGTATCGCCCCTAATGCTTTGCAGACGATTTTGTAGTCTACATTGCATAGGGTTACTGGCCTCCAGTTCCCCATCCTCTGCAAATCTCCCTTCTTTGGAATCAAGCGCATAACAGATCTCCTCCAAATAGTAGGAAAGTCTGAATGTGTCTCAACCGCCGAATTGAAGGCTTCCAAAAGGTCAGGAATTAATAAATCCCTGAAACGTATGAAGAATTCTGGAGTCAAGCCGTCATAACCAGGTGAAGCGTGTCGCCTTAGATCCTTTGTCGCAGCAATCATATCCTCCAATGTGATTACTGTATCCAGGAGCTCCTTACTGTCTTCAGAGAAAGTGGGAATATTCTCAAGGAATTCATGAGTGGTCAAGGATGTTTGTCGACGTCGATTCAGAGTAGAGACTACTGTAGTAGTCTCGAATATATTCTGATAGCTGTTGTCCGTTGAGGACTTGTCCAGATTCATCAATAATCGATTCGACCTCACAAAAGCAGTACGACGTCTAGTCGCCTGAAAGAAGTACTCAGTTGGAGAATCGCCTTCTCTCAGCCAGCGCGATTGGCCGCGCAGCATAAACTCCAAGCTGTGCTTGTAAGTCTGTGTCGCCAAGCGTTCCTTTATTCCATTGAAATAAAGAATCAACCCCGGCTGAGTTGGGAGAAGAGCTGCCACCCGAGAGACCTCGGCCGACAAGCTAGAAGCTTGATAGCCACTTCGATTGAAACTCGTCTCGATAAAAGACCGAATCTGGAGCTTTCCAACATCCCACCATTGACTAAGAAAAGGAAAGTTAACTTTCCTCTCTTGCCAATCGTGCCAGAATTCAGTGAACTCATTGATGAACTGCTCGGAATTCAGCAAATAGTTGTTCAATATCCAGTATGCAGTTCGTCTTTCAACTAGAGTGCTGGTCGCCACTACAAGAAGATGATCACTAACGGAACACACTTCATGAGTGACACCAACGAAATGTTCTAGTATTCCAGGTGAGACGTAAAGTCTATCAATTCTGGAGCCTGCGAGACTTCCATGGATATTTCGCGAGACCCTCGTGTATGATCTAGTCGTAGGATGCATCCAACGATAGATATCCACGAGTCTGAAAACACCGACAAAATTCCTCAATCGAGCAGCATTGACAGAGTTGAACTCAACTCCAGAGTGCCGATCCATTGAGGGATTCAGAGTGCAGTTGAAATCACCTCCGAGGACAGTTTCACCGCTAAAATTCACCAGACACGACTGAACACTATCAAGCACTTGTCTTGTAATGTCCTGGTCATGAGGAAGGTACACGTTCACTACCTTGATATTTTTGTCTTGAATGACAAAGTCCAAGGAAGAAGCGAAGCCTGGGAAGATATCTGTATAGACAGGAGACGATAGTGTAAATTTGTTGGATACAATGATTGCCACCCCTGAGCCTCGGCGAGGCGCAGGTGTGGCAAACATTGCATAGCCAGTGTGTAAATAAGCATAGCGCTCAAGTTGTGTGTATGTGTCTTGTGTAAAATTCGTCTCCTGTAGAAGCGCGATGTCTATATCGAACATTTTGACATGTTCGATAGTGCTGTGTAACCTTGTATGTGCACTTAAACCCCCGGTGTTGATCGAAGCTATCTTGCACATTCAAAGAGATGAAAAGCTCAAACGATGAATGTGCGACGTCTATTGACGAGGAGAATCGGCCAAGCGATGCTCCAGAAGCAACTCCTCCACACTTCCTATGAAGTCGTTCTAACCGAGCAACATCGTTGTACTTCCTCCTCTTCCTGGACTCCTGTTGTAGGAGTTGAAGCTGAGGAAGTAACAACTCTGGCCTCTCCAGCTCCCTTACAAGAATACTCCAGATTTTATCTGAATTCTTCTTGTACTGGAGCTGGGTAAGAATTTCGGAGATCTTCTTCCTAGGAAGGGTCTCCATCCCTTTCGAGACTTCAAATTGGCTACCAGTCGAAATGATGCTATCACACGACTCGTAGCCACCGAAGCTCGAAAGACCAGTGTCATCCAAGCCGGTCATGTCGCAGTCCGAAAGCTGCTCGTGAGACACCACCGCGTCCCTTACTACAACCTTCGAACCGCGATCTCCACTATCGTCCTCCTCCGAGTGGGGCCGCTTGGATGCGACTGGCTTTGCTGGCTCTGGAGGAGGCAGCATCACCCGGTCAACTTTCTTCCTCCTCGTCCTCTTTTTTTTTACTACTTGGCTATTCGACTCCTCGTCGGAAGTAGCCGTGTTTTCACGTGCCGACGTGGCGCCGTTTACAGCCATAACTATTTTTGCCTCTAGGACAACTTCAGGCACCTTAACCACTGGCTGCTCCAAAATAGCAGGTTGAGTGCCGGCCGAAGGCTCCTTCTCCAGATCCACTACTATAGTAGTGGCTTCCTTCGAGGGAACCCTCGGTTCAGCCTTCTTCCCGGTTCTCCTGGGGCAGTCAGCAATAAAATGCCCTACCAAATGGCAAGCATGGTATTTCGCTTCGGTGCCCACGTCTATCCAGTACCTCGAGCCGGATATGCTCAGGTAAAAGCCTGACGGAAGCGTACACCCCTTATTCAAGGTGATGGACGCCTCCCGGCTAGTACCGAAGATACCCCGGCCGAGACCCTCGTCCCCAATTTTAATGGGAATAGCGCGAACCTTTCCATGAACCTTCCCGAATCTCCCAAGGAAATTCGAGAGGTCTTCATGTTGGGCTCGCATAGGGACCCGCGAAAACACGACCTTCGTGGGCTTTTCCCTGAGTGGGAACGGCACAAGGTGTCTACCCTCCACCTCGATGCCCTCAAGCATAAGCTTGGTGGCGCTTTCGAGGGTTGTGGTATACACCTCAACCATTCCCCCAGCTATTATCCCCATGGAGAATAGCTGCTCACAGGAGACGACGCGGAAGATTGCCTTCAGGTATGCGCTCTGAGGACATCCTCTGATGTGCTCGAGCTGCATACCGTAGCTCTCATCCTGCCATCTCCCGTCGAAGAAGCCCTGGAGGCCCGCACTGGTCTTGGGTCGAGGCTTACCCGCGTCCAGTGGGGCTGGACGAGGAGTGATGCCTTTACCTATAATTTCAATTGTGGAAGCCTTATTGAAACTGCCACTTACCTGCGCAAACGAGATCCCTGCAACTACTGCTGGGGATCGTGGTACTACTGCTGGTCCTGTTGGTGCTACTGGCTTCTTGCTCTGGCCAGTTGGCTTCGCTGAAGACAGTGGTGGCCTCATAATGATCCCGCTGGGCTTTGGCGCAGAAGCCGAAGCCTTTGCGATTACTTCCGATAATTTCGGCAGTTGTCCTCGTGTTACAGTTGCTGCTAGGGTAGCAACCATTGTAGCAGCTGACGTTCCAGGCACTTCTGGGTTAGCATTTGCTGTCCTGGTTTCAATCTTCTCCAAGGAAGTTGGCTGAACCTCCTGTGTAGTGGCCTCTTGATTAGGGCCCTTAATGGCCTTTTCGGTGGGCTCTTTCAATAATTTCTTTGAAGAAGAAGAAGCCTCAATTGAGTTCTTCTTCCTCCTACCATTTAGTTTGGGGGGGTCATCACTCCCCCCAGTGTCACTAATGCTGCCCGTACTCATATTGAGTGCGGCAGTGAATGTTTTTATTTTATTTTAATTAAGAATTTTGTCAGTTTTTTATATTAATAAACTTTTTCACTCCACAATAAAACTTACTCTCCAAACTAAAATTTTTCACAATTTTGACGTTGCCATGGCAACGACCAAAATTAATTTAAATTTAAATTTAACTGTCTAAATGTCACAAAATTTATTAAACTTTCACAATTTTTCTAAATTTTTTACAGTTTTTCTTGTTAATAGCCAACACAAACTATTCCTTCTAACACCAGTGCTGTTGCAAGCACTTATTCACTTTTTGATAAGCTTCTATCGGTATTTCTATCAAAATTCCTTGGAACTCAATCTCACACGTCCGCTCTCTTCAGAATAATAATAATAATAATAATAATCTCACCCAACAAAACAAACTACAAAAAAGTTAAAATTTTCCTACTTTTATCCATTTTCTCCATATAGAAAAAAAACAGAGAATAGATTTACTTGGATGTGGCTCTAGATATTTTCAAGTATGGCTTACTTTAAAACTCAATTTTTAACACAACAAAAGTTATCCTTTCCTATCAACTAATTTTACATTATTTACTGTATACGAAAATTTTACTGATTCATTCGCAACACAAGAACAATGAAGAGGATATAAAATCATCACAAAACAAACATGAAGATCAACGATTAGAATAATAATGTATACGATACACGAAAAATTTGCGCAAAATCGTTGCTAACAAAACAAAAAAATTGTCGCTAACAAAACAAAACCCAAAACAAAAAATCCCCCGATGAAATAATTACTTATATATTAAATTTTTCACCCAGCACACGAGAAGACTTCCAAACACCCATAACTATTAACGATTAACACAAAAACTCACACTCAGCATTACAATAGCATCTTTAGGCTGAAAGATCCAACTTAATAAACTTATTATAACACTTCTTAAATTTAACCTGAAAAGTAAATTAAATTAAACAGATATTTTTTTCAAAACAAAAATAAAAATACCAAAAGTTTTAAAATTTTTACTCATAAATAAAACAATACAAAAACAAAAAACACTACAGTAAGAAATCTTCACATTTCTTACCTTAGTTTCACCGGCTGCGCCAAATTGTCGTGTCCCTAGGTAATCAAACACTTCATTCTCAACAAATTCACTACATTTATTTAATTCACTGATATCACTAACTTAACTTTAACTTCAACTTTAACTTAATTTAACTATTAGCGCCGACCCATCGCTGTTTAATTGTAACCCGAACTGACCACACCACATTCAGTTGCGCACCTCGAAAACTTGCACACGGGAAATCGGAAGTAGAACATGACCTTCAAGATAATGTAATTATGATGCGGTAATATTCTACAACCGATGACGAAAACTACTGGCCAATGTCACTGATAGCAAGCAGCTGTGCTGTTGTAAACAAAACGGGCAATGACCGTACTCTATGCGAAGTAGCATGTTTAGTCACTGCCGCTGTAATGTAAACAATCATCACATTATTTAGCAATAAGCGGATACCTTACTGTGTGAAGTAATGTGTTCCGCTATTGCTTGCTACTTTACTACCGGTACACCTGCCATGCTCTTGCTTCCGTGTACCAGCAGACTGGGCCACAACAAGCTTGCTAGAAATTGCTGGGAAATTTTTGTAGTGTGAATTGAGTCAGCACTTTTCATGAAATACAGGTGCTTAAATTTTAGCTTGTATATATAAGTGATATTAAATAAAATAAAATTTGTCATTCGTTTTCGGACAATAGCTGCGATTTATTTTAAATGTTTTTTAGTCGCAATTGCTACCGATACAAGAGGCGAGTAGCCCGTTATATTAATCACAAATTTGCCTTATACAGAAACAAGGTAGAGGTAAGTCACACAACAAAAGAGTTTGCTTTAACATTGGTGACTCCGACGTGATACAGCAGGCTCAATCACGCTCAATAGAAGTCATCCCATATAAGCAAAGCGAAATTTGCTAAGCCATTATACCAAGGAGGATGTCGCCGAAGATTGACAAATCAATGCATATTTTGCTACGGATTACTACCACAAGATAGAAGCAGTCTACGAAGAGCTCAGGCAATATTTATCTACAATAAGAAACCAATTCAAGGAAGCTGATGAACTAGATGGGGCAGCGCAACAAGTCGATACTGGGAGGGTACCATTACCACCATGCAGTACGAATATTATTGAGGCAAATAAAACTAGTACAGTCAGTCAACATCAGCAGTCTAAATCGAATAAAGAATCATAAGCGAGAGATCTACCAGTTGGCGCAAGGGCTGGCAAGTCAGATACAGATAAAACAGATGCCACTAAAGGGGCCATACCCAAAACTTATGAATCCAAAAGCCATCAAGTATTATCAGAGGCCAATTATGCCGAGGGTATCAGAATTTTGAGAGGAGAACAAGCGGTAACTCAAACATTGCTACAAATCCTTGTTAACCTGGAGCAAAGTGACTTCACTGATGACACAAAAACGTTTTATGAGATCAACATAAAGGCAGTAAATAAATACTGGGCTGAATTAAAAACTGCAACAATGACTTGTGGGAATTTGCAACTAACCGTACCTTAATGGAATATAGCCTGGAAGAATACATACAATTAGAAAAGAGGGTATAAGAATTAGTTATGCGACTCTCAATCAAGCCAGAAGAACTACATCAACCAGTTAGCAATTCCGCGCAATCACAGACCATGGTGGCTGCTAACCCCTCTACAATGCTGAAATTACCGAAGATAGCTCTACCCATGTTCGATG
This sequence comes from Dioctria linearis, assembly GCA_963930735.1. Classification (NCBI taxonomy): domain Eukaryota; kingdom Metazoa; phylum Arthropoda; class Insecta; order Diptera; family Asilidae; genus Dioctria; species Dioctria linearis. The sequence continues at coordinate 205,909,253 of OZ005742.1, forward strand.
GAGATTACTCCAAGTGGGGCCAATTCGTCGATTTATTCTCACAAATGGTCCACAATCAACCTATGGCTAGCTGCCAAAAGATGTGGTAGCTCAAAACGTACTTAATAAGAGAGACCCAAAATTTGTCACGACATTTCACCCTACCGAAGACAATTAAGCTGCGGCATGGCAAATGCTGAAGGAAAGGTACGAGAACCCCTGGCTATTGGCTGCATCACTAATTAATAAACTGCTGCATCAACCGTCACGTGCAACAGAGGCCCCGTCAGCCACATTCACGAAAACAATGCATGACACCAGCAAGGAGTGTTACTTGGGTTAGAAAGCTGGGGTGTAGAAACGGCCCGCTAGGACCCACTTCTACTACACAGTTTATACAAAAAGCTGGATCGAACTACCAATTCCTTTACGAACAAGGTCTATCGAATCCTAAGGAATTACAAACCAAGAAGAATTTCCTAGCTTTCCTAGAGATGCGTTTTCAGTCGCTAGAAGCATTGAGCAATAAGGGCAGAGGATCGGATGAAGGCACTAGAAAACCACTCTAAATCACAACGTCAACCTTAACATCGATGATTACTTCAAGCCAAGGTTGTGTAGCCTGCAAGGCCAGTCACCCACTCTTCCGGTGCCAGGCCTTTATAAAGATGACGCCGAATAATCGGTTGAAGTTAATAAATGCACACAACATATGCCAGAATTGCTTAAAGAAAGGCCACCATGTATCCTGATGCACTGTTTTTAAGATTCTAAGGATATTTAGCCGGAGAATAGGCTTCCGCTAATAAATTGAAACAATATTCGTTAATAAAAATAAGTTTAAAAAAAAAAAATTCAAGCGACGCCGAGCCTTGAACCTTCAGTTCTCACGTGAAAATCCACCACGTTATCCCTACACCAAAGCCCATTTGATTAATTAAATGTGATAAACAAATTAAAACAACAATTTCCTCATATAATTAGTTCAATAATATATTATTATCCACTTCTTTTCTTACAAAATACTTCGTTTCAAAATTCAAATCTACTTTTAAATATTCAATTTCAATTTACGACAAATGAAATATGCTAATTTTAAATCAAAACTTAACCAGCACCAGATACGATAAGGACTTATCACACCCGATTTCAAGCACTTCAAATTAGCCAAGTTTAATGACACGATTTCTAGGTTTCTACAGTCTATGTTAATTTAACGATTTCATTCTTTATCCAATTCAGACTCGATTAAAAAAAAGATTTTCTCCAAGATAGAGCCGATGCACTAAGATTCCCGTGGCGGTTACCGTCTTTTACAAAAAAATGTTCAATGATTTTTCTAGAAAGGACCAACCAATGGGAAATTAGATTTATAAATCTTAACGGGTTTTTGATCATATTTTAAAATTTCTAATTCCCTCAGAACATAATGTTGTCTCAGGTTTCAGTCCCTTTCTAAATCTTTAACGAAGCCATTATAAACTATTGGTTCCAGGGTTGAGTATATCTTCTCCGAAACTGATCGAATTTCGAAGTATAGGTACTCATAGAACATCGATAATGTCATTGCGTCATTGTCATAATCAGCAGGAAAAACACTGAAATTATTGTAAGTATATTTCTTATTTTTATTTCTTTTTAAAGAATATGTGTTATATATGATCAGCGTACTCTATTGATGTGTTGTTTATTTTTTTGAGTGATTGAAATCATTCTCGTCTCTGGTTGTGGTAAGTTTTGTACTACTTGTTTGTTTACATTCTAAATTCTTTACCAAGCTAATTAGGCAATTTCTGTCATTTTCAGATACAAACAAGATGTTCTATGTGGATTAAAGAAAGTAGAGGATCTATGCTAACATGTCAGATAAGTATCTATTTTTTTTGTTATGTGAAAATGAACGGATTCTTTGTGTGTAACTTCTTGCAGGTTCTAATGGTGTCTTCTGGCCAAGGTTTCACTGCTGCGTGCACATTGAAGGGTTGTAATAACTGTAACAATAAGCAAAACACGTTGGCTCACATAGATTCAACAAGCATCGACTATAAGACTAGCAGAATCCAGCTAGTCTCCACCCAGTAAGACGGCTACGGAAGCTCCGTTGAGTCCAACGGCCTTGGCGAAACCTCAATCTAAGGGATATGTCCTGCTTGTCTTAGTTGAACTTATAGATGAAAATGGAAGAGCAGTGGAATGTCGAGCTGTTCTTGGCTCCGGCTCACAAGTAAACCTGATAACGGAGAAGGTAGTCAAGAGACTCGGGAAGGCGACCTTCCCTGCTTCCTTAGGAATTCAATGCATTGGTAAGGGTAAGCAACAGATTAAAGGAAGAGTCAACATCCAACTACACTCAAGGGACAATGAATTCTCAATAAGACTACAGGCTTTTGTACTCGACTGTATCATATCTTATCAGCCAACCCAGTTACTGTATGAGTCGAGATGGACCATACCACACAACATCCAATTAGCTGATCTTGCGTTCAATCGACCAGACAGAATTGATCTACTTATTGGAGCAGAGTCTTTCCTTCAATTATTGTCCATAGGACAAATAAAGCAGGGTGTTGAACACAGCTGAAAAATAAAAAGAAAACAATTAAAATACAATATATAAAGTATTTAATACTTCCCTAGAATTACAAGATCCTGTGTCCAGTCATCACTCGCCTCCTGTATCTCCAAGAAGTATCTGAAATGAAAAAAGATATATATATATTAGTTTAATAGAACCAATTGGAGTAACTATTATGCAGTACAATAAAAAATTTAAGTACATACATGCAGGCTGCCAAGAAACAAATTTCTTGGCAGTACAACAACAACACTGCGTAAATGAATATATGCAAATTTCTTAGCGAAATTCATGTTCCCTGCATAGTGAACTATTGCAAAACATGCAAATATGTTCTCACATGCAACAAACATAAATTCGCAATAGAAATATATACAATAATTCACGAAAATCAACAATTTCTCCATTGTTGACATGTCGTGAAAATACTATAAGAATGTGCAAAATTCGCATAATTTGCAGATTTCTTGCAAATTATGCACAGTCAAACTATTAATAAATATCTTTAGATTATATTTATGCACTTACCTTGTGAATTAATCCCTTAGTGGCGAAGAAAATACACAATACAAACACGACACTTTCAATTAAAAACATCGCGATCGCGACTGCCAAATTGACTCGCGAAGAAGACAATTTGGTGAAATGAAATGCGCGCAACCTGTTGAGCAAGGTTAGAAAGTGGGAATTTCACCAAGTAAGAAAATACTAAAGAAAATAGGTGAAATTTATTTCCATAATGAGTGGGAAAGGGAACGATGTCGGAACGAGACAGACGAAATTAGAGAGAGAATTTAGGTTCCATATTGGAAATTGCCATAATTTCATAGGGAGTCGCCACATTGGTATTTTTGTAAAAAATTGAAATAATTAAATAAATCCACAAGGAAAATTCGTGGATAATGAAGAATAAATCCGACGACATATTTTAACATATTTTGACATAGTTGCGCAAAGTGAGCAAACATCTATAACTGTGCTTAGACGTGGAAGTTTTAGTGAAGAAACGTTCAAAATTAATTTATAAGTGAACGTAATCGTGCAATCTTCAAAAACTTCAGGGTGCCCAGACGTGGCAGCTCGAATAAATTATCGTAAATTTCTAGTTAATTGCTGAACTTACATGTCAGTAACTCGTAATATACAAACTAATTGCTGAACTTATATGGCAGTAAAACGCGATAAATATTTGGTTAGATAAAAGAAAGAAAAATTGATACAGCAAAATATTCAATAATTTACACGTCAATTAAATTTAGAATTAAATTAAAAAATTAATTTAAGTAAAAGTTGTGCTTATACGGCATTGATTGAATGCCAGTTTATAACAGTTGTGCACACACTGTTATTTAGCTGTCTTCACCATCTATCCACATCAAGTTACGTCTACTAACTTATAATTAATACCATACGTGGCATTGAAGTACGTCACATAGTTCTTTCACAAATTGCGCTACAAGTTGTGACCGTACATAGCAGCACAGCAGTAGGGACATTTTAATCGAATTTGTGACCACGCGTGCTACCTAAGTAGTAGAAAATTTATTGCCAATTTGCGTATTCTCCTTTTATCAAGTACTACGAACACATTATTACGGTTATACCCACACGGTCAATCAACGATAATAGTAGGTTATAAATCAATATGGATGTAGTAGAAAAACTAATCCTTACGGAAAGCGTGTTGCGTGCGCGAATAGAAAAATTAATTGAAAATGCCAAGAAAGCGAACCTTGTTAAACGAACGCATGGCTTCTACGAGTCGAAAATGACAGAGTTGAAGAAACTTTGGGACGTGTATAGTGATAAAGATATGGCAATCAATCAAGGCTTATTAGAAAATTCTGATGACAAGCCAGATGACTATCTAACGCAAGACAATTATGGTAAGACAGAGTTAAAATACTCCGAATATATGGGAGCATTAGTGGAAGGACTGCGGAGATCCGTTCCAGCTGCTGAAACGTCAAGCACAGGAACATTACCTATTCACTCAACAACTTTTGTTCAATAGGAGTCAGTCCTTCCTCGAATTCACTTGCCGAAATATAATGGTCACTACGATTTATGGCGATCATTTCACGATTTATTCGTTTCTCTTGTTCATGATAATGCCAAGCTTACACCAGTTCAGAAATTTCTTCATCTGATATCTTGTTTAGTGGGTGATGCCGAGAAATTATTACGACATACCCCAGTGACAAATGAAGGTTACATGCCAGCTTGGAATAAACTAAAGCAAGGTATGAGAATAAGAGAATCCTAGTAAATCATCAATTAGAGGTTTTAGTGAATCAAGTTAAACCAAGTTCAGAGTTAGCAAAGGGATTCAAGTCAATCATTGACACAACTGATGAATGCATCCAGCAGCTAACAAGTTTAGACGTTGACACACAATCATGGGATGTACTTCTTATACATATATTAGTGCAGAAATTGCCATTCATTACCCTAAAGTTATGGGAAGAAGAACAAGGAGGGACACAAGAGTTGCCAACCTTCCAATTGTTTAAGAAATTCTTGAATACTCGTTTACGAATACTCGCATCAATAGCAGATAATTTAGTTAAGACACCATAATATAAACCAACCACACCTGCCGTCACAAAATCATATCATGCGGCAAAGGAAATTAAGTGCCCAGCATGCAACGTAAGTCATTTCATTCAAAGATGTCCGAGGTATCGAGCGATGGACATGCCATCCCGATATCAAATACTGAAGACATCAGGCCGTTGCTTTAACTGCTTAGGAATTCACCACACAAATCACTGTAACAGCAAGTTTAGATGTCTGAAATGCAATCAGAAACATCATAGCACACTCCACGAGAATTACAATAGGGACAAATCCAAATTCTCAGCTGTCGACAATGAGCATAAGTCAGCACATGACAAAGCGAGGTTGAACCCAAGTCAAGCTAATCAACCTAGCATCACAAATGACACCTCTTCTCGGTTACAATCAGGTAACAATACCAATGGCCTAAACACTAGTCAAAATATCGTAACCAGAGAAAGTCATAATGCCTTACTAGCAACAGCACTAGTAGTGGCACAAGCAGAAGGCGAGACGCCACATGTCTTACGATGTTTAATAGATAACTGCTCGCAATCATCATTCATCACTGAGAAAGCCTGCAGGAAATTAAGGGCTTCAACAAGGCCAACTGCAGTATCTATCACAGGCTTAAACACTAATCATGCAGCCACCTCAAGGCAACAAACCACACTTACACTTCGATCTCGAAAAGCGAAGTCTAGAACTGTATTAAAAGAAGATTTCTTGATACTAAATAAAATCACAGATCCCATGCCTTTGTTACGCCCTCAAAAGTAATTGTGTGGTGCTGGGTTCCCTTGTAATTTGGAAACATTCGGTCAAAGTGTTGATTCTGCGGTGCTTTTTAATTTCAGAATAAAAGTCTTATGATGCTCTATTGTCCAGACCGAACCTGAGGAAAAACAAAAACAAAGTAGAACCATACGGGACTTATTCAAGGGGATCACACCTATCTCTACAGAGGGTCTTTCGTCATCGAGCTCATATGAACAAGTGTCCACATTTTGTCCGAGTTTTGCGATTTCTTGGTACATTAGAAAATTTTCTTCTTGAATTAAAATAGTACTAAAATATCTTCAGTATTTATCGCAAGGTTCTAATTAAGACATAACTCGAATTATTTAAAATTTATTATTATTACTGATTAAGCAAATAAGTTACAAAGAAATGAATTTTTAAGCGCAGTCATATTGTAATCGCAGAGCCACCTAGCCACTCGTAAGTCAAAAATTAAGTCTAAAGCTCAAACCGTGAACTATGAGAACCTCCTGTCCTCGCAGCGGAAATAGAGAAAACAAAACGACTAAAGAAATCATTATGAGGTACGTGCTCCCGGCTCCTAAATACCTTGACCACTGGACACACAATATAAAATAGTAACAATACTTCCTCGAACTCTTGATTGTATTAACGACACAGAAAATAAAATTCAAACGTAGAACTTAATCGTTAGCCAAGTACACGATCGACGTCATATATCTTTCAGTAGATATTAGCGCCGAAAGTAACAAAGTGGTTTCGACCACGAAACAAGCTGCTGGATTGCTGACTGGCGAATGGTGAAATGCGCTGCTGGATTGCTGACTGGCGGAATGGTGAAATGCCGAGTCTGGCAATCATCTTCTTGTCGGTGCTCTCCCTGAAAAGCAGAGGCTTTTTTGTAAAGTGTGGTAACAGAAGGAAAATTAAAAGAAGAAATTTAAATTTTAAATAGTGGAGATCTGAAGAGTGTGGCTAACGAAAGAAAAAAAATAGAAAAGGGATTTTAGCTAAAATTGCACAGGAGGATAGGCAGTGGAAAAAATTAAGGAAAAGGAGTCCGGACACGATTGAATCCAGGGTTGTTAAATTACTAGATCACGAGGAGTTGAGGTCTCGATACAGAGCTAAGTATTGCATTATTTTATTTTGGGTAAATTTTCGTAATTTCTCGGCGATATTTTTTCTTAAAGAAAAGAGAAAATTGGCTGGTTGGTGACGGCGAATAATTTCGTTTGGTGTTTCACAGGAACATCAGGCGGTAGAGTTTTTTTGTTATTTCGTCACAGCATCAAATAAGATAGTCACATGGTGAATTTTTATGTCCTCATACATATATATTTGTTGGCAGTGCTATATTGTGATATTTTTTATTAAATACAGTAATTTCTTGATTAGAAGTAACGGGTCCTTGATGTAACAGGTTTCGTGATCTCACCTTCCTAGCGAAAAAGATCACGTGACGCCCTTCTACTGAGCCAGCAGTTGCGATCCTCTGGGAGCGTAACATAATTTTGGCGCCCAACGTGGGGCCCAATGGAAAGAAGCCCTTCAATAAAGTAATCTCAAGAAAAGTGCATTGTGCATAGGTGTAATGATTTTCCTCCAGCGAATGCAGATTTTGTCATTGCTATATAAATACAATCCATGAATATCGGCCGAAAGGTCAAGTGGGTCAACGACGGTATAAGGTTGTTACGCATTACTTTGTGATAATACGAAGACAGTTAATCGAAGTTTCTTTAGTACTGCTAGTATAACAGTTTTCAGAGTTCAAGTTGGAAAAGTTTTGTTATGACCAAGGGATATAATATATAATATATATATATAATTTTAATTACATTTCGCGAACCGTGTATTTCGACCGCCGGTCATAGTAGTGCTATTCATTATCATCAAAGACGTTAGTCACCAACCAGCAGTATGCATGTTCGATAATTTTTTTAAGGAATTGATCTTTGGTATGTACATATATAGCATACCCACTGTAACGAAGAACTTGTCAGCCGACAGATATACCTACATTCACTTGTACCTGAATGTAGATACATACTGCGTCCGACACCCCTTTGTTACAAAATCATATCCAGGATATGTGTGGGTGGCTGCACAGCGAGTATGCCGCTAGCGATCAGCCGGCTTGGGGTGGTTCTTGCCACCCGCATCCCTTCTATGCTTGTAAAGCTGTGCATAGAGAAGTAAGATGTTTGCCCGGACAGACAGACGGACAATAAAAAAAAACCACTTGAATGTGTGACTGCAGACGGACAGACGGACAATAAAAGAAAAGATCTAATGTAGGCTTCCTTCTCATGGTGGAACCTGAAAGCCTAAAAAGAAGAAAATTGATTTTATTTAATATGCTGCAAAAAGAAGGAGAATAGAAGACCTCAGCAACGCCGAACAAGTGCTAATTCACCCGGAGAGCTTACAACGCTGGCCAATGGACGATTGAGAGAGAGTGAGAGAGCTGAGAGGGGTCCCTGATGTTATTGAGGCCCCGGCTTTGGGTAATGTTGGGCCTAATCGCCCCCATCCACCCTGGCTAAGCCTCCAAAGCCGTATCGAAATGCTTAGACCCATCTTGTGTATACATATCAGGGAGGCACGTCTCCCCCGTCGAACCGCCACCCCATCTCCCACAGTGGTCTACTCGCTCATGCTGCTGTTTACCAACGTTACCAGGAGACTAAACGCAAAACGGAGCAAACAAAAGGGGAAACCAATAGGGCAGATCAACCTCTCCAATCTGAAAACCAAGAAAAAAAACTCAAAAAAAGAGAAAACAAGTTATGAGCCTAAGTATCATTCAATGAGACCACCATTTAATTTTCCTCAGGTTTGAGTGTCTCGTTATTCACTTCCTCTTTTACATTCGGGATGCTCTTAGCCTAAACCTACTCCCTACTAGCTACACTTATGATCTATAAACAAAGTTATCTGAACTTCCAAAGTAATAATGAAAACAAAAAAAAAATTTCGAAGTCTAATAAATATTTCACTAAAAAAGTCAATTTGTTTCGACGAATATTGTATATTAAACTGAACCTTTAACCCCCGCCTGGACGGAGAGAGGTGTACTGCTGAGATCCCTTGTTGATTCGATATGCATTCGCTGGATGGGTGCACCCGGAATATCCTTTTACAGCTGGCGTCTTGATTGGACTGTGGGCTCATTGGCCTCTTTTTTTGTTTTTATAATTGGGTACATTGACCTCTTTTTTTTTGTTATATAAATAACTTTAATCAGATTGGCAACCTTCTAGGGTTGTTCGGAAGAAGTGAGTGACGAGGAACCCAAAGTCTGTATGCGATAATGAGCACAAGTAAGTTACGAATGCGCACAGAGCTAATATAAATCACAATTGAATACCACCTTGGCTTGTAGGAAAATTCAGAACGATGTGCCGCACAGGTAAAATCTGAATTCACACTGAACTATTTCTAATAGTATATGCCGCTCAGGTGATTTCTAATTCACGCACTAAACTAATAATAAAATAAACGTAGATTTATCTCGACTTTTAGAAGAATTCATCACGATATGCCGCACAAGTAAGTTCTGATAACGCACTAAATTAATAAAAGAGTAATCGTATTTATTTTGGCTTCTAGAAAAATTCAGCACAGGTAAGTTCTGATAAGACACCAAATTAATAACAAAATAATCGTAGATTTATTTTTACTTCCAGACGAAATAAACTCAACATTATATGCCGCTCAGGTAAGTTCTAATAGCGCACTCAATTAACAATAAAATAATCGTAGATTTATTTTAAATTCCAGGCAAAAAAAAACTCAGCATTATATGCCGCTCAGGTAAGTTCTAATTAACGCGCTGAACTAATAATAAAAGAAACGCAGATTTATTTCGGCTTTTAGAAAAATTCATCATGATATGCCGCACAGGTAAGTTCTGATAACACACTAAATTAACCATAAAATAATCGTAGATTTATTTTAAATTCCAGACAAAAAACACTCAGAATTATATGCCGCTCAGGTAAGTTCTGATAGCGCACTAAATTAACAATAAAATAATCGTAGATTTATTTTAAATTCCAGACAAAACTCTGCATTATATACAGCTCAGGTAAGTACTAATTTACGAAATTTCACTGATAATCCTAATTTTCTTCGAACTTTATAATCCACAGGATAAAACTCATTCACCACAGGTCACTTGAATGCCCATGGAATTGCACAGCTAAACCCATCTTGGTATGTCCTTTTCACTGTTCACTGTCCAATTTCGTCGGTTCTCGCCGACACGAAAATAATCCCGCTGGAAGCGCAAACCGCGAAAAACCAAAAAAAAACTCCACTCCTTTCTTCGCGCAAAAGTAAATCCGACTTAAGCACTTTCCAAGCAAAGCCGGCAATGAAAAAACCCGAAAGCAACAAAAGAAAAAAAATCCGCACCGCTGAAACTTCGTTTACACGTCTCATCTTAACTCCTTGACCACCTATCACTCACTGACTAACTCATCCTCCAGCCAACATCAACCGATCATTCCCCCGAATCAGCCACCGACCGGCAACCACCATTCCCTTCGATTCGAATCGCACACAACCCGAATCACAAACGATTGCTAGCGACTCTACTGCTGGCCACATGTATGGGTGTGTGCTCATGGGTTTTATAATATGCTCGTTGCCACTCAGCAACTTCTGGCGCCAGAAAATTTTTGTGAAATTTGATCGCGTGATATTTCACCGTTTGTGCACTGGAAGTTTCAGTGACAAACGGTAAAAGATATGGAATTTTGTACCGGCGATGGGGCAACGATGCCAAGTTTTATCAATTTTAATGCAGATACGCTACATAGATGACACGCGATGTAATTGCGGAGTTGCCGTAAGGATGAATTTTAAAATGTTTTCTTTTTTCAGGATTTTTATAATATGGAGAAGTAGCATAGGGCTACTTCTCGAAAATATCTAACTTTTCTTTTCAGGAGTTTTATTGCATGGAGAACTAGCATAGGGCTACTTCTCGAGGATATGAACTTTAGTCCCCTTCTTAGGTATCCTGGGAAAATTATGGGGGTTTCTCTACAGAAGGCAGAGAAGCCGTACAAGAAGAAAAAGAGAAACGAAGAGGGGGAGGGAGGAAAAGGGTAGCGTAAGGGGAATACGCTACACCACTATTTTGTCTGCAAAGGTAAAGAGCGTGCTTATTTAAGTATCAGTAGTCAAGTTTTGAAAAGAACGAAGGAAAGTTCGGAATCAGCAATACCTGTGTTCAGCGAATGTTTCATTCGGACAGAAGTGCACCGATTCGGGGGATATTAGCGGTAGAGCTACACAGAGCTAAGTATTGCATTATTTTATTTTGGGTAAATTTTCGTAATTTCTCGGCGATATTTTTTCTTAAAGAAAAGAGAAAATTGGCTGGTTGGTGACGGCGAATAATTTCGTTTGGTGTTTCACAGGAACATCAGGCGGTAGAGTTTTTTTGTTATTTGGTCACAGCATCAAATAAGATAGTCACATGGTGAATTTTTATGTCCTCATACATATATATTTGTTGGCAGTGCTATATTGTGATATTTTTTATTAAATACAGTAATTTCTTGATTAGAAGTAACGGGTCCTTGATGTAACAGGTTTCGTGATCTCACCTTCCTAGCGAAAAAGATCACGTGTCGCCCTAACTACACCTACAATCAGCAATCCCCACGCCCTTCTACTGAGCCAGCAGTTGCGATCCTCTGGGAGCGTAACATAATTTTCTGGAAGGCCAGAACAGTTTCCAAAAGGAATGTTTAGCACTAAACAAACTGCCACTTGCAGATCCCACATTTTGGAAACCTGGACAGATAGATGCGTTATAAGGAGCAAGAGTTTACGCTCAAATACTCCAGAACGGCTTTCAGCAAGGATCAAATACCACCCCTACAGCCATCAACACAATGTTTGGTTGGATGCTACTAGGATCTATAGTAGACATTTCAGAGCACAATTCATCGTCGTTCACTATCGCAATGGATGATTTGGTTCTACAACTGACTAAGTTCTGGGAAACGGAAGAGTTTCCGACGAACCCAATTCTTAACAAAGAAGACAAAGAATGCATACAGAGTTATGAACTCAATCACCAACTTCTTCATAATGGAATATACCAAGTGAAGTTACCCTTTATGCAAAACGAAGCACCGAACTTAGGGCATTCAAGACTACAAGCAGTCAAGCGCTTTCAAGAAATGCAAAGACAACTTGAAAAGAATCCAGAATTAAAACCTGAATATGAGAGATGTTTAGACGAATATCTCGAGTTGGGTCACATGGCAGAAATTCTTCCTCCCAACATAAATGAACCGCATTATTATATACCTCATCATCCTGTTCTTAAAGAAAGCACTACAACAAAGGTGAGAGTAGTATTTGATGCGCCGGCGAAATCTTCAAACGGGAACTCGATTAACAAGTTCGTATTAAAGGATCCAGTATTGCAACCAAAACTATTCTCCACGTTGCTCAACTGGCGTAAATATAAGATTGCAATGAATGCGGACATCAAAAAAATGTATCGCATGATTGCAACGCATCCAGATCATCGCACGTTTCAGCGGATCATTTTTAGACATCCTTAAACCAAGGAGATCCATGATTTTCAGCTGAACACGGTGACATTCGGAACAACTTCAGCGCCATATTTAGCCATCCAAACGCTTCAACAGTTAGCAAAAGATGATCGGCAAAGATGGCCTCTAGCGTCTAAAGTCACAACCACAGACTTTTACGTGGATGACCTACTCACCGGTGCAGACAGCATCGAAGAAGCAAAATACCTTTTAGATGAACTTATTGGTATGTTGGAAACAGTAGGATCAATCTGAGGAAGTGGACAAGCAATAATTCTGAACTGCTAAGACATCTTCCTGCAGACCAACGCGAGTTTAAAGACACTCTAATGATTTCAGATACGGAATCAGTAAAGCCTGGCATCTTAAATTGGATAGTTTTTCATTCGTAACTAAACCTTGGCCAGATCACGCCAAGGTATCCAAACGCACCATCTTGTCCGACATTGCATCACTATACGATCCTTTGGGCCTTACAGCCAAGGTGCTGATACAAGCATTGTGGATCACAAGATGTGCATGGGACAACAAGGTGTCGGAGATGATAGAAAAACAATGGAATAGGTTCAAAGTGAATTTAAAGTACATAGAAAGTTTACAGATTCCTAGATGGATCAACTATTCGTCCAACGGATGCATCCAAATACATGGATTTTGTAATGCATCGACGAAGGCATTTGCAGCGGCAGTTTACATGCCGGTGGAAGACCGGATTGGCTTAATCCACACAAATTTAATTGCTGCAAAAACCAGGGTAGCTCCAATTAAGCCGACAACCATTCCCAGATTAGAGCTTAACCGAGCTCTACTACTTGCAAGACTGCTTCAGGCGACAATCAAAAATATGCGCCTAGATCAAGTGCCAATCTTCGCCTGGACAGACTCTATGCAATGGATTAAAGAGCATCCAACATGGTGGAAAATCTATGTGGCAAATCGCGTAGCGGAAATACAGGACATCGTACGCTTTGATCAATGGCGTTACGTTTCCAAAAAACAAAACCCTGCCGATTTAGCCTCAAGAGGCGTGCCTGCCGCAGATTTATTAGGCAATCATCTATGGTGGTATGGACCATCTTGGCTGTCGGAGGAACAGGACAAATGACCAAAATTCAAGGACATTTCAGAACAAATAAATTTAGAAGCAAAAGAACCTCCTTCCGTAAATTTATTAGCGAAGTTTGAGAACAATCTTCTTGTACGGTACTCATCATATACTCGCTTACTTCGAATCATAGCACACATACAACGTTTCGTATACAATTGTAGGCATCCTCAAGATAGACGCCTACAATACTTCACTGTGCAAGAATGGAACCAGACAGAACAAACCATACTCAAACTCGTGCAACAAACTGCGTTCGCAGAAGAATACCAAAATATGTTGAACAAGAAGTCGTTGTCACAACATAGTAAATTAATAAAGCTCAATCACTTTATGGACGAGAACGGTTTGATACGATTGGGTGGTAGATTACAGAACGCTTCAATCCCATATAATAGGAAGTACCCAATTATCCTACCACGTGATCATCACATCACATTAATTTTAATAACATTTAGAAACTCTTCATGGCGGTCCATCATTGGTTCTGAGCACTAGTCGTGACAGGTTTTGGATCAAAGATGCAATACGCCGTATTACTAGTAGGCTTCACAAATGCATTAGATGCTTCAAACATCGAACGATGACAAGAAGCCAATTAATGGGAAATTTGCCAATTCCCGAGTTAATATAAGAAAACCCTTTATGAAAGTAGGAATTGATTACGCCGGACCGGTGATAATAAAATCATCAAATTTACGAAATTCAAAATTACAGAAAGCATATTTTTGCATATTTGTTTGTATGGTCACGAAGGCTGTGCATATCGAATTGGTGTCTGATCTCACATCTGAAGCATTCATCGCCGCATTAAAACGATTTGTGACTAGACGAGGATTATGTAGTTACATATACTCAGATTGTGGCACAAACTTTATTGGAGGAAAGTCCATTCTAGAAAAAGATCTGCGAGAATCACATCGTGATGCTACTCCAGTAGTAGCACAATATCTTGCCTCTAAGCAAGTCAATTGTCATTTCAATCCTCCAGCCTCTCCACACTTTGGAGGGATATGGGAAGCTGTAGTGAAATCGATAAAGCATCATTTAAGACGCACTTTACAACAATCCAAGTGCACATTTGAAGAATACTCGACGGTCTTAGTTCAGGTGGAAGCATGTCTGAATTCTAGACCACTGTGCTATGTGCGAAATGATCCAGAGGAGTTATTTATCCTCACATCTGGCCATTTTTTGATTGGCCAAGCGCTTAATGCCATTCCAGAGCCAGACTACACTAACGAAGCGGTAGTACTTTCCAAACGATGGAAGTACACCCAGCAATTATACAAACAGTTTTGGGATAAATGGTCAAGGCACTACCTTAACCAACTTCACAATCACCGAAAATGGTACACAAGACAACCTAATCTTTAGATCGGAGATGTTGTCCTTGTCAAGCACGATCTTATGCCACCCACCAGTTGGGCCGTGAGTATAATCGAGCAAGTGCATCCAGTTACAGATGAGCTAGAACAGGTAGTAAAAGTCAAAACGCAAACCGGTAGCTTTCTACGACCAACTGCCAAAATAAGTCCTCTACCATTAGTAATAGATTAACTACCTGTTTTTATTATCGTCATGTGTCTGTCCATCTATGTGTTACTACTGGCTGAGGGTTGTTTTTTCATTCAGTTGCAGTAGGACTAACAAGCTATTATTTCAGATGTCGTTTACATAAAAAGAGGATGATACACTTCATATTTTAGAAGATATCCAGTTTAGAATTGATAGCACGGGACAGAGGAGAACGATCAACGAGCTGAGCATCAACGATCCGAGAATCAACAAGCCAAGCAACGACGAGTCAAGCGACCAGGGTGACAACTCGAACGTTTGTTGGCCCGACTCCCTACACGGATTCATATCCACAACAGACAGCAGTAGTCAATGGCAGCCGCATTACTGCTTTGACAAAGCTTCTGCTGACTACAACCATTAAGGAATTCGAAATGAGAGCGAATAACAGCTTTCAAAGATTCCGAACTCTAGAACGCGAGAATATATATTTGCCTCGATACGTTTTGCAGCGCATTGACCTACCCGATAAATACCAGGTTCGACTATGAGTTAATAAGGATGGCAAGTTAACCTTCCATCACTACCATACGAGAGGTATACGCAAAATAAAAAATGCTTTAGTTGAACACACCGTTCAAAGGGGGGGGGGGGGGGGAGTATGTTGAACACAGCTGAAAAAATAAACAATTTTTCTATTTATTAAAAAAATGTAAAAAAAATTTTTAAAGAAGCAGTTTCATTCGAAGTGAATCGAACCTGTATACGCCACGTAGTGGGCTGAAAAATAAAGAAGAAAAAATTCTTTCTTTAACAAAAGTAAGTATAACCCGGTAAAAAGTCCAAAAGAGTAATCTTTTTATTGTTTTCTTTTTATTTTTCAGCTGTGTTCAACATACTCCCCCCCCCTCCCTTTGAACGGTTTGTTCAACTAAAGCATTTTTTATTTTGCGTATACCCCTCGTATGGTCGTGATGGAAGGTTGACTTGCCATCCTTATTAACTCGTAGTCGAACCTGGTATTTATCGGGTAGGTCAATGCTCTGCAAAACGTATCGAGGCAAATTGGAAGGAAGAGGAAGAAGCGTTTCGTGTCAGCAGAAAACCTTCCACTCATCGGTGCATCTTGGTTTTCTGCCTGCTGCAGACGCCTGAAAAGAGATCAAGCTGATCTCTTCTCATATAAACTCAGAATAAATTCTGGGTGTGTGAATTATATGAGGAAAAAACACTGCTATACGAGCCCAGGAGGAAAAATAAATAAAAAGATTACTCTTTTGGACTTTTTACCGGGTTAAACTTAATATTGTTCAAGAAAGATTTTTTTTGGGATTCCCCGGTATATAGCAAAAGCTAAAAAATGTTCTAATTTGTTATTTCATCACGCAACTCATTAATTTTTGGTGACAAGTTTCAAGTCTTGGTTTGACTCATCAACAGGTCCCAAATAGCGAAATTGGGTGATTTGAAAAACAAATGAAAAAATGAAAAAAAGAAGAAAGAAATGAAAAGTTTGAGAAAAACAGGAAAAACAATTTTTATATTTATTAAAAAAATGTAAATAAATTTTAAAGAAGCAGATTCATTCGAAGTGAATCGAACCTGTACACGCCACGCAGTGAGCTGAAAAATATAGAAGAAAAAATTCTTTCTTGAACAAAATTAAGTTTAACCCGGTAAAAAGTCCAAAAGAGTAATCTTTTTATTTATTTTTCCTCCTGGGCTCGTATAGGAGTGTTTTTTCCTCATATAATTCACACACCCAGAATTTATTCTGAGTTTATATGAGAAGAGATCAGTTTGATCTATTTTCAGGCGTCTGCAGCAGGCAGAAAACCAAGCTGCACAGATGAGTGGAAGGTTTTCTGCTGACACGAAATGCTTCTACTTCTTCCTTTTTCTTCTTTATTTTTCAGCCCACTGCGTGGCGTATACAGGTTCGATTCACTTCGAATGAATCTGCTTCTTTAAAATTTTTTTACATTTTTTAATAAAAAAAAAATTGTTTTTTTCTGTTTTTCTCAAACTTTTCATTTCTTTCTTCTTTTTTTACATTTTTTCATTTTGTTTTTCAAATAACCCAATTTCGCTATTTGGGACCTGTTGATGAGTCAAACCAAGACTTGAAACATGTCACCAAAAATTAATGAGTTGTGTGTGATGAAATAACAAATTAGAACGTTTTTTTAGCTTTTGCTATATACCGGAGAATCCCAAAAAATTCTTTCTTGAACAAAATTAAGTTTAACCCGTTAAAAAGTCCAAAAGAGTAATCTTTTTATTTATTTGTTAATTTAGTGCGAAACAATAAGTTGAATATGAGTGTATGTTCACCCGTTGCCTAGAGATTTTCATTTATCGCCACAGCGTATTTTCCTCAAAGAAAAAGAGGAATATTTCTTTTCTTAATTTAGTGCGAAACAATAAGTGGAATATGAGTGTATATTTACCTGTTGCATAGAGATTTTCATATATAGCCATGGCGTATTTTCCTGAAAGAAAAAGGTGGAATATTTCTTTTGTTAATTTAGTTCGAAAAAATAAGTGGAATATGAGCGTATATTTAACTGTTGCATAGAGATTTTCATTTATCGCCACAGCGTATTTTTCTGAAAGAAAAAGAGTAATATTTGCTTTGTTAATTTAGTGCGAAAAAATAAGTGGATTATGCGTATATATTTACCTGTCGAATAGAGATTTTCATTTATCGCCACGACGCATTTTCCTGAAAGAAAGAAGAGTAATATTCCTTTTGTTAATTTAGTGCGAAACAATACGTGAAATATGAGTGTATATTTACCTGTCGGATAGAGATTTTCATTTATCGTCGCGGCGTAGTTTCCTGAAATAAAAAGAGGAATATTCCTTTTGTTAATTTAGTCCGAAACAATAAGTGCAATATGAGGGTATATTTACCTGTTGCATAGAGATTTTCATTTATCGCCGCGGCGTATTTTCCTGAAAGAAAAGAGAATTTTTTTTTTGTAATTTTAGTAAGAAACAATAAGCGGAATATGAGGATATACTTACCTATTGCATAGAGCTTTTGCTAATCGTCACGGCGTATTTTCCTGAATGAAAAGCAGGGACTATTTCTTTTGTTAAGTTAGTGCGAAATAATAAGTGGAATATGCGAATATATTTACCTGTTGCATAGAGATTTTCATTTATCGGCACGGCGTATTTTTCGGAAAGAAAAGAGGAATATATATTTTTTTTGTAAATTTAGTGAGAAATAATAAGTGGAATATGCGTATATATTTACCTGTTGCATAGAGACGTACACTTATCGCCCCGGCACATTTTCCTAAAAGAAAAGGCGGGTTAACTTTTTTTTTTGTAAATTTAGAAAGAAACAATAATTGGAAGATGAGGATATATTTACCTGCTGCATAGAGATTTTTACTGATCGCCGCGGCGTATTTTCCCAAAAGAAAAAGTGGAATATTTCTCTTGTTAAGTTAGTGAGAAATCATAAATGGATTATGCTCATATATTGACCTGTTGCATAGAAATTATATTGATTCACCACAGCGTATTTTCCTGAAAGAAAGAGAGGGAACATTTTTCTTTGTTTCTCTTGGTAATTTAGTTGGAGAAAAAAACGGACCGTGTAGTGGTAATTTGGACTATTTTTCATGTTTTAATCCACGACTCCGCCATTCACACCATTTCTATCCGCCTCGATTCAATAAGGAACCTAGTTGGTGTATAATGAAATAAGTTCTTCTAAGTATATATCATTATATAAAAAAAAAAAAAAAAAAAAATTCGAAAGCACCCAAAAGAGGTGACAAGAATAAGACAAAGGAAAAACAGGCCAATGTACCCACCTGCAGATAAGCTAATTGGACCACCAGTAACCGGAACAGCTGCGGATCCTGAGAGTAAAAGGGTGCGCCCTAGACAAATCCTTTCCAGCCAGCGAGGCAATTCGACCAGAAAGTATTATGCAAGATTATAGGTTATCTTCTTCGACGAAGTAAGTTCCAGTTTTCATTTGTTTATATATACGTATTCATTTTCTGAACCAATATCAGGACAAAGTTGGCTAAACATATATATGTGATCCTAGATTTTTATTAAGTATTGCGTTCTCGCGAGTCATGAGTTAATAAGTTTATTTTATTCTTTCTTTCTCTTTATATTTTTATGTACAAATATATACATATACTCCTCTAATAAAACTACTTATACCTGAATCAGCTAGTTTTTCCCCCATAGCGGGAAGATTGGTAGGGGGTATATCTATATATGTGTATGTATATCCTAGTCATTAAGTCAGCTAGTAGGGGTGTTACGGTAGTATTTAGTATTATTCCTAAGGAATCAAGTACTTTAAAACTTGTAACGAAGTGAATTGCGTATTTTTCAAAGTAAAGTTAATGTTATGCAGAGAGAAAGGTAGTGGAATAAAGAAAAAGAAAACATTCAAGTACAACTCCTGTCCTTCGCCAAATTCCGAGCACGTTTATTTAGAAGTGGTACAATTTGTTCTCCTTGTCTAAAATTTTTTTTGTGGATGCCACGCTATACGTCGCTGAATATTGACGAGTAAGTACATTTCGCTAAATGAGGGGCTGACTGATGATGGTCCGCGACGAGGAATACCTAAGGTAACACACACATATGGGGTAAGCAGATAGTTAACGCTTTGGAAGCTTTGCCAGGGTGGATGGGGGCGATTGGGCCTAACTTATCCCAAAGCTAGGGTCTCAACAACATCTGAGATTCCTCTCAGCTCTCTCTCTCCCGATCGTTCGCCTTTAAAGGGTCGTAAAACCTCCAGGTGGAATAAAACTGGTTCGGCGTTGCTGAGGTCTTCCGTTTTTTTTCTCGTAGCATTTAATTAAATAAATTTTCTTCGTTCCAGGCTTTTAGGTTCCACCAGGAGGAGGGACCTTTTACAGATCTTTTTTCAGTCTGTCCGTCCGTCTGCAGTCACACTTACAATTTCCTTTTTTTCTTACTGTCCGTCCGTCTGTCTGTTCAATCTTCGTGATGATTTAGTGCACATCTTTACAAACATCAAGGGATGTGTGTGGCAAGAACAACCCCAAGCCGGCTGATCGCTAGCGGCATATTCGCTGTGCAGCTACCCACGCTAATCCTACGGTGATTTTGTAGCAAAGGGGTGTCGGATGCGGTATCTATCTGCATCCAGGTGATAGTGAATGCAGGTAGTTCTGTCGACTGACACGTTGCAAGTGGCGCCCAAGAGTAGTTTTCTTTCCGGCCTTAAGTTAAGCCTCTCTTCATAAGTATAAGTACAATTGCAAGTTTAATTTTTGGTTTCTATGGTCGCCCATTTGCGTTACAAATGGCGCCCAAGCTTTGGTTTTTTTTCAGGTTTAGTAAAGCTTCCCTTGATTAGAGTGCATCTACAATTTATAAAATAATTTCTCTGGTCACCCATTTGCTTTACAAATGGTGCCCAAGTGGTTTTTCTTTCCGGTCTTTAGTCAACCCTTGACTAATGTGTAAGTTCAATTACAGGCTTTACTCTTTGATTTTTCTGGTCGCACATTTGCTTTACAAATGGCGTCCAAACTTGGTTTTCTTTCCAGCCTTTGGTCAGGCCTCTCTTGACTAAAGTGCAAGTATAAATTTTTGATTTCTCTGGTCGCACATTTGCTTTACAAATGGCGCCAAAATTCGGTTTTCTTTTGGACTTTAGTCAAGCTTCACTTGACTGAAGTGCAAGTACGATTTCAAGAATCATTTCTTATTACTAGTGTCATTAGTAGATTTTTTGGTTTTCATATTAAGCCTCATTGTTTTAAAGTGAAAGTTTTTCGGATGCTTACTCAAGCGATTTCGTCTAATCCAGAGCGGTCTAATTGAAAATTTCCCTATCTATTAGGATGGCTACTTTTTGTTGGCAACAGTGTGTGACCAAACTTGGGTTTGCTTGACCGTACACATGTTGGGGGGTCTACGTAGGGTTTCTTTATGCTTCTGTAAAGTGCGTTACTTTCATGTTAGCTCCTCGTGGATCTCGTAAGGCTTGGCTATTGTATCACAGCTGGGTGGTTTGATGCAGCTTGATGGTTCGGATGACTCGATTGCAGCATTCACCCTCTATGACTTCGCGCTTGCGTGGCGCTCCGCTTCCATGACTACGCTTGGAGCCGCTTCGTTTACTCTGACGGGAGGATGGCTGTTGAGCATACTCCAGATTAATATACGACGTGGAGTGATCGATGCAATGCCGGGACGGTCCCCTTGGAGCTAAGTCCCAGGCGAGGTGAAGACAGGTGATTTCCTTCTTTGTTTTGTGATGAGAGGCTAAGTCGATTAGTGGTTGATGAACACTGTATGCGACGCATACTGATTTGAACGTTATTTCCGTTGACTTCAGCTGGTTCGAGGAAGAAGCCCGTATTATAGTTTATCTTTG
>OZ005742.1:205930937-205935937 GCA_963930735.1 Dioctria linearis
AATTCTACCTACGAATGCTGTTTTTATTTCTTCCCACTTAACAAAATCACTTCTTATTACTCGTTGATTAATTCTCCCACCTCGATGGGAAGCTTTGATTAACACTCTCAATGATTTCATTTGAGCAATACAGCTGTGCAAATGTTGTTTTCTAGCATTCTTATTACACATCCGAAATGCTGCTTGATATTTACGAATGTTTCTGTTGCACTCTTTAATAATATTGTTTTTATTCACAAAATTTGCATCACTTAAACACTTCAAAACATCTTCTCGCAATTAATTAATTAATGAAAAAATTTCATTTATTACTCTGATAGACATTTTTAATTTTTTTTATTCAACACTAACACTGTGAATCACTTCGATTGACTGGTGCTCCCCAAGAGTTTGCTTGCGCTTTTATAGCAACGGTTTGTAAACATGAATGATCCTGCTGCTACAATAATCATTGCACAGGATGAATTCCAACGAATTTGCTTACAGGCTGAGATGATATCGAATTACACGATAAGAAAATCACTCAAATTAATTTGATTACTTTATTTTGCTGGTCGAATTTGCAAATAAGATTGTTTACATTACAATGAAACGTTTCGATCAGCAAAATTCTTGGAACAATAAAATGTTTGGCTGCCTACAGGAAGTGTGGCATCAAATTAGATGAAAGGAATAAATGTGCTGATATAGGTTAAATTTGTTTACACAGGTGTGCATGACTCATTCAGCTAAAATGCGAATTTGTAAACAGGAAGTTTACACAGGTGTGTATGAACCATGCAGCTTAAATGCGAATTTGTTTACGAATTCCAATGAAACGTTTCGATCAGTAGTATAAACATGAATTATTTGCTGATATTGCTTAAATTTGTTTACAACAGGATGTTTACGAATTCCAATGAAACGTTTCAATCAGTAAAATTCTTGGAATTGGGTTGCTTACAGGAAGTGTGGTATCAAATTACATAAATCATTCAGCGTATTGTGCTGATATTGCAAATTTGCTTTAAACAGGATTAAACTTGTTTTGGAATCATGACTATTGAGGAGCTGAAAATCAAGTGTTGATATTACCTAAATTGGTTTACTTTATTCTCTTAAGATGATGAAATTACATATAGAAAGATTGTTGGAATGTAGAAAGATTTTATTGAAATAATCAAGTGTTGATATTACCTAAATTTGTTTACTTTATTCTACTCGAGCTGATAGCAAAATTACATGAAAAAAAGATTAGAGGATTGCTCTGTTGTTCTGAATTTGATTATGATAATATCTAGTGTTTATATAACAGTTCAAATCATTTGTATTGCAGCTGCAAACTATATGAATTTGTTTATTCTACTCGAGATGATAGCAAAATTACGTGACAAAAAGATTATAGGATTGGTCTGTTGTTTCGAATTTGATTATGATAATATCTAGTGTTTATATAAGAGTTCGAATCATTTGTATTGCAGCTGCAAACTATACTCGAGCTGATAACAAAATTACGTGAAAAAAGATTAGAAAATTGGTCTGTTGTTCTGAATTTGATTATGATAATATCTAGTGTTTATATAAGAGTTCGAAACATTTGTATTGCAGCTGCAAACTATATGATTTTGTTTACAAGAAGTGTGATTATATTAAATTACATATTGATGCTATATAAAAAATGCAAGATTTTGCAAACGCATTATTTTTTATCAAGATATGCATAGAAGAACTTCAAATTATCTAAAGAATTTAGCTCATTCTGATTTGATTTTCCGAAAAGCCAAGATGTCAGAAGTAAGTTGCTCTGAAATTTATTAAAATATTTTTTTAATAATTAATTTTTTTCTCTCCAAATACAGCAACAGCAGCAACAACAACAACAACAGCAGCAGCAGGGCCAGCAGCAGCAGCAGAGGCAGCAGCGTCGCGAAGCTGTGAGTAATTTTTTTTATTATAATTTATAAATATATAATAATTTTGCTATAACTCCTAGGTCATTCATGGGATGAATATGTTGCGAGG
The DNA here is from genome assembly GCA_963930735.1 of Dioctria linearis. NCBI lineage: Eukaryota > Metazoa > Arthropoda > Insecta > Diptera > Asilidae > Dioctria > Dioctria linearis. The sequence goes on from OZ005742.1 coordinate 205,932,939, forward strand.
GACGCTATATAGAAGCGAAAGCTTCTATAATGATCTATCGTTAACATTTGCAGCGATTCAGAGAACTATGAAGGCTGATAAGATCAGACTGCGGGCTGCAAAAGCGGCAAAGAAAATTGAGTTACGCCAAATTGAGAACAAATTGGAGAAGTTAAAGCAAAACATTAGTGTAGTGCGGAAATTCAACAATTTTATTATTGAAAACTAAAAAGTGCAAAAAGTGAAAAAAAGTGAAAAAAAATTTAATTTAATTTAATTTAATTTAATTTTAATTTAATTTAATTTAATTTAATTTAATTAGGAAGTAATAATAATAATAATTATATTTATATTAATAATTTTTTTTTTATGTAAATAAGTCTCTTTTATTTTTGGCTCTGTGGCTCTTCTCAAAATCCTTAAACTAGGTGGCAAAAGGCTCTACAATGTGTAAAAAAGATAGACAATAACTAATCTAAAATAACACAAAATCGGTCAAAAGGGACAACGAGAACAAGTTAGACACTAACAATAAACGAGAAGAAAAAAATGAAACATTAAATTCTCAAAAGAGACTGTATATAACGGATAACAAAAATTTTGAAAAATGCCTAAAATATGAAAAAACAAAAAAATTATTACTTGTCCCAATTTTGACAATTGGGTAAGTGGCAGTTCCAAGAATCTTCAATTTCCAAAATAATCTAATAAAAATATTTACCTAAACGAACGAATTTTCAACAAAAATTTTGTAATTTAGCACCGAGACCGAAACCGAATCAAAGATAAATGACCGAACGAAAGAAAAAAATTTAGCCGATACCGTTATAAAGTCCCGCGAGGGTAGCCTGTAGTATCGTAGACCTCTACAAACTGCCCTCATCATCCCTCCAGCTTAGCATCTCTAACAGAGTGCTTGTCCTTCCCACCGCACGTGCAACGATTCCTAAGCGGGGAGAAGCCCCGTGGACTAGTGTTGCAAATGCTGTGGCCTGTTCTCACCAGCGAAAGACAAGAGCTCCATCCTGCACCGACGATAGTGGTTGCCATGTGCAGTTGAATGTGTCTGCGTTCGTTGCCAGATATTCGAGACGTAAACGTCTCTTCAACCTGTCAACGAAGTGGCGCTTAAGTGCGTGTGCGTGGTGTTGTGGGTCAGTGTTCTGATTCCCATTTTCGACTCTCATGTAGTACAGGTGAATTGTAGATTTGGCCAGTGCCAGCACAAAGCTAATCAAACAATTCACTCGACTACAGACCCTTGGTCACCATAGAAACGATGTCCTAGTAATGCCGAAATTCGGGTGGATCAACTGACACATACCGCGCACGAGATCCATTAGACCCTGCAAAGTCGGACAAGTGAAGAACCTGTTGTAAGTGCGCTGAAAGGTGTGTGTGGTGGTCTGTTCAGAACGAAAGCATCTTCCAACTTAGTGCCAGGGTCACTGGTCCCAAGTTGGCGAAATCTCTCCCGCGCAGAAGCAGCCAGGTCGTGTAGTTGTGCATTGTTAGTGTTTATTCGGCAGTTTCCAGAGATATAAATAATATCTCCGAGAACTGTCAGTGTATGCGTGTCAGCTTCAAAACCCCGAGCATTACTGAACACTGAATCTGTTAATTCAGGTTTAAACCTGATTGGAATTGACGCGAATTGCGTGTACCGTAGAGCATTCCACTTAAGGTGAAATGCTGGCCTGATTCTGCCCCAGGTCTGAATCGTTGAGATTAGATCCTGTGGCCAGTCACGAGGATAAGGTGGTCGAACAGAGAGTAGGTAGTAATACTCCCCTATGCCGATCCCTCCCAGTACATTCACCCACAGTTGAGAAATCAAGCTGTCTCTCTGGCAGAACACTCGTTGGAATGCACGCACCTTGATTTCACAACCAAGTTAGTGAGGCCTAATCCACCTATCTTGACTGGCAGACAGAGCGTGCTTTCAGCAACCCATCGTCTTCCGCACCAAAAGGCGTCTATCGCTTTTGCTTGAAGAAGACTTACGAAGCCTTCATCAAACGTCTCAGACTTTAGCAGATGAACGATGGACGAGGTAATCAAATAGTTTATCACGACTGACCTACCCATTAAGGATAAGGGAAACAGTCGACTACGCCATGAGTTTACAGCTCTAGAGAGTTTCTCAAGAGCGATGCGGTTATTATTTGATTTACTCTCGCGTCCGATATACACACCTAAATACATCAGGCAAGTATTAGTTCATTGGATGTTCAGTGGAGTATCTGTACGATCTCTCCACCTTCCACACCACAAGCCTTGACTCTTACTAAGGTTGATTTTAGCACCCGCTATACGTTCGAACTGTTCGAAAACAGCACGAGCGACCGGAAAAGCTTCATCTCTTGTCACGAAAATAGACAGATCATCCGCATACGCCAACATAAGAGGCCTCACATTGGTATATGGCAGATGAACCGCATACTGTCCGAGCATTCGACGAAGATTCACCAGTAGCGGCTCCAACGAAAGATCGTAAAGCATACCTGACAATGGACAGCCCTGTCTGATACCTCGATGAAACGAGATAGGAGCCAGAACTTGTCCTTGATGCTTAATCAAAATCGCTGAATCTCTATACAGTTTCCCGACGATATCGAGACACCTAGGCGGAAACCCAAGTGCCTCGAGAGCAGTCAAGAGATACTCGTGCGAGACACTATCAAAAGCCTTTTGCTGGTCAAGTGAAATCATGGCCATTTGTGTACCTGTCTGCTCATGGTAGGCAAACAAATGCTTGGCTACCGCGATGTTGTCGTAGATACTACGACCAGGTACACAATAGGACTGTTCCGGGTGTATTACCGAAGCAATCACTGAGCGGAGTATCGCCCCTAATGCTTTGCAGACGATTTTGTAGTCTACATTGCATAGCGTTACTGGCCTCCAGTTCCCCATCCTCTGCAAATCTCAATTCTTTGGAATCAAGCGCATCACAGATCGCCTCCAACTAGAAGGAAAGTCTGAATGCGTCTCAACCGCCGAATTGAAGACTTCCAAAA
>OZ005742.1:205940937-206037139 GCA_963930735.1 Dioctria linearis
TTTAATACTCAAAATCCATCTCAACTAGACCTTTCCTTAACTGCCGACATCGAAGCCGTCTGTCTTGTGAATCAAATTAGTCCGCCCGATAATTTCGACCACGATTTTATCTATATGACATATGATTTTCAGGTGGAGTACATTCCTCAGTCAAGCGAGTTTACCTATCGCGATTACGGTAACATGAACTATGATGGCCTTTGTAATGAATGCATGGTGTTGCCTTGGGAGAATATATATAACTATGCCACCATTGACGAAAAAGCGAATTGTTTAACCGAGTATCTTAAATATTTGTATGATAAGTATGTTCCCATAAGAGTCCGTAAAAAGCGTAGCCGGGAGTGTCCCTGGTTTAATAACGACATACGCAGACTAATCGCGGATAGGGATGTTTTGTATCGCCGCTATAAAATTCCTGGGTCTACTGCTGATAAAAACCGTTTTAAGGGCTTTCGGAATAGGGTAAATTCTAACATTCGTGCAGCTAAAAAAGTGTATTTCGATTCGAAGCTTGGTCCTGGCATTCCTCCTAGAAAATAGTGGAGTAACTTGCGAAAGCTGGGTGTGTATGGCAGTAACTCTCCAGATTGTGCTTTCGATACAAATGACTTGAATAGTTTTTTTTTACGTCGAATCAATGCCCTACAGACATCTCCCAACAGGTTCATATTAATTCTGATGGTGGAGCTCGGAGAAACAGCGAGGAGACCTTTTCGTTTAGATGTGCTGATTGGTCCGAGGTTTTCATTGCCATGAATGGTGTCAAATCATCTGCTATTGGACCTGATAATATCCCGCCTAGGTTTATTAAAACTATTGCGCCATTTATTTCTCCAGTTTTGCTGCATGTATTTAATGCATGTTTAACAACTTCACAGTATCCATCGCTCTGGAAGAAGGTTGTTATCATTCCTCTTCACAAGTGTCGCAAGTGCTCCGAAATTGCAAATTTTCGTCCCATCAGTTTACTCTGCTTTTTGAGTAAAGTATTGGAAAAGCTCATGCATTCTCAAATCGTCACCTATTTAAATCGAAGACGTATGCTGTCCTGTATGCAGTCTGGTTTTAGGCCAAGACACAGCTGTAAATCAGCCTTGCTTAAAGATGTATCCGACCTGACAAATGCAGTTGACAAGGATCGAATGTGCATCCTGGTCCTCCTTAATTTCAGCAAGGCATTCGATTCGATAAACCATGACCGAATTTTCTTAAACTTCTACGATATTTCAATTTCTCGAATACAGCTGTCACACTTATTACAAATTTCTTGCCGTGTCGTACTCAATCTGTCAAGATCTGCGATAGACTTTTTACTCCCCTAACTCTGAGTCGTGGTATACCTCAGGTTTCTATACTTGGTCCACTGCTCTTCTCTTTATATATAAACGATTTGCCAATGTCCGTGAAGGATTCGTCCATCCATCTCTATGCGGATGATGTCCAGATTTATTTGGATAAACCAATAGGTTTGATTGAGGATTGCATTGTTCCGATCAATGATGACTTGATTAGAATTAGCAACTGGGCCAAATATAACCATCTAATACTTAAGCCAAAAAAGTCTACAAGTATGCCTATATATAGAGGGAGCTTTGATCAGGAAGGGCTGCCGCCCATCAAGATTAATAATACCGTCATTTCTTACGTTACTTCCGTTCGGAATCTGGGTGTTGAGCTGAATGGAAAGTTAACTTGTTGCAATCATGTCTCCAATTCTATCGGGAAGGTGTATGCCTGCCTGAGACAGCTGAGATTATCCGTTGTTGTCTCGTCAAATGCGCTTAAGACTGGTCAAAGCAATAATATTACCACACTTTATCTTTGGAAGCTTGATTTTTCCTAAACTTGATTCTCGTTGTCAGCGGAAAATAACCGCCGATTTCAATGACACATTCCGATTTGTCCATGGTTTGCCCAGATCTGCTCATGTTTCTCCATACATTGACTCTTTCCTTGGGTGCTCGTTAGAAACATATCTTATGCATAGAAGGCTAAAATTTTTATACAACCTATTCTACTCTAAAGAACCGACGTACCTTAATGACCGGGTTCATTCCCTCAGATCCGCTCGACATCTAAACCTCTTACAACCTAATTACCAAAGTCAAATTGGAGAGCGATCTTACTTTGTGAAGGTTATCCGTATATGGAATAGTCTACCAGTCAGTGCTCAAATAGCGTGTTCCGTTGGAGCATTCAACAGGTTACTGACTCTGACTCGCATACCTTAAAGCGTAATAACTTCCACTGATTTTATTATGTGTTGTGAGTGTGGTGACGCATCGCTTTGCTTGGTTTTTCGATTCCTCTTTTCTAAATCTTGTATACCTTGCCAGCAAATGCACATGTTATATTAGATTATAAATGCAAGTCTATCCTTCAGACTATTTCCGCTGTGGTCGCCGTATCTGTGTTCACTGGTCAATCCTTCGCTAGATTCTCCGGTTATAGGCTTGATAGTCCCCGAACTTTCGCAAGGCGTGATACGGATCTTCTCCCAGAAGGGTAGCAGAAATGGGTGCTGTAATGTAGGTACTATTTTTCCTGTCATATTTATGTTTTCCTCTTCTATCCTGGACTGGAACCGATTTCCTTGACTGCTTCTCTGCAAAGTTGTGGGTTCCACTTTTGCACAAGCTGCGATATTTTGACAAGAAGCATTTTCTTCCATGCTTTTGCTTGCTTCTTGTATCAGCAGCTTCATATTTACGCTGTCGATAATAGCTCTGCCACTGAGGAAATCCATTCCAAGTATACCGTCGGGTGGAATTGAAACCGTATCAAAAATGGCTTTAAATCTGCAGGAATGCTGGCTATTGTCGATCTGCAAAGATCACCTTGGACGCTTGTTGCATAGTTTGCCACTCTTACGTTATGAATTCGGCAGTTGGATTCCTCGTGTCCATATTCCTGACATTCAGTACAGATGAGTACTTGTTGGCACTCTCTCGCAAAGTGTCCAGGCTGTCCGCATTAAAAACACTCAATAGATCTGGGAGGTGTTCTCCTTGTGGAAGGTTTTTCTCTGGTAAATTTCCCCGTTCCCCATATGTTTGGTGCATTTTCTGTGCGCGGCTTTCGGTCTTCTTGCCATATTCCTGATTTTCCCACTTGAAGCCTTTCGGCATATTTTTCAGAATAGCTGGCTTGCTCTCTCACTTCCTCCAATGATTCAAATTTTCGCCCTGTAACGTGCACTTGCGTGGACCTACTCATCACACCCGCTTTAAAAGTAACTACAGCATCGACCTCCAACTCAGCTAGTAGTCCATTCTCCCCTCCCGGGTATTTAGCAGAAATAGCCTCTTTTATCTGATACCGCATTTCTTGCATTCGATCCGCGAACACCGTGATGTCCTCTCCATGTCTCTATCTTCATGCTAGCATTTCAATTCGTAATTCACTGAATGATTTTCGCGGGGTGTATGCAGATTTTATTGCTTGCTGTAAGGTTTCGAAATCCTTCAGCTCCTGGGAGCTTATCACGTAATACGCATCATCCGTCACCCGATATTTTACACATTTCATGAAAATAAGTTTTTCTGCTGCTTCCAGTCGGTCGTAATGCTCTTTGCAGCAACACAGATATCGATATTCTTCCTTTACTAGCTTTGGAGTTGTTTCCCCAGAGATCATTGTTACGTATTTTGACACCATATCCATAATCTTATCATGTGCATCGGCCATGTTGTACTTTAGTGGTCTGTCTACGTTGATTTCTGTCCTTATTGTTTCTATTGTCAGCTATATTTTGCTATCTGTCCTTCCTTTTATTTGTTGTTGGTGGTCCTGGTATACTAGTTTCGTTGGCATCTAACACCTAACCGCGAGGTTTGTAACAAAGCTATTATGATCAGTCATCAATACCCGGCGAGGAACGTTCCTTACAACTATATATTACTATGAAAACTTGACTAGACTCAACATTCCGACAAAGATCATTCCCGAAGACCCTGATCTTTCACTGCAAGCACTTAACTGAAAACAACTTTACTTGAGACGATTAAATGCGGACAAAACAGCAATTCGAGACTCATTTAATATTATTACTTTGCAACCTAATACCTTACTAGGGAGAAAAAGTAAAGTATCAAGAGCAAGTTCATATACAGACCACGCTCTCAACACTTCTTAAATTTTAGGCTGAAATGTGAACTCGATCAAACCAATTTAAAAGAAAAAATATCATCTTTTTTAAAATTCTACTTTAACATACAACAAAAATACAACCAACTATACTTTACTTAAAACTTTGTACTCAATTGCGTTGAAACCCAGATTATTCCCCTTAATAACATTACTTTAGTAGTTACTGCGACTGTAAAATATGTGATAATTTGAATAAGGGTGAGAACGATCAACGCGATGTTTCACAAATTACTAAAACATTCCACCTTATAGCTTAACTACTTTGAAATTTATCACATCTTAAAATTAACCCTGTATGTATGTATGTACTGTATAACCGGAGTAGCTAAATTTGCTTTGCTCCCAGTGTGTGTAATCGGAGTAGCTAAATTAGCTTTGCTCCGTGTGTGTTTGAAGTAGCTATATTAGCTTTGCTCCCAGTTTGTATATTTGTGTTGAGTAGCTGATAAAGATCAACTCCTCAAATGATGTAAGCGTAATTTCTAATTTAATTTAAAAAAAAATAAATCACAAAACACAAAATTTAAATCACTTAATCTAACACTTCTTTAATGCCTAAACGTAGAAGAATTTAAAAAAAATCAATATATAAAATAAACAAATTTCCACCTTCTTACAAAAACTTGAAAGAAAGTTAGCAATAAAAAAAACGCACCAGCAAGAAATTCTCAAATTTCTTACCTAGTTACACCGGCTGCGCCAATTGTCGGGTCCAATGAAGTGCAACTCCTGAATAATGTCAGCTACTAAAAATTATTCTTGTTGGATATTCCTGTGTTCGATTGGCTGTGTTTGATTTTTGTAATAAATCAATTTGGTGATGAATTTTTCTTTTTTCATAGGAATGATCCCAGCACTTAAGGACTGATTTACTAGTATTGAATATAGCCAGCCCTTAGGTATTTAACGGAAGAAAACAAACTTTTATCAACTTGTATAATATATTTCCGACAAACTGATCTGGTTGAGCAATTGTATAAGAAGAAAGACAATATTCTCTTGTGCTGATAATGCAATTGGCCCTTTACCTGAGCATAACGGATTCTATTGTTATACAATATTGAATAAGCTATTACGACTACTATGACAGACAAGCAATGCAAGAGAGAATTACTTTGATAGTGTCATACAAAACTAAGATAACTAATTCTGCTAGATTTAATTTACAAGTTTAAACTATACAAATGTTACAATCGTGTAAAGAATTCAAAGTCATCTAAACATTCTCCCGCCTGTTGAGAAATGTAATTCTCAAAAAAAAAAAAAAAACTGGTATTTATTCAAGAGGTAAGCGATAAACCTTAGCTATTGATCTTTTAAAGAAGCCCTTTGCAGTCTTCACGGTAACAACTCGAACTAAGTCTGAGTCTCTATTATGCGACCAATATTCCATTTGGTAGGAGCGGTATTGTCTTCTCGGATCAGCACCAGGTCATACTTCTTGAGAGAGGGTTGTACCTTCTTCCACTTAGTCCCTGAAGCGATGTGAGGTTGTCATGACTCCAACGTTTCCAAAACCCTTGAAACAGTGCTTGGACTTGCTTCTACCGACCTAGCCTGGACATCTTTGCTTCTGATAAATCAGGTTCAGGAATCGTCGTTAGTAGCTCTCCAATTAAAAAGTGCGAAGGCGTCAGCACGTTGAGCGAATCCATATCATCTGATAGTGGATACGAGGTCCTTGAATTTAATATAGCTTCAACTTGTGTGAGCAGCGTGACTATCTCCTCGAACGAAAGTATGGTGTCCTCGATTACTCGCCTTACGTATGACTTGACGGATTTCAAGCCGGCTTCCCAGAGGCCACCAGAATGTGGAGATGAGGGTGGAATAAAGTGCCACCTAATGCAATTTTGGGAGAGAAAATTCGTTATTAGTGCATTATTATACAAAAGTGTCAGTGCTTCTTTATGTAGAGCTAACAGTTCACGATTTGCGCCAACAAAATTAGTTCCGTTGTCCGAGTGCATGTCAAAAGACAAATGTATGCCTTGAACGGTTTGATGCCTCTGCCCGACTTAATAGAAACATTGACAAGACCAGCAAAGTCCACACCAGGGCGAAGAAATGGACGCCCAATTGTTACACGATGTGTTGGCAAGCTTCCCATAAGCTGTGGTGTTGCTTCGGTCTTCTGCCTAAAACAAGACATGCACTTGTGTGTAATTTCCTTAACTGCGTGTCGTATTCCGATTATCCAATATTCTTGTCTCAAAATATTAATCAGCAATGAAGGTCCAAGGTGAAGATATTTGAGATGCATGTCTCTTACAATAAGTTTGGTGAGAGTATGATTCCTTGGAAGAATCCGGGGATGCTTTGCGTTGAAGTTGATGTTGGAGTTTTGGAGTCTGCCCCCTATTCGTAGAGTTATATTGGCGATTATTTTGGGATTATCTCCGATCTATGTTAAGTTGAAACAACTAAAATAAAAGAATAGTTTATATGACGTCTTTTATTTCAATATATACTCCCCAGGTTTCGACCCGCGGGATTTACGAGTCCTCTTCTTGGGGCTATAACAATTTTTTGTAGAATAGTATCGAGACACTTTTTTAATTACAACAAAATTACCTTACGATTATAATAAATTAAATTTTAAATATATTACATATTGTAAATATCAAATATACTAAAATATTACACTAAAAATATTGTTATAAATAAAATTAAAAAGAACAAATTACACGGAAAAAACAGAATACTGACAGGACATCATTAAGCTATTGACTAGACTAAACAATTATGGGTTGTGGGTGCCTTAATCCGTATATTTTTAAAATATGTTAATTTTTGCATCTGTGTCTTTTTTTGATGTGATCATAGTTAAGTTTGTGTTATATTTATTCGGTTGTCACCTGTATGTACATGTCGTCTTATTTCATAAGATACTGGATGTATGTAAGGGATTGAATTATAGATCTTACTATGAGGTTCTTCTAGTTCTAAAATAGCTGGTTGTAAATTGTTGTTGGTGGACATGTTAAATTTTTTCCTTATGGCGCTTTTTATAACCCTGCTCCGTATGTGAGATGGAAAGGTGTTTTTTCTGAGGATTGTGTCAATTATAAGCTTGTTTTTTGCGTGAAATTTTATGTTACTTAAGCTTAGAACCCTGTGTGCAAAAACCTCTGCAGTATTTATTTTCATTGCCATTGGATGGTTAGAGTGATAATTTATCATGCGATTGGAACTGCAGGGTTTGCAGTACCAATCGGTGATAATTTTTGTTGTTCTGTCCTAATGAGGAGCATGTCGAGAAAAGGTAAGGTGTTGTTGTTGTTTTATATCTCAAGCGTGAACTGCAGTTTTGAATTGATGCTGTTAAAAACATCTAATAGATCATTTACGTGTTCTCGTGCTGTTGTACAGATGATGTCATCTACATATTTCATGATAAAAGTGGGTTTGTGTATGGTAAGCTTCAGCGTCTCATCAATTACATAGTCCAGTGTGAAATCTGCGAGAATTCCTGACAATGGATTACCCATGGCCAAACCGAACTTCTGTTTGTATGTGTTGCTATTGTAAGTGAAATAATTGCAGTCTACGACACAGAAATTAATTATGTTGTTAAATATATTTTTATCAATAGCTGTGTGGTTTTCAATTATGTGCCATTTACTGTCGATAATTTGAAGTGCCATCTCTGCGTCTACATTTGTGTTTAGAGACTGTACATCCAATGAGATGAGTATGTCATTGGTATTAATTTCAGCATTTTCTAAAAACATTTTTAGCGAGTTGGAATTTTTTATGTTGATGGGGTTATCGGTATTGATGAGTTGTAAAATTGTTGCCATGTATTTAGATAAATCGTAACCGGCATTATTGATCATGGAAGTTACTGGTCTCATTGTGTATTTTAGGAAGCCCATAGAATCTAGTGCTGGTTGCTGTGTCGGTGCGTAGACAATTTTTTTGAAATTTGTTAATATATTTGTTGTCGAATAAGTTTTGAACTAGTCTATTGTTCTTTCTTTGTAGTACAGGTGGTAGGTCTGATTCCATGGGTATGTATGTGCTGGCATCATTTAACATATCCATGATCTTATTATGATATGTATCTTTATCCATGATCACGGTTTTGTTGCCATTATCAGAGTTGACGATGTATAGACTGGGATTTTTATGAAGGTATTGTGTAGTTTTTTTGTAGCAGTGCGATATGAATTTGCTAACTTTGTTTGTTTTATTATTTTTTAAATGATGTGTGATTGAGTTGGTGATATTTCTCCTCGCAATATGTCTATTCTCAGTAGGTTGTTTGTAGTTGACTATGTATTCTGATGGGGCCATTAGATCAATGGTGTTGTTTTTGTTTAGTTCAGTTGGCAAATTAAATTTCGGACCTAAGCTTAATATTATGATTGCCTCTGTGGGAACTGGAACGCATGTTAGGTTTTCTACGCAATTTTCATCATACATAAAGTCTATTTTGTCAGCTTGTGTGTGGGATAATTTGTTAATCTTCTTTTTTAGTCGGTTGTTATTGGAAGTAGTGATTCTTTTAAAGCTGTTACGTTGTGAGAGAAAGAAGTTTTTGGCAATATTTTGTGGAATTCCATCACATATTATTAGTATTTGTTGTCTCATGTGTTTGTTAAGATTATTTATTTTTATGTGGTAGTCTTTCAGTTTCAGTTTTTGTTTTTATATGGTCCAGTTTATTACGAAGATTCGAGTCATGAACATAAAAAGGAATATTTTTGCATCTATCTAAAATGTGTTTAGGAGTTAAGCTTAGAGACTTACATCTAAGTTGGAAGATTCTTTGAGCTGTACTTTTGGCCAGAACTGTATTAAGTGACATGTACCTTGTGAGAGAGAGCTTCATGGCGACTCCGAAATCTTGTTCTATTTTCCCCAGAAAACTCCTGCTTGTGTGTTGTATTGATCAAGAAGTGCCAATGTTGTAGAGATTTGTGTTGATTAGTAAAATATATGTTATGTTTGTGTATAGAATGACGGTTGAAGTTATAAATATCAAGTTTGTTGTAGTTTTGTTGTATTGGTGTCAATCGAATGGCGGCCTGTTGTTTTGCGCTGACTTTCTTCTATCCTCCTGTCTCTCCCTGGAGTATTTTAACAATAATTAGCTTGTGCTGTGTTTATGATCGGGTTATGTAAGAGTTATATTGGCGATTATTTTGGGATTATCTCCGATCTATGTCAAGTTGAAACAATTAAAATAAAAGAATAGTTTTTATGACGTCTTTTATTTCAATATATACTCCCAACGTTTCGACCCGCGGGATTTACGAGTCCTCTTCTTGGGGCTATTAAATTTTTTTGTAGAATAGTATCGAGACACTTTTTTAATTACAACAAAATTACCTTACGATTATAATAAATTAAATTTTAAATATATCACATATTGTAAATATCAAATAAACTAAAATATTACACTAAAAACATTGTTATAAATAAAATTAAAAAGACCAAATTACACGGAAAAAACAGACTACTGACAGGATATGATTAAGCTATTGACTAGTGTAATGCATATAGGCTGAGCTCGCTCGCCAAACATTGAACCATTGTAAAGAAAGCAGATATAGTGATTGAGAACATCCCATTAAGAGGTCCAATCATTACACTAGACTAAACAATTATGGGTTGTGGGTGCCTTAATCCGTATATTTTTAAAAGATGTTAATTTTTGCATGTGTGTATTTTTTTGATGTGATCATAGTTAAGTTTGTGTACTGTTCAAAGTGAGTATTTTACGTGTTTATAGAATTAAGTATGTGGTGATATTCATTATGAATGGTCTCTTTGTCTAACCTAATATTAATTAAGTTGTGTTTATTTATATAAATGTGGCAGGCTTCTTTGGTTTCCCTTTTTTCTCTGTTTTTTTCATCGGCAATGTTCATGGCATCAGCAAATTTGAATATATACCCTGTTTCAAGGGAATGTGATGCCAATGCTCGGTGTGGGGTATTTTTTTTTATATATATTTTGCATGCTGTGATAGGCGGGTTTTTAGTTTTTTGGAAGTTTGCCCGATGTATGCTGTGGGACAGTTGTCACAATTTACTTTGTACACTACGCTATTTTTTTCATGAGTTTTTATTTTGTCCTTCGTTTTGGTGTAAATCTTGTTGAGTCTATTGACGGGTTTAAAAGTTATATTTATTCGGTTGTCACCTGTATGTACATGTCGTCTTATTTCATAAGATACTGGATGTATGTAAGGGATTGAATTGTAGATCTTACTATGAGGTTCTTCTAGTTCTAAAATAGCTGGTTGTAAATTGTTGTTGGTGGACATGTTAAATTTTTTCCTTATGGCGCTTTTTATAACCCTGCTCCTGTTAGGAAACAAGAAATTGTTATTCATCGAAATGATCAGACAAAAGTTATTTATTATGAAAGAGCTCAATTAGAGCACCAACGTAATAAACTTACTTTGGCTTTATTGTGTAAATTATGTCAAATTTTCCAATAAGACAATAAAGCGCTTAATAAACATTTGTCGATCATTTCAATGAATAACAAGAAGCAATAATGCAAGAATGACCCCATTACGAAATAATTTTACTTAAGAAATAAATGTAATTTCATGTATAAGAAAGAAGTTAATAGAGTTTGATTTAAATTGTCGTGAAGTTAAGTCGTTTTAATTATAACTCCCTAACATAAATTGGCGCAGCCGGTAGCTTTTACCAAAAAAGAAAAAAGAAATTTAGTTCATTGTAATACTATTAGAATTCACGGGCGCAAAATAAAGAAGTGAATCAGTGTGAAAAATTATATGGGAAAACGAAAAAATAAGTAAACAAAAAGAAATGTGGTGCAGTTATGTACATACATGTGTATAAAAGTGGATTTTAGTTTTCATGTGAATAAGTAAACAAAAAGAAATGTGGGGCAGTTATGTACATACATGTGTATGAAAGACGATACTAGTTTTCATGTCTGGGACGACTAGCACGCCGAAATTACCTTTGGACAACAGGTTGGAAAGATTTATAAGGGGAATAGATTCCTTCAGTTTCGAGGAGAGTAGCCCAACCTTTTCTACGTCAACATCCGGAAGTAAGATCTCAGAAATTGCAAGTTCTGAGCTCCAAAACAACAATCCAACTGAGGTTCCAATCACAACAACAAGGGAACAAATAATAGTTGAAGTTCACGCAGCGGAAAAAATAGTAAGCATAGAAGAAACAAGTGACGCAGCTGTGGGAGAAATAGCCGAACAGCAACCAGAAGCGGAGAAAGTAAATGAAACGAGAGACGTGACTATTATACAGCTACGTCACGGAAGCAAATACTTGAGACCAAGGTTCAACTCAGCGCCATCCAGTATAGGAATACAAAGGTGTGTAGATTTAGAACCTAGTAATAGAAATTTTCTTAGTAATAATAAGACGAATTCGCATTCGAAAAATTTACTTAAAATTAGAAAAATGGAGACAGTAAATAGTACTGTTTTAAATCTTATTCCCCTTTTTTCTGGAGAAGATAATTCCAATTTGTCGAATGACATATGTATGTTTATGACTTGTTGTCGGCTGGCATATGAATCTTTAGAGACCCCCGAAGAAAAACTTCTTTTATTGAAATTAATTCCCACTCGTTTGCGTGGTCGGGCATTAGAATTGTTTCACGATAAGACTTTCCAAACCATTGAAGAGTTTTTCACTTCCTTTAAAGATAATTTTTCGGATGAAAAATCCTATATGTTACTTAATAATGAACTTCGTTTAATGCAACAAGTGCCTGGTGAAAGTCTGTTAACGTTTCTAAATCGTGTAAAAAGACAATTAGAAAAGTGTAAATTGAAAGCTAAGGAACAATACCCTGCGGGTGCACATATTCTTAATACAGAGTTAGAGGAACTTGCGGTTAACAGTTTTAAAATGGGAATATTTAACCCAACTCAAAAGTTCTATCTTTGGCAAGATCCAGAAACAACACTAGAGGCATTGACTTCAAAAGTTAAACGACTCGAACAAGCAGAGCAATTCATGCTCTATCCAAATTTTGGTACACTAAATTGTACAACAGCTTATTCAAATCTTTTAACAAACCCCAATCCCATAAATGCCAATAATAATTTTAATTGGAATAAAAATTTTACCATGAACCAACTTACAGAAAACAGCTCAAGGTTAACTCCTGAACACAAAAAGCAAAATCAGGTCAAGTGTGGTTTTTGTAATCGCCTAGGCCATACATATTACGAATGTCGAACTCGTAAGTCGACACCGTATTGTACTTTTTGTAAGGCATATGGTCATGCTTATCAAAATTGCCAACGAAAGCAAAACAATTTTAGAAATAATAATAATAAATTCATTAAGAATGAGCAGGGGAATTCATATAAAAAGGTGAATATGAGTCATGTCGACCGTTCCGGTTATAGTGAACAACCTCCTGTTCTATGCAACTTTTGTTTACAACCTGGACATGACGAAAATTTCTGCATAGCTAAAGAAAGATGGGAGAAGCGACAGCTACAAGAAAAACTAAGAAGATTGGAAACGGGAAACGATTTGGAGACGTCCGCCGACACCCCGGCACGTCTCTAATTAAAAACACCGTAAAAGGGTGCTCCGCTGAGAGTGATGTTCCAGTGGTAAATATCCCACTGAACATTACAAAAAATGAAAACGTTAACTTGATAGTTGACACCGGTTCAGAAGTGAGTTTAATAAAAGAAAGCAAATTAAAAGATAATATAGAAATCAACAAACATGAAAAAGTTAAGCTTAAAACGATAAATGGTCAAAGTTCAACTGTGGGAACTTGTGATGGTAATTTGTTGGTCGGTTCAAATTACATTTGTAAATTTCACATTATCTCTGATAATGATAACATTTTAAGTGATGGAATTTTAGGCAACAATTTTTTGTCCTCACACTGCGTTGTTGATGGACCATCTCAGCGTCTCAAGTTTCCTCGCACGGAAGCGAACGCTGAAGATATTTTTGTACCCTTTGTCAAAAATACTTCGAATGTTGACACTCCAACACTGGCAAAAATCAATCTTAGATCACGCTCTAAGGGAGTTGATTTGATGCCTAATGATAGATACATGTCTCAAAAGTCAATCGATACAGGATTGCTCTCAAGTGCATGCATTGAAACACAACAAGCCACGAATCTTAACTCGCAAGCTAAGAAAGTTGGTGTGCTAAAAAGTGATACAAAAGGGAGCATAGATCCCAAGCAATTGATAACATTCGAAGGAAAAATTAATTTTGAATTACCATCTAGATCGGAGGTATTGTTGCCAATTAAATTAAACAGTAAAGCAGAACTGCTCTGTTTGGCTGCTGAGATTGAGAAAGGTGTGTACATTGGTAATTGTTTAATAAAGCCTTTGGATGATACAGCCGCTTTAAGTGTTATTAATGTAAACGAGTACAGTGTGAAAATAAAAGATTACTCACCTCAGTTGAAATCGCTTGATAATTATGAAATAATTAATCTAAATATAAATTCCTTTAAACAGTATGAAAATATTGAAAATAGCAATGAAGTGGAATGTGATATAAGAAACATTTTTTGCACTCAAAGCTGTAATTTAAAAAGTTATAAAAAGGAACGTATTAATAAAATAATGAATATGGTTCAGTTAGGAGAAAATATTAATGTAGTGGAAGAAAATTCTATTTACAACCTTCTTTATGAGTATGAAGACATTTTTTATTTACCGGGAGATGCACTTACTTATACTAAAAGTATCCAACATGACATTCCGACTCAATCAAATCAAGCCCCTATAAATCAAAGAATGTATCGTCTTCCTCAAACACAACGCGAAGTAATAAATAGCCAAGTGAATAAAATGTTAAACGAGGGAATAGTTGAACTGAGTAAAAGTCCCTGGAATTCGCCACTTCTAGTAGTCCCGAAAAAGCCGGGACCTGATGGGGAGAAGCGCTGGCGTATTGTAGTCGATTATCGCAAGCTCAATGAAGTTACTGTGGGGGACGCCTATCCACTGCCTAGAATAGAGGATATTCTAGACCAGTTGGGTCACGCCCGATATTTTTCCACATTAGATCTTGCTAGCGGCTACCATCAGATAGAAGTAAGTGAAAATGACAGAGAGAAGACTGCATTTAGCACTCCTCATGGGCATTTCCAATTTAAACGTATGCCTTTTGGGCTTAAGGGGGCGCCGGCAACCTTTCAGAGACTAATGAATCATGTGCTTTCGGGTACATGCGAGTTCAAGTCATGGGCGTACCTTGATGATGTTCTTATATTTGCTAGTAACCTAATAAATCATGAAGATAAATTGAGAGAAGTTTTCAATAGGCTTCGAGCTCATAACTTGAAGCTTCAACCCGAGAAATGTAGTTTTTTGCAAAAGGAAATTGTATATTTGGGTCACAAGTGTACTACTGAAGGTGTTCTCCCCGATCCAAGCAGAAGTAAATGTGTCCAAAATTTCCCAGTGCCAAAGACAATCCGACAAGTACAATCATTTTTAGGTTTAGCAAATTATTATAGGAAGTTCATCAGCAATTTCTCTAAAATTGCCGCACCAATAAATAGACTGCTCAGGAAAACTGTAAAATTTAACTGGGATCCTGATTGTCAAAATGCTTTTGAGACTCTAAAACAAGCACTTGTGAGTCCACCTGTGTTAATATATCCTGATTTCGCCAAATCTTTCAGCTTAATCACTGACGCCAGTAATGATGCTTTAGGGGCTGTATTATCACAAGGTCCAATGGGGCACGATAGACCCATAGCCTATGCAAGCAGATCGCTCAACGATGCCGAAAAACGGTATTCAACGATTGAAAAAGAGTTACTTGCGATTGTGTGGGCAGTAAAAAATTTTAGATGTTACCTTTACGGACGTCGCTTTACAGTATACACA
This sequence comes from Dioctria linearis, assembly GCA_963930735.1. NCBI lineage: Eukaryota > Metazoa > Arthropoda > Insecta > Diptera > Asilidae > Dioctria > Dioctria linearis. The sequence continues at coordinate 205,955,939 of OZ005742.1, forward strand.
GATCATAAACCTTTACGCGGTGAAGTAAATATAAAAGATCCTACAAGTAGAATACTCCGTCTCAGACATAAACTGGCTGAATATGACTATAGTATTGAATACAAAGCCGGAAGATATAACACAAATGCGGATGCGTTAAGTAGAATTCCCGAAGTTAATGAACCCTTTTCCGGAAAATCAACTGGAAGTGCGTGCTTGGCAATCACTAGATCGAAAACGAAACAAATTGCTGATAGAAACAAAGTAAGTGAGGAAAAACAAGTAATAAGCACAAACATGAAAAAAAACACAACTAATGAAACAGGAGAGTCAAATTCGAATATCAAATATACACAGGATAATGAATCTAATCCAGAAGCAGTAATTCTTTCAGACCCCAAAGACATCAAAACTATTTTACGTGACTACCATGATCTTCCCCTTGGCGGTCACCAGGGTACTTTTAAAACATACAAAAAAATTAGAAACCGATTTAAATGGAAGAACATGTTAAAAGACATTAAAAGTTACATAAAAGCATGCGAAGTTTGTCAAAAGAATAAAATAGGGAAAGACCATAAAATGCCAATGGAGATAACGGATTCTCCATTTAAACCTTTTGATAAGACATACATGGATATTGTAGGTCCGCTGCCTGAAACTACTAACGGAAATAAATACATCCTCACTTTCGAAGACGATCTTACAAAATTCATGGATGTTGTTGCTATTTCCAATATGGAAACAACAACAGTAGCTAAGGCATTTTTCAATGAAATAATTAGCAGATATCGTATTCCTAAAATTTTGGTTACAGATCAGGGTTCAAATTTTACCTCTGAGATGTTCCGAGCTTTGTGCAAATTTCTAAAAATCAAAAAACTAGAAACAACTGCTTACCATCCTCAGTCAAATGGTTCATTGGAAAGATCACATCGACCATTAATAGAATATCTAAGAGGTTTTGTTGATGAAAATTTGAATACATGGGATGAACACCTGAGACCTGCCATGTTCGTACGGAACAATAGTGTTCACGCAGGTACCAAACTAACGCCGAATGATTGCCTATTCGGTTTTACGGCCAGAATTCCTGATAACCTGAAAAGAGAACCATTGCCTATATATGACCATGAGAACTACTTTTTATACCTTAGAAATAAAATTCAAGTAGCGCATAAGCTCGCAAGAGAAAATTTACTCCAAAGCAAGAATATATCAAAACAGTACTATGATAAAAAAATTCATCCAGTAAAATTTCATGTAGGAGATGAGGTTCTATTGCGAAATTCAGCGAGACGCAATAAACTGTCCCCTTACTGGACAGGACCTTTTCCAGTTCTCAACATAAATAGTCCTGTAAATAGCACTATACTTATTAGAAAACGAAAGCGCCGTGTACACAACAATAGACTGAAGTTATTTATATAAACATTCTTTTCCAGAATGTCTCGCACACTCCTCATTTTGGCATGGTTACCAGTCATGATCGGAACAGAACCCGTGGAACTACATCCCGTAAGGCAAACGGGGATTATATTCGAAGAAGTTGGACGGGCTCTCACATATCGACAACATTGGACATTCTTAACGCAAATAAAATTCCCTTTGTGGAACGACACTCTGGGTTTTGTACGATCCTGCGAAAAAACTTTGGAATATCTATGTAGTGGTATAAATTATGGCCCAGGTGAGAGTAATTGTAAACATTGGAGGAAAGAAATAAATTTAAGAATTTTGAAAATTGAGGAAAAAATTAATGAAATCAATATTTATACGCAGTGTAACACATCAAGAAAGAAGAGAGGTTTAGTTAATTTAGGTGGTTCAGTGGCAAAGTTCCTTTTCGGAACAATGGATCACGAGGACTCAGATCAAATCTATGCTAGATTGGAAGAATTAGAGGGTAGTAACAAAAAGAGTATAAGCCTTACCAAACAACAATTAACACTCATAAAAACAAATACAGAAGTTATGGGAAGTTCACTCTTAAACCTCACATCTCAACATAATTTACTAGTTGAAAAAACTAATCGTTTCAATAAGTTTGTGGAAGATACTTTAAAGAATACCACAACTGAAGTACGACTGATTCACGTAATGACAGAAATGAACGAAGTCGCTTTATTCATGTTAAATGAATTACAAAAAATTTCGGAACAACTTACAACAACATTTTTTGTTTTGGAATCAATTCAACGCCAGGAATTAAGTCCATTAATGCTTCCCGCTAAAGAATTTAAATCACTATATGATGAAATAACATCAACTCAACATGATATAGAATCTGATTTTTCCATAACAAAGCTTATCACTAAAACATATTCTCAATGTTTAGGTGATAGAATCCTCATTAAAATCCTTATACCTATTCTTGAAAGTCCTTATTTCAGTGTAAATAAGATCTACCTAATTCCCACACCAATAAAAGATGGTATTTATTCCATTTTTGACGATATACCGGACTACTTATTTCATAGTTCATTTTTACATAAAAACTTTGAATTAAGTGAAGAAAAATTCAAATCACGTTGCATCCCATTAAACACTACATTCTTCACTTGTGAATCAGTAGAGCCCATGCGTATCATCCCAAAGGAAGGAGATTGCATCAAAAATTTGTTCAAAAATCCCTTCTCAGAATCACCTACCTGTGCTCATCAAATACTCAAACATTTTGACAATCTTTTAGTTCCCATGCAGCATGAAAATGCTTGGTTATATTGGATGCATAACCGTAGTCCACTATATTGTCAGTGTCCAGATGGCTTATCCACTGTGCATTTACAAGGTGTAGGTATATTTAGACTTTTACAACCTTGTACATTCAGACTTGAAGACTTTATTATTCCTTTTAAAACAAATGCGTTGTATAATTTATCGTTCACCCAACCAGAAAATCCAGAAATACCAATACTGGATAAATACAAACCAATTTTAAGAATGCAGAAGATTAATAAGGGCGACTTAAAAAGGTTAAAGGTACTAGAACCATCATCGTTACGTTCCATTCTTAAGGAAAGTAGCAAGACTATTGAGCATTTAGAGTACGACATGGCTCAAAGCGAAGCAAGTAAATCAACTGCTTACTTACACAAGAAGTTTAATATTTTAACTTCTTCTCTTGGTACTATTCTGATAATAGTTTGCTCTTCTCTTCTTATTATAATCATAATAAAAAAACGATGTAAAAAATCCAGTCATCCGCCAGAGGTAAAACGGAAGAGTGAATTCATTTCTCAACCTATAATAATTCCCAGAAGAGAACAAATCATTGTTCCCATACATAACTCGCCACAAAACAATGATGTTTGCATTGAAACATGCCAGCCTGCAACTACTGATACTAACAATTAAAAAGAAAAAGGGAATAAGATTAATTAGTTAACAGTAATATATATATATTAAAAAAAAAATTTACTACCCAAGACTAAAAAAAAAAACAAAAAAAAATATATATGTATATATAGTATATATAAATAATAATTGAAATAAATAATAAATTCATGGTAATATTATAAAAATAAGTATACATATAATGATATTATAATCTAGCAACAAGAATAAATTAATTAATTAGCAGTTAAAGAAGAGTTACAAATAATCTAAAATAATTAATAATTTAGGGAGTTTAGAACAAAAGTTAATATGAGGTATATACAAAATCCGACATTTGCAAATGGTTTTTAAATTCTTTTTATGTTATTATATTACCAACACAAAAAGACACAAAAATTAATAAATAAGTAAAGTGAAAAAAAAAACGACGTTAAAATAAAATTAGAATAATACATAGAATCTGTAAAGGGGGAGGCATGTTAGGAAACAAGAAATTGTTATTCATCGAAATGATCAGACAAAAGTTATTTATTATGAAAGAGCTCAATTAGAGCACCAACGTAATAAACTTACTTTGGCTTTATTGTGTAAATTATGTCAAATTTTCCAATAAGACAATAAAGCGCTTAATAAACATTTGTCGATCATTTCAATGAATAACAAGAAGCAATAATGCAAGAATGACCCCATTACGAAATAATTTTACTTAAGAAATAAATGTAATTTCATGTATAAGAAAGAAGTTAATAGAGTTTGATTTAAATTGTCGTGAAGTTAAGTCGTTTTAATTATAACTCCCTAACACTCCGTATGTGAGATGGATAGGTGTTTTTTCTGAGGATTGTGTCAATTATAAGCTTGTTTTTTGCTTGAAATTTTATGTTACTTAAGCTTAGTACCCTGTGTGCAAAAACCTCTGCACCAATGTTAAGAACTATTTTGTTCTTCTCGCTGATTTGAGTCAAGGTGTTACACCTTGGCCTTTGATGGGGATGCAGCTGCTCTTAAACCACTACACCAAATTAGCTGAAAACAAGTTGATCAGTAGGTAAATAAAATCACTGATTATTTCGATGCGATGGTTGAAAATTAACTGTCTTTCTAATTTATTGAGTCCGTACATTTATATTAATTTATTGTTTAATCTAACAATATCATTTATTGAGTTCGATGAAACAATGAACCCATACAACGATTACACTGCAAAATAGGAATGTAGAAATATGAGAGAAAAACATATTGCAATTGCAAGTATGTTAGGAATGACAAAATGCGCAAAAATGCAAACATGCACATTTACTCGATGAATGAACTGGGAAACTTGATGCTTCCCTGAGTGCACTCACCTCGTAATGTATGTAAAGATGTAGCATTGAGAAATTAATGACTAAAAATTATCATGATCTGATTTACTTATTCTATGCCAGCAAAATTATATTTTACATCCTCCCCACGTTTGAACCGTGGTTAAAATATGGATGATCTGGTTAATATGCTGCCTTGGCTGAGGTATAGGACGTGGATTCTTCATGCAGAGCTTGCAGGCTTCAGCTCTACATTTCCAGGCCAGATAGCAGCGATGTTCCCACAGAAGTTTTTGTTCGTTTTGTTGCTATTGTAGGTGATGGTTTAGAACTGGCTTGATCTTCGTTTTGCCGTTTGTTCGAACTTGGTCTAAGGGTTTCGTCGTCAGATGCTGTGCAATCCTCTACAGATGCTCTTTCTTTGTCTGGGCCTTCCTCCATAGGTAATCGAGCCAATTTATGTATTGGTCTGCGAAGGACTCCTTTTGACGTTCTTACATCTGCCACCCGAACATAACCATCCTTTCCTTTATGAACCTCTACAATTCTGCCTAAGGGCCACTGCTGCACTGGTGTATTATCTTCTTTCAAAATGACAGGCATTCCTGGCTTGGCATTGGGTGATTGTTGTTTCCACTTAAATCGATACTGTAGCTCATTTAGGTATTCCGAAGACCACCGTCTCCAAAATTGCTGTTTCATATCATAAACTAACTCCCATCTTCTAAGCAATTTAGTCTTTATAGGTTTTGCTTGTGAACCAATTGGTGCTGTCAGCGGTGCACCTATCAGTAAGTGCCCAGGTGTTAGAGCACTAAGATCATTGAGATCTGAAGATAGTGGCGTTAGAGGGCGAGAATTTAGAATTGCCTCTACATCAACCAGGGCGGTTTCAAGTTCTTCATATGTTAATGAAGCGGAAGAAAGAAACGTTTTAATGATCCGATGAATGCCTCCGTAGTAAGGTCACTTACAACCTCGAGGTGAACAGCCTTGGTTGCGAAGCAGCAGAATATTGCCACATACGCCTTTTGCGGTCGTTTCCCTCGAATTTTATAGTGAATCCAGATGGGTCCACAAAAATCAACTCCACTGTTGATAAAAGGCCGTGCTGGTTGAGCCCTGGCTGCTGGCAAATTGCCCATCATTTGTGTCATCATTTTGGGCTTGTTTTTGTTACATTGAATGCAATGTTGAACTATTGAACGCGCAATTCCCTTTCCTTTTAAAGGCCAAAAACGTTGACGAATTGCTGATAGAAGCCCTTGCAGTCCTATGTGATAGTTCCTTTTGTGACTCTCTGACATAATAAGTTTGGTTAGCTCATGTTAGTCCGGTAGCAGCATTGGATGTTTCGAGTCATGTGTAAGTCCAGAGTCTTGAAGTCGACCTCCAACTCGTACAATCCCTCTTTCGTCCAAAAATGGTGCCAGCGTAGCTAGTGGACTTTGCTTGGTTACCCCTTTATACCGTAGGAGATGACGTATGTCTTATTGAAATTCTTCTTGTTGCATTAGATTGATTATGTTGGTTATGTTGGGCAAGGCTTCATCTAACTCTGAGGCAGTCAGCATTGTCGAAATTATCGCATGTTTTTGTCTGCACCTTGAAACAAATCTTTGCACATACCCAGTTACTCGCTTAAGTCTTTCAAAGGAATTTCTATGATCAATACTGTTGATGAAATGCGTACTCTTGTCTTCAATTTTGTGTGCAGTTACAGCAAGTGCTGCTCGTTTTCTTTCCAAATCGCAATCGGATATCTTTGTGTAAGGTGGAGGCCATATATCTTCGCTCCCATGTAGAAAGAGTGGTCCGTAAAACCAAAGATTACAGGACTTTAATTTTTCGGGTGATAAACCTCTTGAGAGAACATCTGCTGGATTTTCTTCCGACATGACATGTCTCCATTGTTGAGGAAGGGATAATGTTTGAATGGAAGCTATTCTATTACCTACAAAAGTCTGGTAGAAGGTAGACGTAGAATTGATCCATTCTAAAACGATCTTTGAGTCACACCAAAGAAAGCTTGCTACTTGTTCTAGCTTGGAAGATGTTTTTACTCGTTGGAGAAGCTCCGCTCCTAGTTTGGCAGCGCATAACTCAAGTCTGGGTACTGTTAGTTTTTTCTTGGGAGCAATCCTTGACTTTGCGCAAAGGACACGCACAATCACTCTTCCTTCATTACTTATTGATCTAATGTATATAACAGTTCCAAAGGCCTTCTCTGACGCATCTGAAAATGCGTGGATTTGAATTACTCGTGGAGTGTTTCCTGCAAACATATGTCTTGGAATACGAATTTCATTTAATGCTGATATATTTGTTCGGAAATTCATCCATTTCGTGTATAGTCCTTCTGTGAGTGAAGCATCCCAATGAAGCTTGAGCTCCCATAGTTCTTGCAAGAAAATTTTTGCCCTGATAACAACTGGAGCCATAATTCCCAGAGGATCGAAAATTCGAGCAATTTCTGATGCCACTGTTATTTTTGTTGATTTCAATCCTTCATTTAGTGTAAGTTTTGTTTGAAATTGATCGGTTTTTGGTAACCATATTAAGCCCAATGTCTTTATACAAGAAGTTTTATCATCTGAAAAATCTAGTATCACTTCATGATCTTCTGGTGGTATGCTATGCAATAGTTGAGAGTGGTTGGCACACCACTTGCGTAGTTTAAATCCAGCTTCCTTCAAAATTCCGGTTAACTGCGTTTGCATGTCTCGAAAAGTGGCAAGACTATCTGCTCCTGTCATCACGTTATCTACATAGAAATCCCTCAGGAGTACCTGGGCTCCAACAGGGTACTTAGTAGGCTCTCTCTGGGCTAAGCGCTGTAGACATTTGGTTGCTAGGTATGGCGCAGATGATGTTCCATATGTAACAGTGCGTATTTGGTAGCACTTTAATTCCTGATGTGGATCACTTCGCCACCATATAAGATGATATTTTCTGTCCTCTTCCTGGAGAACAACTTGCCTGTACATTTTCTCTATATCTGCCGTGAACACAAAACGAGGCAGACGGAAACGCAGCTGTATTGAGAACAGGTCATCTTGGATTGTCGGGCCCTTGTGGAGAATGCCGTTCAGTGATATGTTTGTGGAGGTCTTCGCTGAGGCGTCGAAAACCACCCTTAATTTTGTTGTGCTGCTATGAGGCTTCAACACACAATGTTGAGGAAGGAGGTAATTAGGCGTTGGTACAGAGTTCACATTAACTTCTTCCATGTGACCCAAACCTATAAATTCGTTCATAAATGTTGTGTACTGATGTCGCAGGTCACTGTTTTTGTTGAGTTTTCGTTCTAAGGTGTAGAACCTTCGCAAGGCAATCTCTTTCGACTCGCCTAAAGTTTTCGGATCTTCTAAAAATGGAAGCCCAACAATAAATCGTCCTTCTGAAGTTGTTTTTACTGTTTGATTGAAAAGCTCTTCACATTGTCTTTCTGCCAATGTTGTAGTAGTGGCTTGAGATGCATCTACATCTTCAATTTGCCAAAATAATTTCTAATAAGCAGTCTGTATCCATATCATCAGTACACACACCACACGTTGCTTTGGACTCTGCGGTCTGATTTAGCCTTCCAGTCACAACACATCCGAGTGTAGTGTTTTGAAGAGCGGGTAGATCTTCTCCTAGCTTAATCTGCCCGATGAATAGTAACTGCATGAAGAATTCAGCTCTTAATAGAAGATCAATTTGATCAGGTTTGTAGAAGGCGGGATCAGCCAGTTGTATATTTTTTCGTATGGACCAGTTTGATATATTTAGTGGTTGCCTCGGATGTGGAGAAATAATGTTGTTTAAAACCTACCTACCCTTGTTGAAAAGCCATTTATTCTTGAATTAAGCTGAACGTTAACTCTTTCTTGAGTTTTCTGGCTTGCTTGTCCAATGCCTTGAATATGCATGGATGCGTGCGATTGGGTAATAACTCTTATATAACCCGATCATAAACACAGCACAAGCTAATTATTGCCTATTCTTAGAATGTGATCATCATCAAGGAGCGGATGTAAGCTAAGTAGTGAGCTCTTAGATGACAGTTGTCTCCCCGTTAATAGTGTTGCGATATCTGTTGCGCATGCTTGATGTTGAGTCCATCTAATGATGACATTTGTAGCTTTCCTCAGCTCCAGTGCTTTAATGAAACCTATTTCACGGGGAACCTTATTCTTTCGCGCAAGACCATTAAAGAAAAATCGCAAACAGTAGCTTACTGTCCTTGCTAGTTTGAAGAATGTGTAGCATCTCACCGGTAGGTCAGAAAGTGCATCATTGATAATTTCGTGGTGGCAGATAATACCTGGATTTTTACTCTCTTCAATGTTGATATCTGCTATTTCTATATTGCTGCAAGCTGATGGCCATGTCGCGCTGTCTTCGATCAACCAAGACGAACCTTTCTACCATAATGGGATTCGATTAACTGAATAGGAGTTATGCCTCTAATCGCAGAGTCAGCTGGATTTTGAGCTGAGGGAAAATGTTCCCAGGAAATTCGAGGAATAGCGTTCAAAATTTCGGGTGTTCTGTTCGCTACATATGTTTTCCAGAGACGTGGAGTATCGGAGAGCCAAGACAGTACTATGGCTGAATCCGTCCAGCTAAAGAATTTGTTGTTTTAATCATTAATGCTTTGCTTACCATTAATGTTAGCCTGGTTAATAGAACTGCTGCACTCAGCTCAAGTCATGGTAGTGTCACTTGTTTTAAAGGTGCGACCTTTGTTGTTGCTGCAACTAAATTTATTGAGACAGTACCATCACTAGAAATAGCACGACAGTAAATGTCTGCACTGATGGCTAATTCCGAAGCGTCAGAAAATCCATGTAGTTCAATCCCTTTAGACGAAGAATATATACAGCGTGGAATTTTGATTCAGTTAGCTTTGGTAGCTTTACCTTGATTTCATTCCATCTTGCTTCAATTTTCACAGGTAGGAGATCATCCCATTGAAGCTTGAGAAGCCAGAGTTGTTGGAAGAGTATCTTAAGTGATATATTGACTGGAGCTAGTAGACCCAGTGGATAAAAATTCCTTAATGATTTTGAGAGTATGCGTCTTTTTGTTGGTGGCTCTTCGGTCAGTGGGGAAACCTTGAATGAAAATACGTCTTCTTAAGAATTCCACATAATTCCCAGAATCTTTGTAATATCAGTGTTATCACTGATGCAAAATGGGCCTTTATGATCATTTTCTGGGCAGCACTGTTTGATCTCCATTTTGACAATTTAAATCCACCTGAACGTAAGACTTTAACTAGCTCTGTCTTAAGTCTGACAGCTGCATCGTCTGAGCTTGCCCAGAGAGGATGTTGTCTACATTAAAATCCCTTTGAATGATAATTGAAACTTCAGGATGGGAGCTCTGGTTATCAAGCGCTATTTGCAAGAATGTTCTTGTGGCCAGGAATGGAGCACTGGCGGTGCCATACATAACTGTTGTTAATTTAAAATGCTGAATTGGGTCTGACGGATTCTCCCTCCAGAATATCCGTTGAAAATTGCGATTTGTATGTGACATTAATATCTGGCGATACATTTTCTCAACGCCTGTAGAGAATGATACTGTATGCTTCCTGAAACTTAGGATAATAGATATGAGATCTTTTTGAACCGTTGCTCCGACCATGAGCTTTCCGTTTAATGAAATTCCAGTTGAGCTTTTACAAGACCCATCAAACACCACGCGAATATTGGGAACTGGTGACATTTTGAAAACTGCATGGTGAGGCAAGTAGAAGCTATTGTCGAAGTCTACGTGTCCTTCGGGCACGTGCTCCATATGTCCCAACTTTTGATACTCGCTCATAAAGTTAATGTAATGATTCTTATAGAGTGCATCTCCTTTAAAACGATGCTCTATGGAGCGAAGTCGTTGAATTTCATTATGCACAGTGTATCCCAATGGAGGACTGGAGTCCCGAAATGGCAGTGAGACAACATATCGCCCACCTTTGTTACGTTCCGTTGTTGACTGAAGGTATTCTTCGCAGACCTCTTCGTTCTTTATTGATATTGTTTCCTCATGAATCAGTTCTTCCATTTCCCAAAACCGTCGTAAGGTCGCATCGATATCTGTCAGAATACTTGAATAAACGCTAACCTTTTAGGATTATAGGATAACTCATTAGGATAACTTCCACATAACACCCAACCGAAGATAGTTTCTTGTGCTAAGCGATGACTACTCTGACATTCTAATTTTCCTTCTTGTAAAACATTGAAGAATTTGTCTGCTCCTATAATCACATCGATGGGCAGTGGTTCATTGACGAATGGGTCTGCAAGAGGATAACTCTGTACGAAGTGCCAGTTGCGAAGATTGAAAGGCGTAGAAGGAAGCATGGAGGTTAACTTGGGGATTATATATGCCTCAATTAAAATTTCCTTGGAGTTATCAAAACCTGATGAGAGATTTAATTTCACCTTTCCCTTGGTGAACCCAGATTTTGACACAGCTACACCAGTGACGGCTAAGCGAGCATGTTGACGCTTCAATCAAAGGCGACGTACACATGACTCGGATATAAACGAGATTTGAGGCCCTGATTCTAGCAGTATTCTGCATGAATGACACTCGCCAGGAATGTCCTCAACATTTACTACTACTGTAGGAAGAAGCGAGGCTGGGTTTGATTCATATAAATGAGCGGAATTTGTTGATTGAGGATGCAAATAAGAGTTGAATGCTGACATTTGTTGATTGTGGTTAGTAGAAAGGATGGGGTTGATTGCCGAGCTGGGTATTGTGTTGATTGAAGATTCAGTTGAGCTGTAGTTCTTGAATGGTAGCGTCTTGATGGCCGTGTTTGTATCATGAGTACATACAGTGCTGTCGGAGGTTAGTTTCGGAACAGACGATATTTCCTGAAGTTTCCCCGCACCATGAAGAAGAGAATGGTGGGCTTTCTTGCAGTGAATACATGGATATCTTGAGCGACAAGCCTTCACAGAATGACCTGACTCCAGACAATTGAAGCAGACTGATTTGTTGATCACAAGAAGCTTTCGTTCGTCAAATGTCTTAACCTTCAAATCAGGGCATTGAAAAAATGAATGACGATTTTTGCATATTGGACAAGAAGATGTACTGGTTGAAGGAGTAGCATGTAAAGCCTTGGTTGTCTGGGCTCTTATAATAATATCGCTACATGTTTCTATAGCATCGCAGCGCTTATTTAAAAATACGAGAAATTCATCAAATGAAGAGAAGTCCCTTTCAGATAATTCCTTTGACCACAGCTGTCTTGTTTCCGCATCTAGTTTGTTCCAGGCTATAAAGACTAACCACGAATGTCGTCTTTCAGCGATGTCTCCTAAGGCCCGTAGTCCTCGAATGACTTCATCAAAGGTATCATAAAGAGCGCGTAATTGTCTTGCAGACGGCATTGTGACCGAATGAAGATCCATGAAAGTTTTTATCATGGCGGTTGTAATGTGTCACTTTTTCTCATACCACGCCTTTAGCTTATCCCATGCTTCATTATAATTGTTTTCAGTAATGCTCAGATATCTGATTATGACTACTGCTTCACCTTTAAGTAATCCTTTAAGGTATGAACCGAGGTTTCAATTAAGTCCTGAAATGAAGGCCATTCTCTGAAATCCCCCGAGAAATTAGAAATTTGTAATCTAGGAAGATTAATTGAATTGGATGTGCTAGCATTAGTTGCACTTTCTCTGGACTGATTAAGACTATCAAAAATGCTTGTTGAGAAGTAAGAAAGGTAGCCATTGCTGAATCAATATGCTCATTGAAGGTTAGATTATGATCTGCACCATGAGATGAACCTGGTAAAATCGTAGAATGAGTTGGACCTTGAGCAGGAATCTGGAGTTGCGAGCTCGAAGCAGTAACGCCTTTGTATCAAAATATTTAGATTCGAATTCCTCTATTTCAGAAACTTGATTTGGGAATGATAACAAAGAATCTTAAATACCTCTAAATTCCTCCCTCACTTCTTCAATTTTTTCCAGTCTAGCTGTGATTTCTTCTAAAGTATTACTGTTCTGAATATTATCCGCGAATGTTTTCACACGTGTTAGAGGCCTCTTGACTCTACCGCGTTTTTGAATCAAATTTGCAGATTGGGACATAATTATTCCAAAAACGTTTATAAAATGTCTTATAGGTTTATCAAATATATTATAATTGATTCACGATCACAAATTTTTATAGCATCAGCAATAATGAAGTCTAAAAAATGGAACTGAATTCACTTTATATGAGTATGTCTTTAGCTATGCATAACATAATGTAAAAAAAATTCGAAATTTTCACACAGCCTATATGATTTAGTTGGATGTATGTAATCTTTGTGGAAAATGTTTGATTCATAAACTTCACAAGTTTGCGCTTTGTTTGCTTGTTTTTTTTCTTTTAAATTATCAGATTAGCACATTGTTCAGTTAAACGGTGTTACACTTTAATGAAATGTCCACTATTTCTTTTAGCAAATATATTTACGTCCATTGCACATATTTCATGTATGTACCATATATTGAGGGCGAAATATATTTAATGAATTTGTCAAATGGACAAACTGTTCAAAAAAAAATCTCTTCAAATTGCACACAAAACAAAAAATGTAAATATATCGGTATATATGTATGCATAAACAATTTTTGATTCAAAAATGATTGAATAATTAAAATGTGTTTGCTGTACTTATCTGTTCTCATGCTTTATTGAATTTTTTAATTTGTACAAGAAGAAAGACTAAATTCTCATCTGCAGATAATGCAATAGGCCCGTTGGCTGAGCTTAACGGATTCTATTGTTATACAATATTGAATACGCTACTACAACTACTATGGCAGACAAGTAATGCAATAGAGAATTATTTTTATAGTATTATACAAAACTAAGATAACTAATTCTGCTAGATTTAATTTACAAGTTTAAACTATACAAATGTTACAATCGTGTAAAGAATCCAAAGTCGTCTAAACAAATGATTATCCAACGATTAATTTTAGTGAAACTGCTTGAAAATGACAACACTCGAGTTACTCACATATAAATCTTTATTTTACTCGACACTGACCTAACTTATTACATAATTAACGCAAAGCTAACCCGAACCGAAAGGTAACTTGACACCTTAAAGCTACAACGCGGCTGATCACTTACCGGTACTCGCCAGAGCAGTCATTGGTCTTTTATGCCCCAATATTCGGAAGTAAGCTTTCTTTTCTCACAACTTGAATGTAAACAAACGACTCAACCTTGTTGTTTGCTCTACCGGTTGCAGCACCTGAGTTTCTTAGTAGTAAACATACCTTACCTTACATAATAATTACCATGCGAGGTAAATTATTATTGTAATCGTCGATTGCTCCCTAAGCGCTTATCGCCACCAGCTGTTGGGCTAATCAGCAAAACATTCTACGGTTGCAGAACAATTCCATACGACGTAATTGTTTAGCAATCGCTGATTATTTTAGCAGATGTCACTTGGACTCTTGGAAGAATCTTCCGTAGGCCATAACAATGGTCCGCGATAAGGAATACGTAAGGTAACACACACATATGGGGCTAAGCAGTTAGATAAGGCTTTGGAGGCTTAGCCAGGGCGAATGGGAGCGATTGGGCCCAGTTTATCCCAAAGCCGGTGTCTCAACAACATCTGGGACTCCTCTCAGCTCTCTCTCTCGATCGTTCGCGTTTCTAGCGTCGTAAACTCTCCAGGTTGAATAAAACTGTTTCCGCGTTGCTGAGGTCTTCCGTTTTTTTCTTGCAGCATTTATTTAAATAAATTTTTTTTTTCAGGTTTTTAGGTTCCACCAGGAGGAGGGATCTTTTATAGATCTTTTTTCTGTCTGTCGGTCCCTCTGCAGTCACACTTACAATTTCCTTTTTTTTTGCTTACTGTCCGTCCATCTGTGTGTTCAGTCTTCGTGATGATTTAGTGCACAACTTTACAAGCATCAATGGATGTGGGTGGCAAGAACCACCCCAAGCAGGCTGATCGCTAACGGCATATTCGCCGTGCAGCCACCCACGATAATCCTACGGTGATTTTGTAGCAAAGATGGGTCGGATGCGGTGTCTATCTGCATCCAGGTGAGAGTGAATGCAGGTAGTTCTGTCGACTGGAAAGGTCTTCGTTACAAATGGCGCCCAAGATTGGTTTTCTTTCCGGCCTTAAGTGAAGCCTCTCTTGACTAAAGTGTAAGTACAATTGCAAGTTTTAATTTTTGATTTCTCTGGTTGCCCATTTGCTTTACAAATGGCGCCCAAGTGGTTTTCCTTTCCGGGCTTTAGTCTAGCCTTGACTAAAGTTTAAGTTCAATTACAGGTTTTAATCCTTGATTTTTCTGGTCACTCATTTGCTTTACAAATGGCGCCTAAACTTGGTTTGCTTTCCAGCCTTTGGTCGGGCCTCTCTTGGCTATAGTGGAAGCTTTAATTTTTTATTTCTCTGGTCGCCCAGTTTTCTTTAGGCCTTTAGTCAAGCTTCATTTGACTGAAGTGCAAGTACGATTTCAATAATCATTTTTTATTACTAGTATCATTAGTAGAATTTTTGGTTTTCATATAAAGCCTCATTATTTTAAACAGAAGGTTTTTCAGATGCTTAGTCAAGCTTTTTCGTCTAATACAGAGCTGTCTAGTTGAAAATTTCACTATCTATTAGGATGGCTACTTTGTGTTGGCAATGGTGTGACCAAACGTGGGTTTGCTTGGCCGTATACAAGTTGCCTGGCCGGATACAAGTTGCTTGTCGATTAAGATGATCATGCAAAAAATTATTTCTAAAAATAATATTTTTTCTCATCAAATTCTCTACCCACAAATTCAACGTTCACACAAAATAAAATGCATACTTGCGCTTTATTTTTCTCACCGTCCGTGAAAAAGAGTTAAATTTCACGTGATAACGTTCATTCCCACAAAATGTTTGTATATTTAAATTTCATGTGGAAACGTTCGTTGAATTTCTGGATAGAAAACCGTCGTTCCCATAACCTATCTATAAGGTAAAATTGATATAAATATAGAGTAAAAATGAATAAAGAACTTACTTAGAATTCAGTCACCAAGCAGGTAGTTTCTTTTAGAATTCCCCCCACTAGCGGTAAGGGTTCTAACTTTAACTAACTAACATTGGTTCTTCGAGCCTACTTGAACAGCGAACTTGGATTAAGCAAACTGCATTTACAGAGCTGCATGGACTGGACTCTAAAGTAGTATCATCCCAAAGTTTCTCTATAACAATCATCCCAGGGATCGGCAGAGGCATCTACCTAGCATATCTATAGAGCAGAGAAACCAGCTGGATAATACGGCTGCCAATCCAGGTTGCTGCGGAACTGCATAGCCAGCCTAACACAGAGCTAACACAACCATTGTCAACAAAGCTGCCAATTAAGGTTGCTGCGAAATTACATAGCCAGCTATAAACCGAGCTGACGCAACGGTTGCCAACAAAGCTGCCAATCCAGGTAGATGTATTAGCACGAAGACAGGATTAAACAGAGGTCACACCGGTTTCCTACAAGCTGGCAGCCCAACTGCCAATCCAGGTAGCTGCATTACCGTAATCCAGCCATCCACTGACTCAGAATTGCTCTGAAGAGTTGAAAGAGTGGTCATCCCGGATTGGACTTGGAGTCTACAGAGCTAGAATCCAAGCTCTTTATATACTAATTTTTACAATTACTTTGTTACAGATCTATTTCACAGAATTATCAGCTGGAAGGTATAGTACAACAAGCTGCATATTAACTAGCATAATTAGCGACCTAAAAGACTGGTTCATGCTGAACGGTTAGGGTATAATGCCTAATCAAATCTATCAACTCCAGAAAAACGACTTGAGAAAAGTAAATATGGGTGCACTGGCGAAAAACAAAAAGAATGCTATAAAAATATTGAAAAACTACAAACAAATTATAATATGGCGACCACAGGAAAACAAAAACTAACATTGAAACAAGATTGGGCTGACTAGAATCACGCTGGAAAAAATTTGTAAAGAGATATACTGAAATTGAGAAAATTGAAGATGCAAATGCTCAACATGCATTCTTCGTAAAAAATTACTTTGGGTAAGTCGAAAATTATTATGAAGGCTTTAAAGATACTTTACAAAGCAAGATGGAAGACATAGAAAGTAATGAGGTAACACCAGAAAAATCAAACGTGGAGTCAGGTCAGATAGAATAAGATGACTATCCTGTGAAAATAATTCGAGTCCAACAAGAAACTATGAGGTTATTACAGAGAATCATCGAACTTATACATAAGGAAGTCAGTAAATCACACTCCCCATTCTACTATCAACATAAGCTGGCCACCATTCAATCGTACTGGAATAAGATTTCTCTTACTAATTCTGACAGCAGCCAATCCAAAAGAAGCCTACGACGACTACTTAAGCCAAGAAATATATGAATCACTTGAAGATAAATTTCATAACATAACAATACACTTACAAGAACTACTTGGGACAACACTGCGTACCGATGATGAAATCAAGCTGCCCAGGCTTATGCTTCCTTCGTTTGAGGGAGATTACGAGCACTGGACTTCTTTTCATGATATCTTTGTGCGTCTCATACATAACAGCACAAGGTTAGGAGACTCCCAAAAAATGCAGTATTTCAAGACTCACTTGCGACGGGAAGCCAGGCACTTACTTCAACATTTAACAGTATCAAATGCCAGTAATAAAACTGCATGGCAATTACTCAATGACAGATTTGATAATAAGACAAAGATCTGCTCAACATCTGCAAATATTGCTATCTCAACCAAAATTACAACAAGAATCAGCAAATGGAATACGGGAACTTCATGATACGACAAAAGAGTGCCTACATGCCTTGTCAAATCTCGGAATAGATACCAGTACCTGGGCGCCAATAATCGCTCACATTATAATCCACAAATTAGATCTCGAGAGTCATAAACTGTACGAGCAAACATTAGAAAAACCCCGAGATCTAGCAACAAATGAGGGACTGTTTCGCTTCTTAGAGACGCGATTACAGTTTTTAATTTTTGATTTCTCTGGTCGCCCATTTGCTTTACAAATGGCGCCCAAGTGGTTTTTCTTTCCGGGCTTTAGTCCAGCCTTGAATAAAGTGTAAGTTCAATTACAGGCTGTAATCTTTGATTTTTCTGGTCGCACATTTGATTTACAAATGGCGCCCAAACTTGGTTTCCTTTCCAGCCTTTGGTCAGGCCTCTCTTGGATAAAGTGCAAGTTTTAATTTTTGATTTCTGTGGTCGCCCATTTGCTTTACAAATGGCGCCCAAATACCGTTTTCTTTAGGTCTTTAGTCAAGCTTCGCTTGACTGAAGTGAAATTACGATTTCAAGAATCATTTCTTATTATTAGTATCATTAGTAGATTTTTTGGTTTTTATATTAAGCCTCATTATTTTAAAGTAAAAGTTTTCCGGATGCTTACTCAAGCGATTTCGTCTAATCCAGAGCCGTCTAATTGAAAATTTCACTATCTATTAAGATGGCTGCTTTTTTTTGGCAACAGTGTGTGACCAAACATGGGTTTGCTTGGCCGTATACATGTTGCGGGGTCTCCGTAGGGTTATTTTTGCTTCTGTAAATTGCGTTACTTTCATGTTAGCTCCTCTTGGATCTCGTTAGGCTTGGCTATTGTATAACAGCTGGGTAGTTTGATGTAGCTTGATGGTTCCGATGACTCGATTGTTGCATTCACCCTCTATGACTTCGCGGTTGCGTGGCCCTCCGCTTCCATGACTACGCTTGGAGCTACTTCGTTTACTCTGACGGGAGGATAGCTGTTGAGCATCCTCTAGATATACAACGCGGAGTGATCGATGCAATGCCGGGACGGTCCCCTTGGAGATAATTCCCAGGCGAGGTGAAAACAGGTGATTTCCTTCTTTGATTTTTGAT
Source organism: Dioctria linearis (assembly GCA_963930735.1). NCBI lineage: Eukaryota > Metazoa > Arthropoda > Insecta > Diptera > Asilidae > Dioctria > Dioctria linearis. Next base: position 205,974,460 of record OZ005742.1, read on the forward strand.
GAGAGGCTAAGTCGATTAGTGGTTGATGAACGTTGTATGTGACGCATACTGATTTGAACGTTATTTCCGTTGACTTCAGCTGGTTCGAGGAAGAAGCCCGTATTATATTTTATCTTGGACGTATTCATTATTATTGGGATATTTCGATTACTTTTTTATCATTAGTCAGTTACCGTATCGCATCTCGGATATTATTCTGGATACTCGTTGTGTTAAGGTCTAACTTCTTAATTTTATTAGTTTCACGTATCGGTTACTTTGTTTATGACATTTACATGTACTTTGCTTAAGTTGTTTAATTTAATCTAAGTAGCTGGGAATCAGATGTCATGTTAAAAATTAATTCAATTGTTCTAGTTCAGTTCTTTGTTTAAATATATAGAGTTCACTTCTAGTAAAAAAAAGGTTTTTCTATTTTTTGTCTTAATATTCCTCGGTGCTGGAATTTATCCCTTTACAAAGAGGTTTCCTTCTATTGTTCCTTGGAGTTGGAAATTAGTCCGAAAACCAAATCACAAAGTGCTGAAAACATAAATGAAATAATTTACAGTCCACATAGGAGAAAACATGGTCCATCAGAGCCGGATTATTTGAGAAATCACTTTATCGTACTTTCCCTGCAAATTTAATTGTATGCAACTACCAGTATACATTCAGAGTATATTATTTACAGTTATCAACAAAAAAAAAGCAATATAAAGAGCAGTGTATATAAAAGTGTGCATAGGATAACGGCATCCATACAGTCACTTCAATAAAACTTCATAAAGCTGAAATGGCTGAAAAGAAATCGTTAAACAAAAACGAGGTCGGGCCAAAGCTGCGCTTACACGTTTGAAAACATATGCAGAGCTTATAAACGACACCACGGTGGTAGAAGACATAGCTGTTCGTATGGACACGTTAGAAGCAACTTGGTAAGAGTTTCGCGCTATAGAAGATGATCTATTCGTTATCGACGAGCAAGAATCTGAGTTTGAAGAAAATGAAAAAAAGTATTTTGAAGTAAAGTCCTTAATGTTACGCGCATTAAATTCCCGTCAGCCAAGAGCAAAACAAGAGCACAGTGATATGAGTTCCACAATGAATCAGTTTATCTCTCAGCAGCAATCCTTGTCTAATAATTTCGACCATTCTCAAAATTCGCTCAACACTGTCCGGCAACCAAATTTAAACATTCCCGAATTCTCAGGCGATTATAAAGAGTGGAATTCGTTCAAAGACCTCTTTGAAGCGTCAATAAATGGAAATGGGTCTTTGAGCGGAGCACAAAAATTCCAATATTTAAAGAGCCTAGGGGAAGGTAGCCCAGCAAGGCTGATTCGACATTTACCAGTCACGGACTCCAGCTTTTCAGAAGCTTGGGAGAAACTGAAGAAGCGGTTTGACAAACCATCTCATATTGTAACATCGCTCATAAGAACCTTCATGGAATCATCAAATCTAAGCAGTCCATCCTTTAGAGCCTTACGCACTTTGTGTGATGCCTCCGATGAAGTAACACGGGGTTTTAAATCATTAGGGACAAGTGCTGAAGCCAGAGACCCATGGCTTATCTACATGCTGCTAACAAAAACTGATTCATGGTCTCACGAAGCAGCAGGGAAGGAATTTCCTACCTTTGATCAATTTCTCGCTTTTCTTTACAAACGATGCTATGCCCTCGAGACTACAGGCAGAGCTACTAAGAAAATCCCTCAATCCGTCAAAACATTGCACAATTTTGTAAACAGTAAAGATTTCAAGTGTGTGAAATGCGGTGCTGATCATCCAGTATATCAGTGTTCAGAGTTCAAAGCTGATTCTCCAGACAATCGAAAGGTTTTCGTCATATCAAAGTCACTTTGCTTTCGATGTTTAGGCCTATATCATTTAATCAAAAATTGCTTCTCTAAAGTACGTTGCTATCGCTGCAAGGGCAACCACCATTCCCTACTTCACGAAGCTTCCTCCAGAGCGACACGTACTGATGCGTACGACAATAGCAGTCTTTCAAAAAATTCCATTGCTTCAATCAACTCTCAGCAATCAACACATGATCCTGATTCGTCAATCAAACCTAATGCTGCCTCTTGCCATGGAGACCCTCAATTATCAGCACTTAACACCTATACAAGCAAACCTAGAGAAATCATTTCAACCGTCGCTATTTTGCCTACCGCTTTGTGTAATGTAATTGACATCAATGGACAGTATCACTCTTGCAGGGTTCTTCTGGATTCAGGCTCACAAATATCACTAATTTCTGAGAAATTTACTCAACGGCTTGGACTGAAGCATTATAACGCCAGGCTTGCCATAAGCGGACTATTTTTAGTGGGCATTGGACATACTAACGGGAAGATTTATTTAGATATTTTTCCACATTGGGAAAACGCTCATGGACTCCAAGTAGTCGCGTACATTATGGATAATTTAACATCCTACGTATCGTCAAAGACAGTATGTACGGACAGATGCAATTTCTCACGTACTCTCAAATTGGCTGATCCAGATTTTCATAAATCTTCCACAGTAGACATAATCCTTGGGGCAGACAAATTCTTCGAGGTTTTATGCGAAGGGAAATTACATAACAGTCAAGGCCATCCAATTGCTCACAATACAATATTTGGTTGGGTAATGGCAGGCACCCTTTCTGCAGATCACTCCTCTGATCTGAGCATGAGCATATCATCGTTGACTGATTTAAACGAAACTTTACAATCTTTTTGGAGAACTGACAATATGGGATTAGAGTTTCCAACCTTAAGTGGAGAGGATATGCAAGCGGAAGCACACTTCCAAAAAACTTCCTCACGCGCAGCAGATGGTCGCTACATAGTAGCGCTACCTTTTAAAGAAGATGCAAAGCATTTAGGACGTCAAAAACGAAATGCACTCACACGTTTACAATCCATTAAAAGTCGCTCTGCTAAAGACGTCAATTATAAAAACGCGTACACAGCCTTCATGCGGGAATATGAGCAGCTCGATCACATGGAGCAAATACCGGAATCCGAGATAACAATTGATGATAAGCTTGGCTTCTATCTTCCTCATCACGCGGTCTTTAAAAATGAGCCAAACCCAAAAATACGCGTAGTATTCGATGGATCATGCAAAACAAGCTCGGGGATTTCACTAAATGATAACTTAGTTGTTCGGCCAACAATTCAAAGGGATTTGGCATCAATTTTGATAAGCTTTCGCAAGAATAAAATAACTCTCACAGCTGATGTGCAAAAAATGTACCGTCAAGTTCTTATTGCACCTTCAGACAGGGAATACCAACGAATTGTTTGGCGGGACGACCCCTCATTACCATTAAAGCAACACAGGTTGAAGACAGTGACCTACGATACATCTGCTGCATCCTTCCTAGCAACAAGAGTGCTGCATCAAATCGGCGAAGTTCATAAGAAAACTTTCCCAGAAGTGTGCTCAGTCATCCAACGTGATTTTTAAGTAAGTTGACCTTTTATCCGGTGCCGACTCCCTCTCAGATGCGGTAGCACTACAAAGTCAACTCACAAAGATTTTAAAGTCAAGTGGATTTCCTTTAACCAAATGGTGTTCAAACGCTGCTGACTCTTCGAAAGAAATCCGTAAATACAGCTCGCGCACATATAATCTCAAAATCAACGACAACTCTGACCCTACGAAGATTCTACGTCCAATGGAATCCGTAAACTGACACGTTTTCCTTTCATCTTAAACTAAGTACTTCTCAAGCGGAGACAAAAAGAAAGATACTATCGGAGTCATCGAGAGTTTTTGATCCACTAGGTTGGTTAGCTCCTATAGTAATATTAATTAAGATTCTATTTCAGAAGCTGTAGGTTCTTAAGTACGAATGGGATGAAGTCCTGCCCGCTGAAAAGGAAAAGGAAAAGGAAAAAATGGGGCGACTTACAAGCAAATTTGTCATCAATTTCGGAAATGAGAATTCCAAGAAGAATTTATCTAACAAAACTGGGCATTGAGCTACATGGATTTTCAGATGCTTCGGAGCTTGCATATGGGGCCGTAATCTACTGTAGAAGTCAGAGCAATGAGGGACAGATTTCGATTAGAATAGTAGCCGCCAAAACCAAAGTCGCTCCTTTAAAGCAAGTCTCACTTCCCAGATTGGAACTTTGCGCTGCATTGTTGCTCACTCGCCTGTTGAAGATGGTTTCCAATGCATTGTTATTGGAAAATGTAAGTATGTTTGCTTGGACGGACCCTTCAATCGTACTAGCTTGGCTGTCAGACATTCCTCGGCGCTGGAATACATTTGTCGCCAATAGAACTAGCGAAAGTTTAGAACAACTACCGAGAGCCCAATGGAAACATGTATCGTCGAAAGAAAACCCTGCAGATTCCGCATCACGAGGTATCAGACCATCAGATTTGACCCATCTATCGCTATGGTGGAATGGACCCCCTTGGCTATCGAAGGACAAAGTCGAATGGCCCTCCAATTCGCCAGTAGAAGCTGAGGATTGTGCACCTCAAGAGGAACGGAAACGAAGTATTTTGTCTCATCTTCTAGAGACTCGCAACGATACCCTGACGGGGTTGTCCGCTCGATACTCATCATTTTATAAATTTACTACGCATCGTTGGTTATTTGTTAAGATATTGTGATCTTATCCACTATGGAAGTCAACCAAAGTATCATAGTGTGCATCAAATGGATGCAAGAAGGCTCATTTATTAAGGAAATAAAAAATCTACAGCTGAATCGATCTATCGTCGCTGGCAGCCCTCTGTCAGAACTGAATTGTTTTTTGGACACAAATGGAATCATGAGAGTTGGAGATCGACTGCAGAGCTCAGAATATAGCTTTAATGTTAAACATCCCGTAATTTTACCTAAGGCTCATAATGTCACAACATTACTCGTACGAGACACTCATCATTTATACCTTCATTCAAGACCTTCGCTTCTAATAAATATTCTTCGACAGAGATATTGGATACCCAGTATAAGGAATATTGCTCGAAAAGTTTGCAGAGAATGCTTCACCTGCTTAAGGCACAAAACATCTACGACTACTCAGTTAATGGGTATCTACCCAAACCTAGAGTAACCATATCACGTCCATTTGCACAAGTAGGCACCGACTATGCGGGTCCCATCATATTGAGCACCAGAACAGGACGAGGCTCGAAGACAATGAAAGGATATATCGCACTGTTCGTTTGCTTTGTAACGAAAGCATTACATCTTGAGCTAGTAAGCAGCCTAACCAGTCATGCATTCGTTGCTGCTCTCCGGCGATTCATTTCTCGCCGAGGAATCCCGAAGGATATTTACTGTGACAACGGCACGAATTTTGTAGGAGGAAAAAAGCATATAAATGAACTACATAAGCTAGCCTTATCTGTATCTAAAGACTCACTAATTGCCTTTTTTCTTTCTCAGCAAGGCATAACATGGCACTTCATCCCACCGAGTGCTCCTAATTTTGGCGGTCCCTGGGAGGCTGCAGTCCGTTCAATAAAATTCCATCTGAAACGAGTTATTGGTGAGACGATTTTAGGCTTTGAAGAAATGACCACCTTGCTGTCTCAAATCGAGGCCATACTCAACTCCAGACCAATATCTGCATTGTCATTCGATCCTAAGGACTACAATGCGTTAACGCCAGGCCATTTCCTAATAGGGGAAGCTCTTACCGCACTCCCCGAATCAGACATAGTGGAAAGCAAGGTATCACGCCTAGATCGCTGGCGGCACATCCAAGCAATGATGCAGGGTTTTTGGAAGCGCTGGCGCCTTGTTTACTTAACTTCACTGCAAGAACGTCAGAAATGGACGAAGACACACAACTCTCTAACTGAAGGGGATCTCGTAGTGGTCCGAGAAGATAATATGCCTGCTACCAAATGGCTCTTAGGGCGTATAGTGCAAGTTCATCCTGGAAAAGACAAGCTGGTACATGTAGTTTCCATCCAGACTCAACGTGGAATCTATAAAAGAGCAATCAATCGAAAAATTAGGCTACCTTTAGGGAGTTCAAGTAGTTAAAAAAAATCAATTTCTTAACGGCGGGAGTATGTTAAGGTCTAACTTTTTAATTTTATTAGTTTCACGTATCGGTTACTTTGTTTATGACATTTACATGTACTTTGCTTAAGTTGTTTAATTTAATCTAAGTAGCTGGGAATCAGATGTCATGTTAAAAATTAATTCAATTGTTCTAGTTCAGTTCTTTGTTTAAATATATAGAGTTCACTTCTAGTAAAAAAAAGGTTTTTCTATTTTTTGTCTTGATATTCCTCGGTGCTGGAATTTATCCCTTTACAAAGAGGTTTCCTTCTATTGTTCCTTGGAGTTGGAAATTAGTCCGAAAACCAAATCACAAAGTGCTGAAAACATAAAAGAAATAATTTACAGTCCACATAGGAGAAAACACGTTGTATTATTTAGATATCGTATCGCATTTTAGATCTTATTCTTGATTTATCGTGATAGGATTTCGGCTATCGTAGCGCATTGTAGGTATTAGTTTTCGAGTATCATTGTCTATCTCAGGACAGTTACCTTGAGGTTAACATACTAACTTTAATCTTACCTTAGACATACGTGTATCGGGTCTTAGGTTTAAGTACTTTACAGTTATCTTTATCGTAGGCTAAGCGTTGGTACTTTAAAGATATCTAAGAGTTGAGGTAGAATATATGAATTTAGATATCGTTCAATTGGGTTAGTTATCGATCCCTCATAATCAGGGGCGCCTGCCATTTTGGTTATCTTCATGTCAAGTGTTTTTGTTTTATTACTCCAATTATCGCATCGTACCTTAGCGGATACCTTGGATATCCATATGTATTATTAGATTTATTGCTTAATATAGTGGTGCACCGCACAACTGAATTAGTGCTATCTCCGCTAACTTGGTAGTATCTGGGATACCATTAGGGTATAGCTGGCATCAGTTCATCTTAATAACTCATGTCTCATTTCAGATACTGTGTCTTAATCGAGCTGTTATTCCGATTAGCTGTAGATTGTGCCAGGGTTTTCTTTCAGCTTAGCTAAGTTACCTTTATCGTACCATAGTTTTCTTTAGTATAGTTATAGTTTTCTTATATATGTATATTTGTTTTTATATATATTTAGATATGACAATTGTGTCGGATACATCACTTAGCGTTATATTTATTTTTGTATAGTTATCGATTTTTGGGATCTGGTTATTTTGGTAGTCAGGTTATATGGTTATACCTTTATTTTGTTTTCGGTTATATTGTATTACATCACCGCTACGGTTTCTTACCTGAGTACCGGCAGCCACACCTTTTCGCTGATTCGCAGACCGCAGTCTCTTGTCAAGTTGATGAACGATGTTCCTCTCTCTTGATTTTTATCCTTGACTAAAAGAGTGCTTGTCACGGTCATGCAAATGTGAAACCTTCTAGTTCCGATCTCTGATATTGAAACAAATTTCCACCCCCCCCCCCCCACCCCTGTAAACGGTTCTTATTAGAGTTCATCGCAGTAAAGACTGATCGAGGACTTAAGCGATTAGGCCGATTCTTAGCGTTAAAACCTTAATGAGTGGCTGACGGAGAGTGGATGGAAAGAGAGAGATAATTTTATTTTTTTTATGTTTTCAGCAATGGCTGAATATTTTTTTACCTTTTCTGTATAAAGAATTGTGTGTTGGTCGTCGTGTCGTCGCGTTGTTCCGTCATACCGACCCCTTTGTTTTTAATTTGAGTATTGTTGACTTAAAGTTGGACTGCTTGTTATATTTATTCATTTTGTTTTTTTTTGCTAACATAACAACTTCCAATAGCAATTAGCGTAAAATTTTAGTGTCTAGTATCAGTTTTTCACTGTCAATATAACTGTCGCGTTTTGTTCTTCTAGATTTTTTTTAATTTTATTGGTATTCCGATAGAAGCCATTTTCCTAGTCATATTCTCAGCTGGATCCGATCGAATGGTCATTATTGGCTAAGTTTTATTTTCTTTCTCGTAGGCAAGCATGCAGTAATTCTATTCCTTCCAGGATGCCTTTAGTAAATTCTGCCTTGTGGTAAATTTTTGTTTTCTCTCTTCTCAGGACAATCGTACGTGTTAGATAGATCTCGGTAGCCCTAAGAAGGCATCCGGCAAGCTTCATTTGCGAACTACGAGTTATCGCTAGCCCTCCTACTACTTCCTCAGTGGTGCGTGATAGGCCTCTTTCATTTTTTTACTGACCCCCTCTGGGCTAGCCTTTTTCTGAAAGATTTAACCTTGCTGTCTTTTCTTCAATTTTCTTCCAGGTGTCCAAGCGTCAGCGAGTGTGGTTGGAGTCCCAACGAAATTTTCTTATATAATGTATTATCTCTAAACTATCAAGTTTAGATGGTCTCAGTTTTGTTACTAACCCCCTCTGGGTCATCCTTCATCTGAAGGATTTTACTTTCTTGCCCTTTCTTCATTCTTCTTCCTAGTGGGTGTTTCCGAGCGGCGGTTTGTGTAGATGAAGTCTCAGCGGAGCATAGTTTTCATATAGTATAAAATCTCTAAACTGTCAACTTTAGTTGGTCTCAGTCTTTGCTACTAACCCGTTCTGGGTTAGCCTTCATTTGAAGGGTTTCACTTTCCTGTCCCTTCCTCAATTTCCTTGCAGCTTGAACCCGCTTGCTGCACCCCGCGAGATTTCCTCCGTCCTGAGTGAGTTGATAGATGAATTCTGTCTGTTTGCGAAGCTATTCCCTCGCTTGGGCCTGGGAGGGTTTCCGGGGTATTGCGACCGGATTCAGCAGAACGTAGAACGATAAGTAGTGCCGTTTTACCAACTGATTCGTAGTCTCGAACCTAAAATTCACTTTTTTTTTGTAAATTTAGTGAGAAACAATAAGTGGAATATGAGGATATATTTACAACGCCACGGCGTATTTTCCCGAAACAAAAAGTGGAATATTACTTTAGTTAATTTAGTGCGAAATAATAAGTGGAATGTACGTATATATTTACCTGTTGCATAGAGATTTTCATTCAATTTCAATTCAATTTCAATTTCATTTGGTTATAATTTGTACAAATAAGAATTTTTTTTATTTATGTACATATCTATGAAGTTGAGAAAGCAGTAATTTTGATTATATATGGTAGCAAGAATGTAATGGAAAGCTTAGTGATTATAGATAATAAAGATAATAAAGATAAATATAAAATGAGCTCCGAACAGTGAATTGTATATGTAGACGAAAATAATAATTTATTCAAATTCAAAATGAGTAAACTTAGTTAAAATTAGATAGACTATGAGAAAAAAAATTACACTAATCTAGTAGATATAATATTGGTCAGTGGCCTGGGAAATGTGCTTTCAGCTATACGAACACACTCAACGATCCCGCATGGCGTAGGAAGTGAATTACACAGGATGATGGCATGAACAAAAAATAAACGCTTCGACTGCAAACAAGAATATCTAGCCACTAGAAGATTATTCGTGCGCGCAGACCGTAGAAAACCGAGTTTTTCTTACAAGAAGAAAGGCTTGCCCCCGAAGTTTATATACATACCGTACTATAGAATTAAAGCAGACATTAGTTTGCCACGGCGTATTTTCCTGAAGAAAACAGAAGGATATTTTTTTTGTAAATTTAGGGAGAAACAATAAGTGGAATATTAAAATATATTTACCTGTTGCATAGAGATTTTAGATTGATAGACACAGCTTATTTTCCAGAAAGGAAAATAGGAATTTTTTTTTTTGTTAATTTAGTTAGAAATCGTAAATGGATTATGCTCATATATTTACCTGTTGCATAGAGATTTTAGTGATTCGCCACGGCGCATTTTCCTATTTTTGATGTTTTAATCCACGACTCCGCCATTTACACGAAGCCAATCCGCCTCGATTCAATAAGGAACCTAGTGCGGTTATAATAAAATAATTTCTTATAAGTATATATGATTACATAAAAAAAACAACAAAACAAAAATTCGAAAGCACCCAAAATAGGTGACAAGAATAAGAAAAAAAACAGGTCAATGTAGCCCCCTGCATACAAGCTAATTAGACCACCAGTAACCGGTAAAGCTGCGGATCCTGAGAGTAAAAGAGTGCACCATCAACAAATCCTTTCCGGCCAGCCAGGGACTCCTACCATCAAGTATTATGCAAGATTATACGTTATCTACTTCAACGAAGTAAGTTCCAGTTTTTATTTTTTATATATACGTATTAATTTTCTTAACCAATTTCATGACAAAGGTGGCTCAACATATTTATGTGATCCAAGATTTTTATTCAGTATTGCGTTCTCACGAGTCATGAGTTAATAAGTTTATTTCTTTCTCTTTATACATTTATATATACATATATACAATACTCCTCTAATATAACTACTGACTACTTACTGCTTACCTGAATCAGATAGTCCTTGCCCCATAGCGTGCAGATTGGTAGGGGGTATATCTATATATGTGTATGTATATCCTAGTCATTAGGTCAGCTAATAGGGTGTTATGGTGGTATTTAGTATTGTTCCTAAGGAATCAAGTACTTTAAAACTTTTAACGAAGTGAATTGCGGATTTTTCAAAGTAAAGATAATGTTATGCAGAGAGAAAAGTAGTGGAATAAAGAAAAAGCAAACATTCAAGTACACTTTCTGCTTTCCCGAAATTCCCGGGCGCGTTATTTTAGAAGTGGTACACTTGGTTCTCCTTGGCGTACACCTTGCCTAAAATTTTTTTATGTGGATGCCATGCTATAGTTCGCTGAATATTATGATGAGTAAATGAAATTCGCTACATGAGAGGGTGACGGATGATGGTGTCGCGTCCCAAAAGCAATCGAACGATAATCCAACGATTAATTCTAATGAAACTGCTTGAAAATGACAACAATGCTCACAACCCGGATGTAAACAAACGACACATCCTTCTCGTTTGCTCTACCGGTTGCAGCACCTGAGCTGCTTAGTAATATACAATCGCCTTACCACCAGCTGTTGGGCAAATAAGCAAAACAGTCAACGGTTGCAGAACAATTCCATTCGGGGTATTTGTTTAGCAATCGCTGATTATTTTACCAGATGTGCCTTTGGCTGTTGGAAGAATCTTCCGTATATTGTGCCATAAGATCCCTCCCCCCTGGGAAAAGCTAGTTTCCGCAGGGAACTAGGTCGGGATAATGCAACAGTCTTAATTAAGAACTGAAAATATCTTAAGCAGTGGTTCGGTTCAGATTCCTGTACAATTTTCATTACATACTTACTATCTAAATATTTATATTTTCTTTTTCTTAAATTTTTTGATTTTACATCATTTCACATCTTTTCGTTCGCACTTCATTTCTCTTTTAATTTTCTTCTCTTTAATTTCTATCTTATTAGCTTCTTTCAATATATCTATATTGTCTTCCAAATTATTTTAAACTCTTTTTTATATAAATTAAAATATCATGATTTACCTAGAAAAAATCTTAATTAATTCACAAGCATTATAATATTATATGTATAATCTTCTTTCATTTCTTTTCTTATTTTAAAATTTGCTCTTTTTTCTTTCTCCTTCAAACATCTCACAAAATTTAGAAAATTGTTTCTATTACATATTCTTCTTATTTACAATTTTTTCTGTTATATACATACTTTTTTATAGTAAGGTCAGTATTTCATTGACACATATAGTATACCTACTCTTCCTAATCTTCATCATTGATTAAAATAACAAACTTGAATTCAGTTATTACTTAATTTATCAATTATCACTCTTTTTTTCTTCGTTTTCTTATACATTTCTCATAATATGTTTCTCTTTATTATATCCTTACCACACCTCTTTTTTTTTATCTTACCGCATATCTTACACTACAAGCTTACGTAATAATATTCTCTCTTTAATTTGTAAATAACAACTATAATCTTTTAAAATTGTTTCATATTTGTTCTTAGGAGAAAATAGTTGCTTATAAAATTTATACACTTATTTCTACTAGTATAAACAAGCTTCGCTTCGCCTATCCCACATACCTGCCTTAATATTTACATTACAAATTTACTACTTCGCCTAATATAACTATACCCTGACTTGCAGCTCTTTAATACAATAAGAAACCTTAAATTTACTGTAGTCGCTCCAAATGTTGTTCATAATGGTCTGGTCTGGATTCGCTGTAAAGGTGATGTTATGTCAATGGAAACGTCGAACCCGATGCCTGCTTCGACTTGCTGCTGTTCCTGTTCTGCATTACAAATTTGGAGTATGATGCCCTATAGTCGGTAGAAACTCTAGTATGCTACTATTGGTTTGAGCTGGCTGTTTTCCAAATATCTATTGCCAGTGATTTTGTGCTACACTAATTTCAGCTTTTGTAATATTTATACATAGTACATACGTACATATTTAGATCTTGTAATGCAAAATTTACGAGTCGCATGTAGAAATTGTCTCGACTATGTAGTTGCCATGGGGGTTGGTGGATTGATAATCATATTTGTAAAAACATTATCTACCTTTTATTGATTCTCTTTTCGGCACGATGGAGTGTTCTCAATTATATTGAGAGTCCAGGCGTACTTAAAGATTTGTGTCTTTTTGTTATATTTCATTGTATATTAGTAGGTATACCATAGTACAGACCTCTCAGCATGAAGTTATGCGCTAGTAGTTCCGTCAGGTTTCCGAATTGTAGCTGTACAATAAAGGTTCCTCTAAGATGTAGCTATTGTTTTTTGCCTTCTCACTGCTGCTCGGCATCTATGTGTATCATATATGTGGGCTTCACTGTTACAGGAATAGTGTATATCTTGCGCACGTTAAAATGATTATTTCACTCATATTACGGGCGTAAATTATCAGTGGATGTAACATACCGAGGCTCAAAGACACCTGCATTGTTATCCTTATCAACCGCATCTTACTAATTTCGTGTACTTCACTCGTAGTCCGATCTTCGTTTCATAGATCTTCTCCTTCTGCTGCTGCCTGTGCTCTGGAAGTTTCGAATATACAGATTTATCTATCTTATGTATACCTATTTAACCTATGGCAACCCTTTTATTTTTCTCTATGCCATGTACATTTTCAATCTTTTTCTTCTATCTCTTGTTTCTTTGTTCTAATTATCATTAACCTCTTCGTTTATTTTTCACCATTTTAATATCATATTATTTTTATTATTTGTTTTTGTTTCTGTTCCTACTTTAGGTTTGATCTCAATTTGTTGCCTTCATAAAATTAATATCTTTCCAACTATATTCTTCTTGTTATTTTTTCTTCTATTCAATCTGCTCATTCTCTTTTTTTTCAACTTCTTTTTAACTCTCGTATTCAGCTTTTTTTTTAAGCTTCTTCTATTTTAGAGATTTCAAATTTACATCTCTTTCACTACTCTCACATTTTTGTTTTTATTTTATTTCTTAGAGACATTACCTTACCTCCTTACCTTTATCTATAAATTTACCTGCTTGTTGTCATGGTTCGCTCTCCAGTAAAAACAGGCCCTTGACTACCATCATATCTCCTTTTATATCCCTTCTCGGTCTGTAAGTCTGTACAGTTGTATAATTTAAATTTTCATTATAAAAAATTCGCCTCCTCCAAACTCTTCGAGAATTTGAAGGCCTCTGCTGAGGAGATCCTCGACCTGGAGTTACGTATCCCGAACATTTACCAACACTCACCTCATTAGGTGTAATTAAAGTTGCAGTAGAATTCCAATGTTCTGCACGATTGCAGTTTCGATGCCATAATTTCTTCCTAAATTCTGTTCTAACCGATTTATTCCTATATTCTTGAAATCTAAGCCTTGCTCTTCGCCAAAGCCGCTCAGCTTGCTTTTGTGGTGGAGAGAAACCTTTCCTACCCTCATAACTACATGCAGCAGGTCGTTCGGAATGCTTAAGCGGTTTCGAATTATTTGGTGCTTTTACCGGACAGGTTCTTGCATTATCGTTTCTTACAAATGCTAGTCTATCCTTCAGACTATTTCCGCCGTGCTCGCCGTATCTGTGTTCACAGGTCAATCCTTCGCTAGATTCTTCGGTTATAGGCTTGATAGTCCCCGAACTTTCGCAAGGCGTGATACGGATCTTCTCCCAGAAGGTTACCAGAAATGGGTGCTGGACTGTAGGTACTATTTTTCCTGTCATGTTTATGTTTTCCTCTTCAATCCTGGCCTGGAACAGATTTCCTTGACTGCTTCTCTGCAAAGCTGTGGGTCCTACTTTTGCACAAGCTGCGATATTTTCACTAGCAGCATTTTCTTCCATGCTTTTGCTTGCTTCTTGTATCAGCAGCATCATATTTACGCAGTCGATAATAGCTCTGCCACTGAGGAAATCCATTCCAAGTATACCGTCGGCTGGAATTGAATCCGCATCACAAATGGCATTAAATCTGCAGGTATGCTGGCTGCTGTCGATCTGCAACTTTGCTTCACAGGTGCCTATAAAGCTCTTGGCATATCCAAAGAGTCCTCCAATTCTTATTTTCTGCTGTGTTTGTATCGGTGCATTTCTTCTTATTGTATTAGCCTTAATTATGTTACATGTTATTCCAGTGTCTACTAAAAGCCTTAACTTACCGTCTAATGCTATATTTGATGTAACTGAGATGATAAATGTACTCCTAGCATTCAATTTCTCCCGTGGTTTCGCTGCTAAATACCTTTTTAGACAGTTTCCCGTGTAGTGATCCTGCGTTCGACAGAATTAGCAATAAAGGCCCTCCCTTCTTGAACGGAATTCACTTTGGACGCTAGTTGCATAGTTTGCCACCCTTACGTTATGAATTCGGCAATTGGATTCCTCGTGTCCATATTCCTGACATTCAGTACAGAAGAGTACATGTTGGAACTCTCTCGCAAAGTTTCCAGGCTGTCCGCATTAAAAACACTCAATAGATCTGGGAGGTGTTCTCCTTGTAGAAGGTGCTTAGTATCTTCCTGATAGCACTGGCCCTGTTCTCTGTAAGAACAGTCTAGAATTCTGTCTAGGCCTTTCTCTGCTAAATTTCCCCGTTCCCCATCTGTTTGGTGCATTTTCTGTGCTCGGCTTTCGGTCTTCTTGCCATATTCCTGATTGTCTCACTTGAAGCCTTTTGGCATCTTTTTCGAAATAGCTGGCTTGCTCTCTCACTTCCTCCAATGATTCAAATTTACGCCCTGTAAGGTACACTTGCGTGGATCTACTCATCACACCCGCTTCAAAATTAGCTACAACATCGGCCTCCAACTCAGCTAGTAGTCCCTTCTCCCCTCCCGGGTATTTAGCAGAAACAGCCTCTTTTATCTGATTCCGCATTTCTTTCATTCGATCCGCGAACTCCGTGATGTCCTCTCCAGGTCTCTATCTACATGCTAGCATTTCAGTGCGTAGTTCACTGAATGATTTTCCTGGCATGTATGCAGATTTTATTGCTTGCTGTAAGGTTTCGAAATCCTTCAGCTCCTGGGAGCTTATAACGTAATACGCATCTTCCGTCAGCCGATATTTTACACATTTCATGAAAATAAGTCTTTATGCTGCTTCCAGTCGGTCGTAATGCTCTTTGCCCCAACACAGAAATCGATAATCTTCCTTTACTAGCTTTGCAGTTCTTTCCCCAGAGATCATTGGTACGTATTTTGACACCATATCCATAATATTATCATGTGAATCGGCCATGTTGTACTTTAGTGGTCTGTCTACGTTGATTTTTGTCCTTATTGTTTCTATTGTTAGCTATATTTTGCTATCTGTCCTTCCATTTATTTGTTGTTGGTGGTCCTGGTATACTAGTTTCGTTTGCATCTAACACCTAACCGCGAGGTTTGTAACAAAGCTATTACAATCAGACATCGATACCCGGCGAGCAACGTTCCTTACAACTATATATTACTATGAAAACTTGACTAGACTCAACATCCCGACAAAGATCATTCCCAAAGACCCTGATCTTTCACTGGAAGCACTTAAATGAAAACAACTTTACATGAGACGATTAAATGCGGACAAAACAGCCATTCGAGACTCATTTAATATTATTACTTTGCAATTTAATACCTAACTAGGGAGAAAAAGTAAAGTATCAAGAGCAAGTTCACATACAGACCACACTCTCAACACTTCTTAAATTTTAGGCTGAAATGTGAACTCGATCAAACCAATTTAAAAGAAAAAATATCATCTTTTTTAAAATTTTACTTTAACATACAACAAAAATACAACCAACTATACTTTACTTAAAACTTTGTACTCAATTGCGTCGAAACCCAGATTATTCCCCTTAATAACATTACTCTAGTAGTTACTGCGACTGTAAAAAATGTGGTAATTTGAATAAGGGTGAGAACGATCAACCCGATGTTTCACAAATTACTAAAATATTGCACCTTATAGCTTAACTACTTCGAAATTTATCACATTTTAAAATTAACCTTGTATGTATGTATGTACTGTATAACCGGAGTTGCTAAATTTGCTTTGCTCCGAGTGTGTGTGTTTGGAGTAGCTAAATCAGTTTTGCTCCCAGTGTGTGTATTTGGAGTAGCTAAATTAGCTTTGCTCCGTGTGTGTTTGGAGTCGCTAAATTAGTTTTGCTCCCAGCTTGTATATTTGTGTTGAGTAGCTGATAAAGATCAACTCCTGAAATGATGTAAGTGTAATTTGTAATTTAATTTCAAAATAAAAAATCACAAAACACAAAATTTAAATCACTTAATCTAATACTTCTTTAATGCCTGAAACGTAAAAGAATTAAAAAAAATCAATATATAAAATAAACAAATTTCCACCTTCTTACAAAAACTTCTTGAAAGAAAGTTAGTAATAAAAAAAAACGAACCAGAAAGAGTTCTCAAATTTCTTACCCAGTTACACCGGCTGCGCAGATTGTCGGGTCTCAAAAGCAATCGACCGATGAAGGGCAACTCCTGAATAATTTCAGCTCCTAGAAATTATTCTTGTTGGATATTCCTGTGTTCGATTGGCTGTGTTTGATTTTTGTAATAAATCAGTTTGATGATGAATTATTCTTTTTTCATAGGAATGATACCAGCACTTAGGGACTGATTTACTGGTATTTAATATAGCCAGCCCTTAGGTATTTAAAGGAAGAGAACAAACTTTTATCAACTTGTATAATATACATATTTCCGACACAACTGATCTGGTTGAGCACTTGTACAAGAAGAAAGATAAAATTCTTTTGTGCTGATAATGCAATAGGCCTGTTACCTGGGCTTAACGGATTCTATTGTTATACAATATTGATTAAGCTATTACGACTACTATGACAGACGTGTAATGCAAGAGAGAATTATTTTGATAGTGTCATACAAAACTAAGATAACTAATTCTGCCAGATTTAATTTACAAGTTTAAACTATACAAATGTTACAATCGTGTAAAGAAATCAAAGTCGTCTAAATATTCTCCCGCCCGTTGAGAAATGTAATTCTCAAAAAAAAAAATTACTGGTATTTATTCAAGAGGTAAGCGATAAACCTCCGATATTGATCTTTTAAAGAAGTCCTTTACAGTCTTCACGGTAACAACTCGAACTAACTCATCTGCACCAGGATGAGTCTCTGTTATGCGACCAATATTCCATTTGGTAGGAGCGGTATTGGCTTCTCGGATCAGCACCAGGTCATACTTCTTGAGAGAGGGTTGTACCTCCTTCCACTTAGTCGCAAGCGATGTGAGGTTGTCATGACTCCAACGTTTCCAAAACCCCGGAAACATTGCTTGGACTTGCTTTCACCGACCTAGCCTGGACATCTTTGCATCTGATAAATCAGGTTCAGGAATCGTCGTTAGTTGATCTCCAATTAAAAAGTGCGAAGGCGTCAGCACGTTGAGCGAATCGATATCATCTGATAGTGGACACAAGGTCCTTGAATTTAATATAGCTTCAACTTGTGTGAGCAGCGCGACTATCTCCTCGAACGAAAGTATGGTGTCTTCGATTACTCGCCTTAAGTCTGACTTGACGGATTTCACGCCGGCCTCCCAGAGGCCTCCAGAATGTGGAGATGAGTGTAGAATAAAGTGCCACCTAATACAATTTGGGGAGAGAAAATTCGTTATTAGTGCATTATTATACAAAAGTGTCAGTGCTTCTTTATGTAGAGCTAACAGTTCACGATTTGCGCCAACAAAATTAGTTCCGTTGTCCGAGTGCATGTCAGTTGGCATGCCCTTCTCGCTACAAAGCGACGCAATGTTGAAATAAATGAATCTGCCAATAGATTGCTCAAAAGTTCGAGATGGAGGGCTTTAGTGGAGAAGCAAACTAAAAGACAAATGTATGCCTTGAACGGTTTGATGCCTCTGCCCGACTTTATACAAACATTGACTGGACCAGCAAATTACACACAAAGGGCAAAGAAATGGACGCCCAATTGTTACACGATGTGTTGGCAAGCTTCCCATAAGCTGTTGTATTGCTTCGGTCTTCTGCCTAAAATAAGACATGCACTTGTGTGTAATTTCCTTAACTACGTGTCGTATTCCGATTATCCAATATTCTTGTCTCAAAATATTAATCAGCAATGAAGGTCCAGGATGAAGATATTTGAGATGCATGTCTCTTACAATAAGTTTGGTGAGAGTATAATTCCTTGGAAGAATCGGGGATGCTTTGCGTTGAAGTTGATGTTGGAGTTTTGCAGTCTGCCACCTATTCTTAGAATGTGATCATCATCAAGGAGCGGATGTAAGCTAAGTAATGAGCTTTTAGATGACAGTTGTTTCCCTGTTAATATTGTTGCGATATCTGTTGCGAATGCTTGATGTTGAGTCCATCTAAAGATCACATTTGTAGCTTTCCTCAGCTCCAGTGCATTAATGAAACCCATTTCACGGGGAACCTTATTCCTTCGCGCAAGACCATTAAAGACAAATCGCAAACAGTAGCTTACTGTCCTTGCTAGTTTGAAGAATGTGTAGCATCGCACCGGTAGGTCAGAAAGTGCATCATTTATAATTTCGTGGTGGCAGATAATACCTGGATTTTTACTCTCTTCAATGTTGATATCTGCTATTTCTATAGTGCTGCAAGTTGATGGCCATGTCGCGCTGTCTTCGATCAACCAAGACGAACCTTTCTACCATAATGGGATTCGATTAACTGAATAGGAGTTATGCCTCTAATCGCAGAGTCGGGTGTTCTGTTCGCTACATATGTTTTCCAGAGACGTGGAGTATCGGAGAGTCAGGACAGTACTATGGCTGAATCCGTCCAGCTAAAAACTTTGGTGTTTTTAATCATTAATGCTTTCCTTACCTTTAATCTTAGCCTGGTTAATAAAACTGTTGCATTCAGCTCAAGTCGTGGTAGTGACACTTGTTTTAAAGGTGCGACCTTTGTTGTTGCTGCAACTAAATTTATTGAGACAGTACCATCACTAGAAATAACACGACAGTCAATGACTGCACTGATGGCTAATTCCGAAGCGTCAGAAAATCCATGTAGTTCAATCCCTTTAGACGAAGAATATATACAGCGTGGAATTTTGATTTCAGATAGCTTTGATAGCTTTGGGAACTGGTGACATTTTGAAAACTGCGTGGTGAGGCAAGTAGAAACTATTGTCGAAGTCTACGTGTCCTTCGGGCACGTGCTCCATATGTCCCAGGTTTTGATACTCTCTTATGAAGTTAATGTAGTGATTCTTATAGAGTGAATCTCCTTTAAAACGATGGAGCAAAGTAGTTGAGTTTCGTTATG
Organism: Dioctria linearis; assembly: GCA_963930735.1. Classification (NCBI taxonomy): domain Eukaryota; kingdom Metazoa; phylum Arthropoda; class Insecta; order Diptera; family Asilidae; genus Dioctria; species Dioctria linearis. The sequence goes on from OZ005742.1 coordinate 205,994,100, forward strand.
CACAGAGTATACGAATGGAGGACTGGAGTCCCGAAATGGCAGTGAGACATTATATCGCCCCCCTTCGTTACGTTCCGTTGTTGACTGAAAGTACTCTTCGCAGACCCCTTTTTCCTTTATTGATATTGTTTCCTCATGAATCAGTTCTTCCATTTCCCAAAACCGTCGTAAGGTCGCATCGATATCTATCAGAATACTTGTATGAACGCTCACCTTATAGGATTATTGGATAACTCATTAGGATAACTTCCACATAACACCCAACGGAAGATAGTTTCTATTGATAAGCGATGACCACTATGACATTCTAATTTTCCTTCTTGTAAAACATTGATGAATTTGTCTGCTCCTATAATCACATCGATGGGCAGTGGTTCATTGACGGATGGGTCTGCAAGAGGATAAATCTGTACGAAGTGCCAGTCGCGAAGATTAAAAGGCGTAGAAGGAAGCATAGAGGTTAACTTCGGCATTATATGTGCCTCAATTGTAAATTCCTTGGAGTTATCAAAACCTGATGAAAGATTTAATTTCACTTTTCCCTTGGTGAAACCAGATTTTGACGCGCCTATACCAGTGACGGCTAAACGAGCATGTTGAGGCTTCAAGCAAAGGCGACGCACACATGACTCGGATATAAACGAGATTTGAGACCCTGATTCTAGCAGTATTCTGCATGAATGACTCTGGCCATGAATGTCCTCAACATCTACTACTACTGTAGGAAGAAGCGAGGCTGGGTTTGATTCATATAAATGGGCGGAAGTTGTTGATTGAGGAAGCAAATAAGAGTTGAATGCTGACATTTGTTGATTGTGGTTAGTAGAAAGGATGGGGTTGATTGTCGAGCTGGGTATTGTGTTGATTGAAGATTCAGTTGAGCTGTAGTTCTTGAATGGTAGCGTTTTGATGGCCGTGTTTGTATCACGAGTACATACAGTGCTGTCGGAGGTTAGTTTCGGAACAGATGATGTTTCCTGAAGTTTCCCCGCACCATGAAGAAGGGAATGGTGGGCTTTCTTGCAGTGAATACAACGATATCTTGACTGACAGAATGACCTGACCGCAGACAATTGAAGCAGACTGATTTGTTGATCACAAGAAGCTTACGTTCGTCAACTGTCTTAACCTTAAAATCAGGGCATTGAAACAATGAATGACGATTTTTGCAGATTGGACAAGAAGATGTACTGGTTGAAGGAGTAGCATGTAAAGCCTTGGTTGTCTGGGCTCTTTTAATAATATCGCCACATGTTTCTATAGCATCGCAGCGCTTATTTAAAAATACGAGAAATTCATCAAATGAACAGAAGTCCCTTTCAGATAATTCCTTTGACCACAACTGTCATGTTTCCGCATCTAGTTTGTTCAAGGCGATAAAGACTAACCACAGATCTCGTCTTTCAGCGTTGTCTCCTAAGGCCCGTAGTCCTCGAATGACTTCATCGAAGGTATCATAAAGAGCGCGTAATTGTCTTGCAGACGGCCGTGTGACCGAATGAAGATCCATGAAAGTTTTTATCATGGCGGTTGTAATGTGTCGCTTTTTCTCATACCGCGCCTTTAGCTTATCCCATGCTTCATTATAATTGTTTTCAGTTATGTTCACATATCTGATTATGTCTACTGCTTCACCTTTAATTGATCCTTTAAGGTATTGAAGCTTTTGACACCCGGTTAAATCTGCATTCTTATGAACCGAGGTTTCAAATAAGTCCTGAAATGAAGGCCATTCTCTGAAATCCCCATAGAAATTAGAAATTCGTAATCTGCGAAGATTAATTGAATTGTATGTGCTAGTATTAGTTGCACTTTGTCTGGACTGATTAAGACTATCAAAAACTGCCTGTTGAGAAGTAAGAAGTTAGCCATTGCTTTATAAATATGCTCATTGAAGGTTTGGTTATGATCTGCACCATGAGATTAACCTGGTAAGATCGTAGAATGAGTTGAACCTTGAGTAGGAATCTGGAGTTGCGAACTCGAAGCAGTAACGCATTTGTATCAAAATACTTAGATTCGAATTCCTCTATTTCAAAAACCTGATTTGGGAATGATAACAAAGAATATTAAATATCTCTAAATTCCTCCCACACTTCTTCAATTTTTTCCAGCCTAGCTCTGATTTCTTCTAAAGTATTACTGTTTTGAATATTATCCGCGAATGTTTTCACACGTGTTAGAGTGCCCTTGACTCTACCGCGTTTTTGAATCAAATTTGCAGATTCGGACATAATTATTCCAAAAACGTTTATAAAATGTCTTATAGGTTTATCAAATGTATTATAATTGATTCACGATCACAAATTTTTATAGCATCAGCAATAATGAAGTCTCAATTGAGCACTAGATTGTAATTAATGGAACTGAGTTCACCTTATATGAGTATGTCTTTACCTATGTATAACATAATGTAAAAAAAATTCGAACTTCTCACACAGGCTATATGATTTAGTTGGATGTATGTAATCTTTGTGGAATAAATGTCTGATTCATAAACTTCACCAGTTTGCGCTTTGTTTGCTTGTTTTTTTTCTTTCTTTTTAATTATCAGATTAGCACATTGTTCAGTTAAACGGTATTACATTTTAATTAAATGTCGACTATTTCTCTTAGCAAATATATTTATGTACATTGCACATATTTCATGTATGTATATTGAAGGCGACATATATTTAATGAATTTGAATCTCTTCAAATTGCACACAAAACAAAAAATGTAAATATATCGGTTTATATGTATGCATAAACAATTTTTTATTCAAAAATGATTGAATAATTAAAATGTTTTTACTGTACATATGTGTTCTGATGCTTTATTGAATTTTTTAATTTGTGATTTTTTACCAATGTTGATTGTAGATTATCACCTTCCTTTGGTTCTATATTTGGCTAGGAAGGACCCTGAAGTGAATAATTTCAGCTCCTAGAAATTATTCTTGTTGGATATTCCTGTGTTCGATTGGCTGTGTTTGATTTTTGTAATAAATCAGTTTGATGAGGAATGTTTATTTTTTCATAGGAATGATCCCAGCACTAAGGGACTGATTTAGTAGTATTGTATATAGCCAGCACTTAGGTATTTAAAGGAAAGAAAACTTTTATCAACTTGTATAATATATTTCCGACACAACTGATCTGGCTTTGTACAAGAAGAAAGACTAAATTCTCATCTGCAGATAATGCAATAGGCCCGTTGCCTGGGCTTAACGGATTCTATAGTTATGCAATATTGAATACGCTACTACGACTACTATGACAGACAAGTAATGCAAGAGAGAATTATTTTTATAGTGTCATACAAAACTAAGATAACTAATTCTGCTAGATTTAATTTACAAGTTTAAACTATACAAATGTTACAATCGTGTAAAGAATCCAAAGTCGTCTAAACAAACGATAATCCAACGATTAATTCCAATGAAACTGTTTGAAAATGACAACACTCGAGTTACTCACATACAAATCTTTATTTTACACGACTGTGACCTAACTTAATAAATAATTAACACAAAGCTAACCCGAATCGAACGGTAACTTTACACCTTAAAGTTACAACGCGACTGATCACTTAACGCTACTCGCCAGAGCAGTGATTGGTCCTTTATGCCCCAATATTAGCAAGTAAGCTTTCTTTCTTTTCGCGGATGTAAACAAACGACACAACCTTGTCGTTTGCTCTACCGGTTGCAGCACCTGAGTTGCTTAGTAGTAAACAATCGTCTTGCATAATAATTACCATGCGAGGTTAATTATTATTGTAATCGTCGATTGCTCCCTAAGCGCTTATCGCCACCAGCTGTTGGGCTATTCAGAAAAACATTCTAGGGTTGCAGAACAATTCCATCCGACGTAATTGTTTAGCAATCGCTGATTATTTTACAAGATATGCCTTTGGCTGTTGGAAGAATCTTCCGTAGGCCACAACAATGGTCCGCTATAAGGAAAGATAACACACACATATGGGGCTAAGCAGATAGTTAAGGCTTTGGAGGCTTAGCCAGGGTGAATGGGGGCGATTGGGCCCAACTTGTCGCAAAACCGGGGTCTCAACAACATTTGAGACTCTTCTCAGCTCTCTCTCTCTCGATAGTTCCCGTTTCCAGCGTCGTAAGCTCTCCAGGTTGAATAATACTGGTTCCTCGTCGCTGAGGTCTTCCGTTTTTTTTTCTTGCAGCATTTATTTAAATAAATTTTCTTTCTTCCCGGCTTTAAGGTTCCACCGGGAGGAGGGAGCTTTTATAGATCTTTTTTCTGTCTGTCCGTCCGTCTGCAGTCACACTTCTGTCTGTTCAATCTTCGTGATGATTTAGTGCACAACTTTACAAGCATCCAGGGATGTGGGTGGCAAGAATAACCCCAAGCCGGCTGATAGTTAGCGGCATATTCGCCGTGCAGCCAACCACGATAATCCTACGGTGATCTTGTTGCAAAGAGGTGTCGGATGCAGTATCTATCTGCATCCAGGTGAAAGTGAATGCAGGTTGGTTTGTCGACTGGAAAGGTCTTCGTTACAAATGGCGCCCAAGATTGGTTTTCTTTCCGGCCTCAAGTCAAGCCTCTCTTGACGAAAGTGTAAGTACAATTGCAAGTTTTAGTTTTTGATTTCTCTGGTCGCCCATTTGCTTTACAAATGGCGCCCAAGTGGTTTTTCTTTCCGGGCTTTAGTCAAGCCTTGACTAAAGTGTAAGTTCAATTACAGGTTTTAATCCTTGATTTTTCTGGTCGCCCATTTGCTTTACAAATGGCGCCCAAACTTGGTTTTCTTTCCAGCCTTTGGTGAGGCTCTCTTGGCTAAAGTGCAGGTTTTAATTTTTGAATTTTCTGGTCGCCCATTTGCTTTACAAATGGCGCACAAATTCGGTTTTCTTTTGGGCCTTTAATCAAGTTTCACGTGGCTGAAGTGCAAATACGATTTCAAGATTCATTTTTTATTACTAGTATCATAAGGAGATTTTTTGGTTTTCATATAAAGCCTCATTATTTTAAAGTGAAAGTTTTTCGGATGCTTACTCAAGCGATTTCGTCTAATCCAGAGCGGTCTAATTGAAAATTTCACTATCTATTAGGATGGCTACTTTTTGTTGGCAACGATGTGACCAAACGTGGGTTTGCTTGGCCGGATACAAGTTGCTGGGTAATCAACACGATCTTGCAAAAAATTATTTCTAAAAATAATATTTTTTCTCATCAAATTCTCTACCCACAAATTCAACGTTCACACAAAATAAAATGTATACTTGCACTTTATTTTTCTCAGCGTCCGTGAAAAAGAGTTAAATTTCACTTGATAACTTTCATTCCCTCAAAGTGTTTGTACATTTAAATTTCATGTGAAAACGTTCATTGAATTTCTCGATAGATAACCTTCGTTCCCATAACTTATCCATAAGGTAAAATTGATATAAATATAGAGTAAAAATGAATAAAGAGCTTACTTAGAATTCAGTCACCAAGCAGGTAGTTTCTTTAAACTTCCCCCCACCAGCGGTAAGGGTCCTAACTTTAACTGACTAACATTGGTCCTTTCAGCCTACTTGAACAGCGAACTTGGATTAAGCGAACTGCATCTACAGAGCTGAATGGACTGGAGTCTACAGTAGTATCATCCCAAAGTTTCTCTATAACAATCATCCCAGGGATCGGCAGAGGCACCTACCTAGCATATCCATAGAGCAGAGAAACCAGCTGGATAATAAAGCTGCCAATCCAGGTTGCTTCAGAACTGCATAGCCAGCCTAACACAGAGCTGACAAAAAAGGTTATCAACAAAGCTGCCAATTAAGGTTGCTGCGGAGTTACATAGCCACCTATAAACCGAGCTGACGCAACGGTTGCCAACAAAGCTTCCAATCCAGGTAGCTGTATTAGCACGAAGACAGGATTAAACAGAGGTCACACCGGTTTCCTACAAGCTGGCAGCCCAACTGCCAATGCAGGTAGCTGCATTACCGTAATCCAGCCATCCACTGACTCAGAATTGCTCTGAAGAGTTGAAAGAGTGGTCATCCCGGATTGGACTTGGAGTCTACAGAGCTAGAATCCAAGCTCTTTATATACTAATTTTTACAATTACTTTGTTACAGATCTATTTCACAGAATTATCAGCTGGAAGGTATAGTACAACAAGCTGCATATTAACTGGCATAATTAGCGACCTAAGAGACTGGTTCATGCTGAACGGTTAGGCATTATACAGCAATCAAATCTATCAACTCCAGAAAGACGACTTGAGAAAAGTAAATATGGGTGCACTGGCGAAAAACAAAAAGAATGCTATAAAAATATTGAAAAACTACGAACAAATTATAATACGGGGACCACAGGAAAACAAAAACGTACATTGAAACAAGATTGGACTGGCTAGAATCACGCTGGAACGAATTTGTAAAGAGAAATATTGAAACTGAGAAAATTGAAGATGCTGTAAAATATAATTTTTCTGGCATAGAATAAGTAAATCAGATCATGATAATTTTTAGTCATTAATTTCTCAACGCTACATCTTTACATACATTACGAGGTGAGTGCACTCAGGGAAGCATCAAGTTTCCCAGTTCATTCATCGAGTAAATGTGCATGTTTGCATTTTTGCGCATTTATTCATTGCAATTGCAATATGTTTTCTATCATATTTCTACATTCCTATTTTGCAGTGTAATCGTTGTATGGGTTCATTGTTTCATCGAACTCAATAAATGATATTGTTAGATTAAACAATAAATTAATATAAATGTACGGACTCAATAAATTAGAAATACAGTTAATTTTCAACCATCGCATCGAAATAATCAGTGATTTTATTTACCTACTAATCAACTTGTTTTCAGCTAATTTGGTGTAGTGGTTTAAGAGCCGCTGCATGGGGATGCAGGGCTGGGGATCAAGGCCAAGGTGTAACACCTTGACTCAAATCAGCGAGAAGAGCAAAATAGTTCTTAACAGATGCAAATGCTCAACATTCCTACTTCATAAAAAATTCCTTGGGGAAGTCGAAAATTATTATGAAGACTTTAAAGATACTTTACAAAGCAAGATGGAAGACATAGAAAGTCATGAGGTAACACCAGAAAATCAAACGTGGAGTCAGGTCAGATAGAATAAGATGACTATCCTGTGAAAATAATTCGAGTCCAACAAGAAACTATGAGGTTATTACAGAGAATCATCGAGAGTATTCAGAAGGAAGTCAGTTAATCACACTCCCCATTCTACTATCAACTTAAGCTGGGCACCATTCAATCGTACTGGAATAAGATTACTCTTACTCATTCTGACATCAGCCAATCCACACGAAGCTACGACGACTACTTAAACCAAGAAACATATGAAACACTAGAAGATAAATTTCATAACATAACAATACACTTACAAGAACTACTTGGGATAACACAGCGTACAGATGATGAAATCAAACTGCCCAGGCTTATGCTTCCGACGTTTGAGGGAGATGACGGGCACTGGACGTCTTTTCATGATATCTTTGTGCGTCTCATACATAACAACACAAGGTTAGGAGACTCCGAAAAAATGCAGTATTTCAAGACTGACTTGTGACGGGAAGCCAGCAACTTGCTTCAACGTTTGGCAATATCAAAAGCCAATTATAAAACTGCATGGCAATTACTCAATGACAGATTTGATAATAAGAGAAAATCTGCTCAACACATCTGAAAATATTGCTATCTCAACCAAAATTACAACAAGAATCAGCAGATCGAATACGGGAACTTCATGATACGACAGAAGAGTGCCTACATGCCTTGTCAAATCTCGGAATAGATACCAGTACCTGGGCGCCAATAATCACTCACATTATAATCCATAAATTAGATCTCGAGAGTCATAAACTGTACGAGCAAACATTAGAAAAACCTCGAGATCTAGCAACAAATGAGGGACTGTTTCGCTTCTTAGAGACGCGATTACATTCGCTAGAACTACTTAAAGACAAAAAAAGAGAGAGAACTCATCATTGACCAGGCAAAACAGCTTTTTACCGTTATTCTCGATTATTTAGTGGATACAAGTCAGTGAAATCAGTTCAGTAATTTATAGAGGTGTTACAAAATAAGTTTTAGTTTGTGTACTACTACCACCTATCTAATTTTAAGAAACATAGTCTATTATTTATTATTTTTTTCCTCAAAATGAAACAAATAATTGACTCCCTATCGTATAAGTAGGAAAATAGTAGTTTGCATATGACCATTGGAGGCTATTCCAAATCCTCATTTACTCGAAAGATGAAATGATGATGAAAAGTTTTTTTAGTTTTTATAGAATGTATTCTCGCACTTTTGATGCATATTACTTGACATTGTTAAGGAAAAAATTTCAAAATCAAAAACTTTCAAGCCGCTCTGCGCCAAGCATTTTATCTTACTAGAAAAACCCCAAATCTTTCTAAATATCGCACGCGCACTCCAAAGACGATATCAAATTATTTTATTAAATGTACCTACATATCGTTTCGTTCGCTGCTTCTGTACTACTGCACTGCACTAAATTTCAACAAACCTTCCGGGAAAAACCGAAACGTATATCGCGTCCCATTGAAATCAATGAGTGTAGAATTTCATTCGACAGCAAACCGTATGTACTAGCCATCATCAAACCGTGGCCAACCACGGTTGCTTTCAGGTTTTGAAACCGTTTCGGTTTTAGCCTGATCGTATGTCGCTGTCAAGTTAGTCACTTGGGATTCATTTGGAACGGAAACAACCATACGGAAAAAACCTAAGCGTATGTCGCTACCCTAAATCATATCACACGGACGCCAAGCCACTTAGATGCAGCTACTGTCAGCAGTACCATAGACTTTATCAATGTCAGAAGTTCATAGGACTTTCAACGAATGATAGCAGAGAGTTCATTCAAACAATAAAATTGTGTTCAAATTGTTTGACACATAAGGAAGGCGAGAAATGCCTCAGTAAATACACCTGCAATATTTGCCAGCGTCATCATCATACGCTTCCCAACCAAAGTAATGAAAAGCGACAGCATATAACACAAGCCACTGTGCATATATCAACAGCCCAGACAGGAGAGGCTACAAAAATTAAACGTCAACAATGCCAGGTTGTTTTACCCATTGCCCTTTTGAGAGCCCGAACTGCAGATGGAAGATTGGAGCTCTTGCGTGCTTTGATCGATCAAGGAACGCAAGCTTCCTTCATTTCTGAGGAATCCGCTCAACTTCTTGATTTTCCTCGATTAAAAGCAAACGCACAGGTGTGTGGTGTAGGCATGACAAAGGCGGGACTTGTCAGACATAAGGTCAGGTTGGATCTGTCGCCACGCTTTTCATCACAATTTTCTATAAAGATTGAGGCAATTGTGCTCGATCAGCTAACGAGACAATTACCAGATTCAAAGGTGATCCGACATTTGGCACTCCATCCCTATCGATATAATAATTGGAGCTGATATATGTAGTGCCATCATGTCTGAAGGAGTAAAGAAGTGACAGTGGGCTATCTGGCCAGCAAACGGAATTCGGCTGGATCTTAGCCAGACCGATTGAGTGCAGAAATAACAGCGTCAATACAATTACAAGAATGGTGTCATATATAAATCTGGATAAGACATTAACAAATTTTGGGAGATAGAAAACGTTGAAGTACCCACCAGTCCTATATCAGCAGATGACGCAGCGTGTGAGCAACATTTTGCTCATCACCATATTCGAAATAATGATGGAAGTTACACGGTTAGAATGCCGTTTAAATCTAACAAGGCACAACTTGGAGAATCAAGAAGAAATGCATTGGCTAGATTTCTACAAATTGAAAAGAGGTTTGTCTCCAATAAAAAGATGGAAGCTGACTAGAAAGCTTTCATACGAGAGTACAAAAAGCTTAAACACATGGTCCCAATTCAATCGGCTGCTGAAGTAGGAGACTATCTATCACATTAAGCTGTAACAAAGGAAGATAGCTCTACGATGAAACTAGGAGTCGTATTTGACTCCTCGTCAAATACTACTACCAACATAAGCCTCAACGATACTGTATATACAGGTCCAAATCTCCAAACGGATTTAACTAAAACCATAATACGTGGGAGGAAGCACAAATGTGTCTTTACTGGCGACATTGAGAAAAAGATAAAGGGCCATCCCGTCGACCAAAAATATCTGAAGGTCCTTTGGAGAGTCTCAAGACAGGAACCAATCCAGGAGTATACATTAACAACGGTGACCTACGGCACCGCAGCAGCACCTTTCCTCGCTATCAGGATACTTCACCAACTGGCACAAGATAAGAAGGAAAAATATCCACTGGCAACTAATGTTCTGTCGACAGATTTTTATGTCGACGATGTGTTAACTGGAACAGACACTCTCCGAGAAGCAAAGACATTACGGAGAGACCAATGTCGCTGTTAGATTCGGGAGGGTTCAAACTCCGAAAGTGGACAACAAATCAACAATCACTCCTTCAAAGCATCTCCGAAGACCTGAAAAGAGAAGAGAGAAAAAGAATCTGCTAGAAATCAACGATGGAATTCGTTCAAATTTCGCATTAATTTCCTAAGAGCACATAGTGCAATAACAAAGCGGTCTATTCTTTAAGAGATTGCGAAACTAGTCGATCCCGTAGGCTGGTTATCACCTGTGAGCATACAAGCTAAAATTATAATGCAAGATTTGTGGCTCGCAAACTTGGACTGGGACAGCCTATTACCATCTGATCTAGCTAATAAATGGAAATATTGTTGAAAATATTATCATTCCAGGATGGACAAAATACACCAACACTTGCCAGAATATAGAAATTCATGAATTCTGTGACGCGTCTGAGAAGATGTACGCCGCAGTTATATATACCAAGGTACACTCTATATAAGGAGGATCCTTCGTCACTATGATAACGGCAAAAACAAAACTAGCGCTTAGCAGGACACTAACATCATTGCCCCGGTTGGAGCTTTGTGGAGCACTACTGCTAGCAAAACTAATGATGAGGACTATGTACGCTCTTGACCTCAAGGATGTCAACATGTACGCTTGGACAGATTCAAAAATCACTTTAGCATGGATACAAGGCGAAAGTAGAAAGTGGGAAAGTTTTGTTGCTCATAGAGTCGCCGAAATTAGAGCGACAATAAAACCATCAGCGTGGCAGTATGTTTAGTCTGACAACAACCCTGCCGATAGCGCCTCCAGAGGCATATTGCCAACACATTTGAAAGCACACCCACTATGGTGGACAGGTCCACAGTGGTTAACGTTATCCAAGCAAACCTGGCCTGCTGACCCATCTACTAAAGAAGACAGTCTTGAAACGATGACAACAGGATGTGCAGTCACCTCTCCCATGATCACGACTAAACCTAACGACATCTTCAGTAAATTTTCCAATTTGACTAGGATGCTCTGGGTCCTAACCCACTGTCGCCGGTTCATATATGCTGGTATCCACCATTCAGAACGTAGAACCGAAAAAATACAAGCTGAAGAGCTACATCAAACACTTATACGATGTATTAAAATTGTACAACAAGAGTGCGTTCCTAATGAAATTGCAGCAATATCCACGAGAAAACCACTACCACGATCAAGTAAGCTACTTTCTCTAACTCCGTTTTTAAACAATAAACAGCTGTTACGTCTGGATGGGTGGCTAGACCACTACCAATTGACACTCAATGAGAAGCATCCCATAATACTACCGCATCGACATCAAGTTACCTCGCTTATCATTCAAGATGATCACTTAAAAACACTTCATGACGGAAATCTTTAGCCTACCTCCGCCGAAAATACTGGATCATTGATGAAAAAAGCTCAATAAAGGCCATAATACATCGACGCAAAACATGCTGCCGATATCGCGGGATATCCACCAAGTAATTAATGGGTAACCTTCCCGCACCAAGAGTGGTCCCATCAAAACATTTCACACACACCGGAATTGACTACGCTGGTCCATTCTATCTCTGTGTGTCTAAAGGCAAAGGTAGCAAGTCATATAAATGCTATATAGCCGTTTTCGTCTGCCTCACCACAAAAGCGCTGCATTTAGAGGTATATATATATATAAGTATATTGCAAATAACGGTACTCAGTGAAGTTTCATCCCGAAAGCGTCTCCCTACTTCGAAGGACTTTGGGAAGCGGGAGTTAAATCGACGAAATTCCACTTAAAGTGTATTACTGGCGAAGTTAATTGGACCTTTCAGGAATTTAGTACTCTGCTAGCCCAAATAGGGGCGTCTCTGAACTCACGAACACTCTGCCCGCTAAGTAATGACCCTGATGATCTAGAAGTACTGACACCAGGACATTTTTTGGTAGGAGGCGCCTTATTAACCCTCACAGGCTCAGTTCGGTTTTTAACCTAAAACGGTCAGTATTTACCCCTGTAAATAAATATATTTTATATGAAGGAATTCATAAAACCATAAGATAAATTCAGAAAAAATTACTTTCTTCTAGTTTTCTTTAGAATGAATATGTAGATGTGAATCTTTTATGGATGTGTATTTGGAATTAGTGTTGCCAGTTGACTGTAATTTGGGTGCAACAACTGCGATTCATTATTAATATGCAGATTATGCTCCTCATTTTTGACTTAAAATGGTTTATAGAAAGCGAATTAAAAATGAAATATGTATGTAGAATTATGTATTTTGAAATTCATCAAAGGTAACAAACTGGTACATATAACGTGAAAAAGACAGAAACGCAAAACATAAAACTAAAAGTTTTATTTACAACAGTCTTCGTATTTGACTATTCCGATGTTGTGTGAGCGTACACTGGCATTTCGAACTGCATGGAGGCTTTCTTTGTTTTTCGTTTTTCCTCATCCCCTCGATAGCAAATACTGAATCCCCCGTCACCTTAAGCCTATTTGTTTCATCTCGTTCTTCAAGATAGTTAACAGGCACATGTTCAGTTTGGCTGAATGCGTCAATACTGTGCAACCCAGCACACCCTCCATTACATTTTTAATTGAAAACGCACATATCGACGCAGTGATGTTTTTGCACGTCTTTCGAATTGCGACTTACATAAGTTGATACTTAGTTGTTCTAAGAACATGCAGGTGGCCTTTCCGAGTTGTTAGGCCGGAAAGATGGCTGGTTTTCTCTCAAATATAGGTTGCTAAAGCTTTAATGTCCAGGAAATTGAAAATAAAGCTAATGGCCAACGATTTGTTTTCCGCTTAGTGGTGTACTTCGTCAGCATGTAGTCCATTATGTCAAATCGACTTTCACTTTCATTATAATACAGAATAATCGACGGGTTATCCATTTAGCCAGAAATGTTTGTATCGTAATGCACGGTTGATATCAATACCTTGTTTTCTTGGGACCGTACGAACATAACGAACATAATGTCCCCAATTTCATGAAAATAGTATTTCACGGCTTTTATGAGCTCCAAGCTCTGGCGGGATATATGCATTATTTTTTCTGTTAGTGCCAACTGGGGATAAATTCAACGATACCAAATGAGTGGCAAGTGGCAAAGATGTAAAAAATTGTCTGTAGTGATATTTCGACCAGTGTTTTGTTTATTGAAACAAAATTTTTTGGGTCGTTCACTTAAAATGCGCGGTATTTTAGAAAATATTGTAAGATATAATTTTGCAGCTTAAATTGATCTTGAAGAGTTTCACGTGATGATATCTCGAATGGGTTAACAAATAAAAAACGTTTACTTGGTCTATATTTTTCGTTGATGATACCGGTCCTATTTGAGTCGACCGCAACTTATTATGTGCACAAACTCGATGTACTCGTGGTGGGATTTTGCTCCATTTAGTACCGTCTCGTCCAATGAAAAATTGTTCAGGATAATGCAATACTAATTCCTTGTCCGAATTTTCATCTGCACCGATCTCATCCAATTGAGTATCTAAAATCTATTCTTTTATATCACAAGATTCTTCATCAGATGCTTCGTTTTCAATTGGAGGTATATACACTTCCTCCAAATCATCACTACCTTGAAGTACATCCAAGCTTTGATCGTCGATTGCTAAAAGCATCCTCCGATAAAAATGGCTCCTTTCGTCAACCGACAATCTATACCGCACAACAAATTCGTAGTACCATCAACAGAAAAAGTGTTCTTACCTTGAGATTTCAGCACTACATAAAAAAAAACACAAAGTTTTTGGCACTCATTGTTAGAGCAAGTAAGAAATTCACATACATACATACATACAGATTTATGTATATAAAAATGCATATATAGCTTACATTATATATATATATGTTTATAAACACAAGACTTGTATGTAAAATAGATGGTAATTCAATTTTAGTAGACCCTTATAATTGATAATTTCTAAAGGATCCAAGTATTTACCCAGGTAAATACAATCCGTTTTAGGATGAAAATCCAGAAAGTGGCTAAAACATGCATTAAAAAAAGACAACTTTTAATTCTTTTTGCATATTTGTTTAAAATATAAAAAAATATTCCATCATCTATGAGGAAATTATTTAAAAAATTTCTGTACACAAATTATTTAAAAAAAAAGAAATGCATATTTACCCATGTAAATACTGAGCGGGTGAGGGTTAACGCCACCAGAACCGAATCCACTAGGAAAACCAATGCATTGCTTAACCCGTTAGAAATTAATTACCAAACTAAAAAATGATTTCTGGAAGATTTGGTCATCAGAATAACTATTGAGATTACAACAAAGAACCAAGTGGCATGACAAAACAACAAACGTCAAAGTGGGAGATATAGTTATACTAAAAGACGACAATCAACCTCCTGGTCGTTGGGCGTTAGGAAAAAATGAAGACACACACCCTGGTTCGGATGGACTGGTACGCGAAGTAACCCTTAAAATAGTAAAAAACACCCTAAAAATGCCAATAAGCAAGATATGCAAGCTGCCTTTTAATGCATATGATATACCTAGAATAGACAAAATAACATACGCTAATAATCATCAATCTGCAAGCCTCACAATAGCTACAACAAAACGCCAGGAATTTAAAAGAAAACATCCAGGAAGTATAAAAATTCATCAAACCAATATACCAGTTAAACCAGCAATAGAAGAACTTCAGCGTACCGCACTATCCACGAGACAGCCTAAGCGAATAAGGAAATCCAGTTTGCTACTGGTACTTAACCTCGTTTTAAGCGCAGTTGCACAGTCACCATCCAACACTAATAATATGCCAGTGGAAACACTACCATTTGGGCACAATCGCCGCATATATATGGAACACCTCTCCCATTTACATATGGTAAATACTATGTGGAACGTAGTCGGTTATTATGACTTAAGTACATATTAAAAGCATCTAAACGGATTCGAAAGCTGCCTAGAAAAACTGAGTGATCTGTGTAGTAAAACGATAAATTATAAATACTATTGCATCTCCATTTTAGTGGAACTACAAAAAGAAAATTCACCATATCAACCTGATTCTTCATAAACGAAACGGACATCATCTAAAGAAAGAGCGACAAAGAAGGGCACCTTTAGAAATCATAGGAACACTTCAACATAGTTTATTCGGAGAATTGGATAAAAATTACGCGGATTACATAGAGGAAGAAATTTAAAAGCTCATAGAGAATGAACACTACTGGTTTTCCCTAGCAAAAAATCAAACCTCAATAGCTGACGTGACCGTAAATGTACTAAAAAAAACAACAGAAGAGATCCAGCAATAATTTGGAGTCTTCAAAAATCACATAAGGACCAATTTGGAAGTGCTAAAAGGGGGCATCCAGAAAAGTGAAATAGTACAAACCTTTCCCGCCCTAATAGCATACACAAGTCTTATCACAAACAATTACGAAAGGGTACAAAAGGAGTTAATCGAATTAGTACTTGATGCCAAATCAGTCCATTTTTACTCACCCCACAACAACTTCACGCTCAAATAAAACATATTCTTGAAAATATTCCAACATCATTGATCGTTCCCGGGGAAACACATTCCGAAGAATTAATTAATCTCTACATGATTATAGCAGTAAAAAGTAGGGTAATGGACACCAAGATTACCTTTAAAATACAAATAACACTGCCAGACGCAACATTATTCCAGTTTTTATAATATTTATCCTATTCCGACAGAACGCAATGGAGAATACTTCTACATAGAACCATCATCAGAATTCCTAGCAGCCACCCTTCATAGAGATCATTACTATCCTCTAACTCAAACTGAAAAATCAAGCTGCAGCAACACAGAGTGTCTCGGCTATCTTTGTCAACAGCAACATCCTTTATATACACCAGGTCCGCAACAATCAGTCGCTGTGAAATGGAATTGCTAAATCACAAAAAGCCACCACTGTCTGCTTGTAATGTTAAGAAAACTCATTCATCACAGTATTGGATACAACTTCAACACTCTAAACACTGGATTTTCGTGGTGAATGAAGTGACAACGATTAATATTTTATGCGGCACTCAAGTCCTGATTAAAAGACTTAAAAAAAGCAATATTATAAGACTAAACGAAAGCTGCCAAATAAAACATCCAGCTATGAGTATAACCGCACAAAGCACATATTCAAAAGTCCAAAAGTCATCTTTCCTACCGCTAACAAACCTATCGCCACTTCTCACGGAAAACCAGCAACACGATGAGGTAGAT
Organism: Dioctria linearis; assembly: GCA_963930735.1. NCBI lineage: Eukaryota > Metazoa > Arthropoda > Insecta > Diptera > Asilidae > Dioctria > Dioctria linearis. The sequence goes on from OZ005742.1 coordinate 206,010,702, forward strand.
TCTAAGCCCACCCCCCTTATACACTTGGATATCAAGCTTTTGTCAGACATCCAATTCAATTAAATCAAGGACAAATTTCCCGTGATCGACAATCATCATGTGCACCATTATACAATCACGTACCTTATCATTAACGGAATCATCATAGGAGCAGTCTGGTATAAACTTCCGCTACAATGTTAACGGAGAACACCAACAAGCACCACCCCCGATGATACCATCTTTGACCTAAAGGCGCCTGTCCGGAGACCACCAACGGACTACAGTTCTCTCAACTTCGTTGGGCCCAGAATGATCAACACGATCATTCAAAGAATTATTTCTAAAAATAATATTTTTTCTCATCAAATTCTCTACCCACAAATTCAACGTTCACAAAAAATAAAATGCATACTTGCACTTTATTTTTCTCATCGTCCGTGAAAAAGAGTTAAATTTCACGTGATAACGTTCATTTCCACACAATTTTTGTAAATTTAAATTTCATGTGAAAACGCTGAATTTCTGGATAGATAACCTTGGTTCCCATAACTTTTCTTTAAGTTAAAATTGATATAAATATAGAGTAAAAATGAATAAAGAACTTACTTAGAATTCAGTCACCAAGCAGGTAGTTTCTCTTAGAGTAAGGGTTCTAAATTCAACTAACACTAGGTCTATGTAGAGGTCTTTTTGCTTCTGTAAAGTGCGTTATTTTCATGTACCTCTTCTTGGCTCTCGTTAGGCTTCGCTATTGTATCACGGCTGGGTTACTCGTTCATGGTCCTCGCTGCATGTTTGGTAGCAAACTTGCTGTAGGTCAAGTCAAAATTAATTGCATCCCTAAGTGTTATAGTTCCTTTTGTCTAGGTGCTCATCTCTTCGGTGCCTGTCGAGCTTTGTGCGCGAAGCGTACTACTTTCGAAGCCAAGCTTCAGCTCCTGGACACCGGGGTGATGACCACTTGGAATTTTATCCCCTATCTAAACTTTCGAAGTTTTCCAGTTTCTAGCATTGAAGTGATCTTCTCTTCAGTGGTATATAGGCGGGTTTTCGGCTTGCCCGGCAACACTGGTATGTGAAGCGTCGGTTCGTGGCCACTGAACAGCCGACCACTCTAGGCAGGGCTGTCTGAAGAGCCACACGTCTGTTTCAATCCAACAAGTTGATGAACGACGTTCGTCTATTTTGACCCTGTCCTTGGTGGTTTGATGCAGCTTGATGGTTCGAATGACTCGGTTGTAGCATTCACTTTCTATGACTTCGCGCTTGCGTGGCGCTTCGCTGCCATGACTAGGTTTGGAGCTGTTTCGATCACTCTGACGGGAGCATGGCTGCTGAGCATTCTCTAGATTGGTATACGACTTGGAGTGATCCGTGCAATGACGGGACGTTCCTCTTGGACCTGAGTCCCACGCGAAGTGAAGACAGGTGATTTCCTTCTTTGTTTTGTTATTCTTCATTAATTTTCCCTAATTAAAGTGATAAGAGACTAAGTCGATCAGTGATTGATGAACGTTGTATACAACGCATATTGATTTGAACGTTATTTCCGTTGACTTCAGCTGGTTCGAGGAAGAAGCCCGTATTATAGTTTATCTTGGACGTATTCATTATTATTGGGATATTTCTTTTTTTATCATTATTCTGTTACCGTATCGCATCTCGGATATTATACTTGATAATCGATTCTTTATTTTGGTATCGTATCGTATTTCGGATCTTATTCTTGATTTATCGTTATAGGATTTCGGTTATCTTAGCGCATTTTAGGAATTAGTTTTCGAGTACCATTGTCTATCTCATGACAGTTACCTTGAGGCTCCATCTTAGCTAAGGCATTCATGCATCGGGTTTTAGGCTTTAGTAATTTATAGTTATCTTTATCGTAGGTTAGCCGCTGGTACTTTATAGATATCTTAGAGTTGAGGTAGAATATATGAATTTAGTTATTGTTAAATTAGGTTAGTTATCGATACCTCATAATCAGGGGCGCCTGCCATTTTGGTTATCTTCATATCAAGTGTTTTTGTTTTATTACTCCAATTATCGCATCGTACCTTAGCGGATATCCATTTCGTTTATTAATTTTATTGCTTAATATAGGGGTACACCGGACAACTGACTTGCTATCTGGGTAGTGTATGGGATACCATTATGGTATAACTGGCATCAGTTAATCTTAATTACTCATGTCTCATTTCAGATATGCTCTATCTTAATCGAGCTGTTATTCCGATTAGCGGTAGATTGTGCCAGCCTTTTCTTTCGGTTTGGCTAAGTTACCTTTATTGTACCAAAGTCCTCTTTAGTATAGTTATAGTTTTCTTATATATATATATTTTGTATATATTAGATATGACTATTGTGTCGGCTACATCATTTAGCCTTATAGTTATTTTAGTATAGTTATCGATTTTTGGGATTTGGTTATTTTGGTAGTCACGTTATATAAATATACCTTCATTTTGTTTTGGGTTATATTGTCTTACGTCACCGCTAAGGCTTCTTACCTGAGTACCGGCAGCCACTAGATCACCGACTTTTCACCTTTTCCCTCATTCGCTAACCTCAGTCTCTTGTCCAGTTGATGAACGATGTTCATCTCTGTTGAATTTTATCCTTGACTAAGAGACTGCTTCTCACGATCATGCAAATGTGAGACGGAAACCTTCAAGTTCCGATCTCTGATATTGCAACAAATCCCCCCCCCCATGTATACGTTTCCTATTAGAGCGCATCGACTGACCGAGGGCTTAAGCGAATAGGCCGGTTCTAAGCGTTAACACCTTAATGAGTGGAGGACGGAGAGTGGATGGAGGGAGAGAGAGATATTTTTATTTTTTTATGCTTTCAGCAATGGCTGAATTTTTTTTTCTACCTTTTCTGTATAACGAATTTTGTGTGGGTCGTCGTGTCGTCCCGTTTTTCTGTCATGCCGACACATTTGTTTTTAATTTGAGTATCGTTGACTTATAGTTGGATTGCTTGCTATATTTATTCATTTTGTTTTTGTTGCTAACATAACAACTTCCAATCGCAAGTAGCGTAAAATTTTAGTGTCTAGTATCCGTTTTTCACTGTCAATATAACTGTCGCGTTTTGTTCTTCTAGATTTTTTTTAATTTTATTGGTATTCCGATAGAAGCCATTTTTCTAGTCGTATTGTCAGCTGGATCCGATCGGTTTTATCTTGTGAATGGTCATTATAGGCGTCAAGCACGCAGTAATTCTATTCCTTCCAGAGGCCGGATTCACTAACTCGGAGAGCTGTGGATTTGTGGAGATGAGAGTTCTTTTGCCACTTAACTCTCCACTCGGAATTCTGTAACTCGTAGAATTTGTATTGAGATTTACCAAACTCTTTATTCAATTCGGCAAAACCCTCGGCTGTGTTAGTTGTGGAGAAGTAAGAAAAATATTTTTCAACTGACAGAATTCTCTACTTTTATTGTCCTTTATGAAGGTACCAATGTACCTAGGATATTCAAATTGATTTATGTATTCACTGCATATCCTGGTTATATTTACAAAACAAATTATGGAAATCCTTGGAATACTTACAGAGAAATAAGGATTTGAGTGTCTCAAGTTATCCGCTAAAAATTGTAATTCATGCGAAAATGGTCAATTTGTCGTCTTCTAGTACAGAAGAGATACTATAAAAACTTTAAATATGCACGTTAAAGCTTGTATGTAGGATGAAATCGCATCTACATTTTGTCCTCTAATTAGATATGTAATTATTTTTTTAATCCAAGTAATGGTTTTCGAGGTACCTGCAAAAGAAGTTAATAAGTCCTTCTTAAGATGAGAAAATGGCCGTTTTCTGGTACAAAAATGGACATATTTTCAACTCATCATTATGAAGAACTTGTAAGTCATGGAAATTCACTTTCCATGAGAAAAATGTTCACAACAGAGTACTTATGCAGGTGTTATAAAGAACGGTAGAAATTTATGCAAACTATAGGAATTGGGGTGTTTGTGACCCAAGCGCAAAAAATCCGTCTTTCGGCGGTAAAATGTCAGTTATGAAGTTAATATGATCAAAAAATTCTCGTTTTTCCCTCTTTAATTTGACACAAAACATGACGTACTTTGGAAAACCCCCAATGGGGGGAAATTGTTCAACTATATTTTTGTACTCTAAACTCTTAATCCGTAAGAAAAAGCCGCAATGCTCTACGACCCTCCCAAACAGAGTTATCCGTCCTTCAATATTTCGATACTTCTGACGTTTTCTTTAACTCGTCAAGTATGTTAGAGAATCTCGAATGGAGAGTTAGGGAATTTTAACCGGGGAAAACGAAAATTCTCATCTGCCAAACTCCCAAACTCTCCGAGTTAGTGAATCCGGCCTCAGGATGCCTTTAGTAAATTCTCACTTGTGGTAAATTTTTTTTCTCTCTTCTCAGGACAATCTTACGTATTAGATTGATCTCGGTAGCCCTAAGAAGTCATCCGGCAAGCTTCACTTGCGAACTACGGGTTATCGCTAGCCCTTCTACTACTTCCTCAGTGGTGGGCGATAGCCCTCTTTCATTTTGCTGCTGACCCCCTCTGGGTAAGCCTTCATCCGAAAGATCATTTTCCTATCAATTTTTTTCCAATAAAAAGATCCCAGCGTCAGCGAGTGTGGATGGAGTCCCAGCGAAATTTTCTTATATAATGTATTATCTCTAAACTATTAAGTTTAAATGGCCTCATTTTTTTACTAACCCCCTCTGGGTTAGCCTTCATCTGAAGAATTTTACTTTCCTCACCTTTCTTCATTCTTCTTCCTAGTGGGTGCTTCCGAGCGGCGGTTTCTGTGGATGAAGTCTCAGCGGAGCATAGCTTTCATATAGTGTATTATCTCTAAACTGTCAAGTTTAGTTGGTCTCAGTCTTTGCTACTAACCCATTCAGGATTTGCCTTCATTTAAAGGATTTCACTTTCCTGTCCGTTCTTCAATTTCCTTGCAGCTTGAACCCGCTTGCTGCACCCCACGGGATTTCCTCCGTCCTGAGTGAGTTGAGAGATGAATTCTATCTGTTTGCGAAGCAATTCGCTCGCTTGGGACTGGGGGGTTTACGGGGTGTTGCGACGGGATTCAGCAGAACGTAGAACGATAAGTAGTGCCGTTTCACCAACTCATTCGTAGTCTCGAGCCTAACATTCACTTACCCAATAAATCGTTCACTGCACGAAGGCGCTCGGCTGTCGGTCGGTTGGAAGACAGAACAGCGGAATGTACGGAGACTGCGTGAGGTCAATAAGTAGTTGATTCTGAGCAAGCTGGATGTTAAGAACTATTGCGTGCGTGAACTTTTTTTCGTCGAGTTATATTTTTTCTTCTGAAAAGTAGAGAAGGGGAATTTTATGAGTGTGAATGTGAGTACTTACCTGTTGCATAGAGATTTGCATTTATCGCCACGGCGTAATTTCCTGAAAGAAAATAGGATTATTTTTTTTTGTAAATTTAGTGAAAAACAATAAGTGGAATATGAGGATATATTTACCCCTTACATAGTGATTTTTGATATTTCTTTTATTAATGTAGTGCGAAAAATAAGTGGAATGTGCGTATAAATTTACCTGTTGCATAGAGATTTTCATTCATCGCCATGGCGTATTTTCCTAAAGGAAAAAGAGGGATATTTTTTTTTTTTGTAAATTTAGGGAGAAACAATAAGTGGAATATGAGTATATATTTACCCATTACATAGAGATTTTTGATTGATCGCCACAGCGTATTTTCCAGAAAGGAAAATAGGATTTTTTTGTTGTTGTTAATTTAGTGAGAAATCATTAATGGATTATGCTCATATATTTCCCTGTTGCATCGAGATTTTAGTGATTCGCCACGGCGTTTTTTCCTGAAAGTAAGAGAGGGAAATTTTTTTTTTGTTTTTTTGGTAATTTAGTTGGACAAAAAAACGGACGGTGTAGTGGTAATTTTGAATATTTTTGATGTTTTAATCTACGATTCCGCCATTCACACGTAGCCTATCCGCCTCGATTCAATAAGGAACCAAGTTCGGTTATAATGAAATAAGTTCTTATAAGTATACATAATTATAAAAAGAAAAAAAAATTAAAATTTGAAAGCACCCAAAAGAGGTGACAAAAATAAGAAGAAAAAAGGGGTCAATGTACCCACCTGGACACAATCTAATTGGACCACTATTAACCGGTGAAGCTGCGGATCCTGAAAATAAATAGGTGCACCCTCAACAAGTCCTTTTCAGTCAGCGACGGACTCCCACCAGCAAGTATTATGCAAGATTATACGTTATCTTCTTCGACGAAGTAAGTTCCAGTTTTAATTTGTATTTATATACATATTAATTTTCTTAACCAATTTAATGAGAAGATGGGCTAAACATATATATGTGATCCTAAATTTTTATTAAGTATTGCGTTCTCTCGAGTCATGAGTAAATAAGTTTATTTCCTTCTCTTTATACTTTTATATACACATATATACATATACTCATCTAATATAACTACTTATACCTGCCTTGCCCTCATATCGGGAGGATTGGTAGGGTGTATATCTATATATATATATGTATGTATATCCTAGTCCTTAAGTCAGCTAGTAGGGTGTTACGGTAGTATTTAGTATTGCTCCTAAGGAATCAAGTGCTTTAAAAGTTGTAACGAGATGAATTGCGGATTCGTCAAAGTAAAGCTAATGTTATGCAGAAAAAAAAAGTAGTGGAATAAATAAAAAGAAAACATTCAAGTACACCTCCTCTCTTTCGCTAAATTCCCGGGCACGTTATTTTAGAAGTGATACACTTAGTTCTCCTTGTCTAAAACTTTTTTTTTGTGGATGTCATGCTATACGTCGCTGAATATGGATAAGTAAGTAAATTTCCCTACATGAGGTGGTGACGGATGATGGTCCGCGGCAAGGACTACCTAAGTTAACACAAATATTTGGCGCTGAGCAGATAATTAAGGCTTTGGAGGCTTAGCCAGAATGGATGGGAGCGATTAGGCCCAACTTATCCCAAAGCCGGGGTCTCAACAACATCTGGAACTCCTCTCAGCTCTCTCTCGCACGATCGTTCGCCTTTCCAGCATCGTAAACTCTCCAGGTGGACTAGAACTGGTTCGGCGTTGCTGAGGTCTTCCGCTTGTAGCATTTAATTAAATAAATTCTCTTCCTTCCAGGCTTTTAGGTTCCACCAGGAGGTTTCTACTGAAATCCCCCGTTGCCCATCTGTTTGGTGCGCTTACTGTGTTCGGCTTTCGGTCTTCTTGCCATACTCCCGATTCTCGCACTTGAAGTCTTTTGGCATCCAACTAACTGGGTTCCTCTCTCACTTCTTCCAATGACTCAAACTTTCGCCCTGTAACGTGCACCTAGTTGGGTCTATTCAATACACCAGCCTTAAAGGTAGCCACAACATCGGCCTCCAGCTCGGCTAGTAATCCCTTCTCCCCTTCCGGGTATTTGGCCGAGGCAGCCTCCTTCATCTGATTCTCGCGGCACGTATGCGGATTTTATTACTTGCTGTAAAGTTTCGAAATCCTTCTTTGGCTCCTGGGAGCTTATCAAGTAATACGCATCATCCGTCGGCCGATATTTTCACGTAAACAACTTTTTCTGCGGATTTCAGTCTGTCGTAAAGATCTTTGCAGCAACACAGAAATCGATATACTTCCTTTGACAACTTCGGTGACCTTTCTCCTGAAATCACCTGCACATACTTCGAAACTAGGTCCGTGATTTTCTCGTATGGTTCTGCCATCTTGTACACAGTTATCAGTTTCTTAAATTTTTGAGGGTAATCCCTTTAACTCGTACACGAATTTGTCTGTCTATATATTTCTTTTTTACTATTTTCGACACTCTCGTAGTCCCACTTTTCGTCATCACAGCGAACTGAAATTTGTCACACAGGTTCATGTCACGTGACAATTGAATTTATCTAAATTTGAACCGGAAATTTCCATGGAAAACCCGGAAAATCGGGAAAAATCATTTAAAAATTTGGTACAAATTTGATGGGTGATAAATCCGTTTCAGGAAAAATTCCGGAATTTTCCGACTCTTCCGGAAAATTTTCCAGTAAAAAAGTTTACTAAGTTATGCAGGATCAAGCTCCCTATCAACGGGCATCAATTCCTTCTCTCGGACAATGGTGAAAACTTGCAGAAAAACTCGCGGAAAATTAATGTAAAACGCTTTTCCGGAGTTTTTCAGACCAAGGAAGCTTTTGAGCGTTTTGCAACCTAAGACAAAGCTGTAGAGCGAAATGAGCTGCATCAAGTTGCTTTTGTAGAAAACTCTGCGGAAAACCCGGAAAAGCGGGAAAATCATCGGACAAATTTTCATCGATATGATTAGTGATAAATCTGTTTGCGGAAAAATGCAGAATTTTTCAATTTTTCGGGAAAATTTTCCGAAAAAAAAGTTTTATAAGCTATGCGGAATCATTTTTTTCCGTCCTACTAGCATCAATTCTTTCTCTTCAACAATCATGAAAACTTGCATGAAAAATAGAGGAAAATTCACGTACTAGGAAAAGTCTGTGGAAAACGTGGAAAGCAGCACGTAATAACAATTTAGTTAACGTGAGAAGGCAGAAAATAAAACAAGTAAAAAACGAGTTTTCAAACAAAACTGAGGCAAAGCCGCATGAAAAAGTAGAAAATAAATTTTTCTTCACACACAGAGGTGGACTCAGATTTTATTCGCTGATAATCACCGATATATTTCAGTATGATCAATCAGAGGTAATAAGTGATTTGATTCATGAAGAGAACAAATATTCAAGAGAAATGTCCCAATCCTCGCTCTGTAAACTATCAAATAAACCTTGAACTCTGCCGATTTCAATATCGATCTGAGACAGAGTTTGATTAGTTCGCCTAGTAAAGCGATCCTCGAGCTCGTGGAATCTTTCATTAATTATTTGTGATAAGGATTTAACAAGCTTTCTTGCAAGCAATTCAAAAGAGTCTGTCGAGCAGATAGAGTCTGATGGCCCTTTCCGTCACTTCCTGAAGAAGATAGGCAAATCCGACAGTGAACTCTGTAGAATGTGCGAAGAGGAAGACAAAATCTCGTTTCACGCCAGCACTTGCAGGTCTAAGCCTGTATACCACCGGAAGAACAATTATCTCTGCAGATAATGCCTCTAATCTAACTCCAAAAGGAATAATCGACCTCGTTAAAAGACTCGATTTTTCCTAACCACCTTAGGGGAAGGCACAATAGACCAACTATGGCCGCGGTTCCGCAAGGTCCGGGAGGCCTAGTTACACCGACTCTTAACATTAACATTAATTAACATTAACAGTGAAAAAACTTGATTTGTAAAACTTGAGCTTTATTCGACTGCGTTTTGAGCACGAGTGGAAATAAGCCAAAAGTTACATATTCTGTTATAAAAGCTAATTGTTATATTAAATCTACTAATACATAAAGAATCACCAATTGAAAGCAAGTATTATATCTGAATAATAAACAATGATCTACAAAATTAAGCTACGATTAATTACGTACTCACAAATGAAATCATGTAGTTAAACATTCAACATGAGCCGGCAGCGCCTTTCGAAATTTCAACTAACAGACAGTTTCATCTATTGGTAAGACGCTGACAACACGAATAAACCCATCGCGTCCAGGCTGCAATTCCAATATTCTCCATAACGGCCAAAGAAGTGAAGGAGTATTTCCTTCCATGAGTAAAACCAAGCTACCGACTATGTTGTGTTGCTTTGTCTTCCACTTCAAGAGACTGTAATTATTCGCAACTCCATCGCCTGCCGCCTGTACGGGTTGTCATCGATTAATATGGTGATTTAATTTCTCTGTGGGCATTATGGGCTTTGCAATAGTGATAAGGGAAGCCCCTGTAAGGAAGAGACCTGGCATTAATTCGTGGAGGTCACTTGGAACCTTATTCAGTATTAAAGGTCTTCCTTTAATACTTTTGTAGATTTCGCGGTCGGAGATCCAAGTGTGAGTCTGGTTTGTTGCCTTGAAGTGACTACGTTGCTAGTGTTTAAGCATCCTGTGATGGACACTGCGGTTGGATTTCGGCGTCCTGCTAATTTCCTGCAGGCTTCCTCCCTGATGCAGGATGATAGCAAGCCACTATCTATTGAACATCGTAAGATATCAGACGTCTCACCCCTTGCTTGTGTCATTACCAGTGCTGTTGCTAGCAGGGCATTATAACTTTCTCTGGTTGCAAAATTCTTACTAGTGTTTAAGCCATTAGTATTGTTACGAGATTGTAACCGAGAAGAATTTTGGATTTTGAAACTAGGTTGATTAGCTTGATTTGGGTTCAACCTCGCTTTGTCCTGTGCTCACTTAGGCTCATTATAGACAGCTGAGAATTTGGATTTGTCCCTATTGTAATTTCTTGGAGTGTGCTATGGTTACATTTCAGACATCTAAACTTGCTCGTACAATTATTTATGTGGTGAATTCCAAAGCAATTAAATCAAGGGCCTGATGCCTGAAGTATTTGATATCTGTATGGTATGTCCATCGCTCGATACCTCGGACATCTTTGAATGAAATGACTTGGGTTGCATGCTGCCCATTTGATTTCCTATGCCGCATGATATGATTTTGTGACTTCAGGTGTGGTGTTAGATTTATATTGTGGGGATTTAACTAAATTTTCTGCTATATATTCTAAGATTCTTAAACGAATATTCAAAAATGTCTTAAATGTTTGAAAGGTTAGCAACGCTTTTATCCTCCCTGTTCTTCTTCCTATAATTTTAGGGTGGTAAATGGCAATTTCTGCACTAATAAATGCACAATAATTACATTCCATGATTTTGTACCAACATCTAAACTTTGCAACTGCTGGATTCATTCAACAGTTGTGTTAATGATTGATTTGAGTCCCTTTTCCGACTGTAAATTTAATTTAACCTGATTTACTGGATCCTTTAATTGATGATTGACTATGATCTTCTTGTTCTCATACCTAGCTTTCAGTTTGTTCCAAGCTTGCATGTCATGTTTATTTGTCACTGGGGTATGTCGTAATAATTTCTCTACATCACCCACTAAACAAGATTTAAGATGATGCAGCTTCTGGACTGGTGTCCGCTTGGTGTTCTCATTATCGTCCATTTTCAATTAGTCCTTGGTTGGTTGACCGTGTGGGTACAACCATAACAAAACGGGTTCATACTACGTTGATGAAACTTGGATGCGCAAATTGGCAATAAAATTTCCCTAATACTTAGTTGGCACGTGTGGTCACAAGTTCGTTCGAAAAATGTCCCTACTGCTATGATGGTACGTGACACGTACTCAATGTTATACGTCAGACTTAAATTAATTTCACGTTTAAGTAAATTCACTGTCCATTTACTTTTAATAATTATCACTAAGTTCAATTTCTTGTTACTCACTCTTAAAAACTAATTAATACTAATTTGTTTCTCCACATGAAACGTTAAAAGTGCTGGCTAGCATCTAAAAAAATTGCTGCAACCAACAAAATAAAATTATTCCAGAAATGAATTTGAATACTTATCTGAAATTATGACGCCGACAAAAAAATTTTCTCACCACCAAACATTTCTTGAAGCACCCTTATTTTGTTTAGCATGAAAATAATGTACCTTAGTACGTTTCACCTTGTACTTAACCTTTGAAAATCACTGTGATCTTATACCGGAAAACATGTATAATCACGATCAACTGATTTTTCGCGATTATTGTTTTACCTGGTGAATTTCTCATCACCAGCAGGTTGCGCGCGGTCAACTTAGGTAAATTAACTGTTTGTAGAGCGATAAATTCTTTTATTGGCCGCTCTGCTTACCTGAATACAAAACCAATGCAATTATAATTAGCGTGTGCACAAGTGCACTGTTAGAGGATGTGTGACCAATTACAAAACAAGTGCACGGTTGAAGATATGTGTCCGAGTACAAAACAAGTACACTACGTTAAATGTTAATGCTGAGGTGCACAAACTGTACTCTGAACGTAGACGATAAGAAAATAAAACCAAAACGACCTTTTCTAATCGAAAATTATAACTGTCCTTTATTCTAAGTAAAATCTCAAATTTATAATAAAAATATGATTAGCATGCAAATCAATATATGTGGAAATAAAATCTTGCTTATTTATTACATCAAATTAAGGCAAACAATTCAATTCAGCATAAAGTGCACTGAACTCTTTTCACGCGTGGCTTTCTCGAGTAATGCAAGTAGACCTGGTCTTCGATTTACACGGTGGATTCGTTCTCCATACGTACCGTGTAAACCAAAACCGTGTAAATTGAAATCATGTAAATTGAAATTAAATTAATGTTATATATTGAAAAAATAGACATCTAAAGTAAAACAATATTACACATATATAAATATATTTTGATATTGTAAGTATGAAGTTTTTCATAAATAGGCGAACATATATATTAAGGCGAGAAAACAAAAACTTAATTAGTATTACATGAATTACTTCAATAAAATTAGAGGTTGTCTACTCTATTTAAAAAGGTTTCCTCTTTACACAATACACTCTGCCTGTTTTTATCGATGTAGAAGGTACCTTCATATAATTTCCCTGAAACGCTAACAAAACATGGAGTGAACCGGACCCTAAAACACTGGAATGCGTACATGTCGAACAAAAGAACTTTTTGTTCCGAACTTGGCGTGGTAAGCAGAGAAAAAATTGTCCAGAGAGACACCCTCAAGGCGATATTTTATCACCTTTGTTGTGGGTGCTCATTGTGGATGATCACTAACACCCTAAGACTTACCCGGATGGGGAAAAAGAACTATGTTACGCCAACGACCAGGTGATCTTGGCCACCGGTAGGTACGAATCTGAACTCTGCGAACTGGTGCAGATTGCAATCCGAACGGCCTGCGGTACGAATTTCGGACTTTGCATTAATCAATTGAAAACAGATTTATGCCTCTGTCCTAAGAAATAGAACACTCCTTTCAGTGGAGTAAAATATCTAGGTATCATATTAGATGCAAAATTAAGCTGAAAATCACACATTGAAGACAGAGTCAATGAACCTCTTCGAGGCTTCGTGATGTGCGGCAACTTAAACCATGGATGATCCTTTGGATCTATAATAACAACATACGACCAATGCCAACCTTCCGTTCTGTGGTGTGGTTGCAGGCAATGGAGCACGTTAATCATCGCAGGATATTGGACAAGATTCAAAGATTATGTCTCCTTAGAGTAAGTGGCGCTCTCCAGTCAACCAACTCGAAGGCGCTTGAGGTCATCCTCAACAAACCCTGTTCATATACACGTTAGGAAGGGGGCGTCAATGTCTGCACTGAGGCTACGTCTCAGTCGGAGCTGGATTCACACTGGTACAAGAGTTCCACATGGATCCATCTTTGAATTGGTGTAGTCCATCGTACTTTCTCGAGACAGTGCTGACGAGCAACTTTAAATCGAAAATTCCAGACAGGGCAGAATGGGAATGATATTCTGTGCTTCAACCATTGGCAAACCCTATCATATATACAGACGGCTCCAAACTGAAAGAGAACACCGCGGCAGGTGTTTTCTGCAAATAGACTCACATGAAAATTTCCATTCACCTTGAAAGCCGTGTCATGGTTTTCCAGACGGAAGTCAAGGCCATCCTTGAAATGGGAAGGTATCTTCTAAACTCAGGTACAAAGCACAAGGAGATTGCAATCTGCTCGGACAGCCAGGCAGCTGTCATGGCGTTGACAAATACTTTTACAACCGCCAAACTTGTATTTGAATTTAAACTATCCTCAATTCCCTTTTTCGGAACAACCGGGTACTGGTGCTTTGAGTGCCAGGTCACAGCGGCATTAGCGGGAATAAAAGGCTGACGAACTTTTTCGTCTTGGTGTAACATCGGAGGAAATCTCCTGCACAATTGGGATCGCACCAAAACACCTTTGCCTCTACAATCTCGAATTGGGCCGACTGCCAAAACAGTCGCCTTTGCTTGGATGACCCAACTCAAATGAAACGAAAGAGATACAGATTCCTTGGCTCACACCTCCTGAAAGAACTGCATGAAAACGGAAGGAAGGATTGGAGGCCGATTTTGAATTTTATTAGAGCGTCCGAGCAATTGCTCATAAGTGTGGAAACTGAGCAATGGGTCATGTTGTAGCCAACGTTCCAGGGATCCTTTTCGGATTCCAACCTCGATTCAATCCAATCCCAATCCAGCCCTATTTAATACACTAATACACGCTGCATGAAACGTTCCTGGAAAACACTGTTCCTATTGCTGCAAAAGTCTGCCGTCTGCCATCGCAATTGTGTTTAGCCCTTAATTCTGTTGCATTCTGGGCCTTGTCCTCCTCTTTTGAAAGCTCAGAGCTCAAGCATAAATATTTTCAAGCTCATTCAAACGAAAACATGAACGCACAAGCAACCCCATAATATTTCATTGTAATGCATCCAAGAATTGCGGTCATGAGCTTGAGTTCTATAAACTTTACCTGTGGTAATTTTTGTTGATAATTTATTTTCTTTTGATTTTAATTTAATTTTATAGTTCTATACATGTAAGTAATTGGATTGCTTGCATTCTATTCTTCGGGATTAACATTCCCCCCGCGTTGAAAAGTGTTCAACTGGCTTCATCTTCAACGTTGTGAGGTCTGCCGTCCGTGGCATCGGGACTGGAATGCTTGAGTTGGATTTTGCACCCCCTTGCTACTTAGCGTCGATAAATAGGGCTACTACGACTAGTCCTACTGTTACAATGGAATCATGACTTTACCTTTCTTTGGTTTGCGATAGTTGGTAGCAAAGACCACTGTAAAATATTTGTAATCCGCTGTAATCTTTTACCAGCTGGCTCAAGAAATGGGACACTCGCTCTCTCTTGTATACGATCTGTCAACCGAGCCACACCATTTTTGTAGAGCTAATAAATAAGTATTCTATATTCATTTTACATTCGGAGTTTTCATTTTCTACCATTTTGCAAACCATCTACAATATTCACAACAACTGGCGACGAGGATGGGATTTTGATTGATGTGAAATAATTGCTGAATGGCTGAGAAATTCTGAAATCACTTTTGGTTGACAGAATAATAACTTACGGCTGATTGTGTGGTACCGGATATTTCTACTATCCTACATTGCATCACGTGCGGACAACAAAATTTGGATCGTTACGTGATCATAATTTTTTTTCATTTTACTAATTTTCGAATTTATTACAAGGAAAAATTTTACGGCCGAAAAATGCCTGAGACAAGCAAAAATACAGCTGTACCAACAAATTTCGGGATTGAATTTTTCGACGAGACCAAGAGCAAATTCTCAAGATGGCTACAGCGTCTAGAGGGTGCATTTACGATTTGCGAAATTACGGAATATAAAACCAAGAAGAATTACTCACTCCATTATGTTGGACCGACTTCTTTCGACCTGCTATGCGATGGTATATCACCGGAAATCCCGGAGGATAAGACTTTCAAGGAATTGGTGGCGGTATTGAAGGAACATTTCAATCCAGAACCACTCGAAGTTACGGAATATTATAAATTTCATCATCGAGAACAACTAGAAGGAGAATCAATAAGGGACTACCTAGCAACTCTACGAAAAATGGACAGCTACTGCAATTTCGGTGCATACCTTATTACTGCACTTAGAAACCAGCTTGTTTGTGGTATACGAGATAAGAGTATTAAGGACCGACTGCTCGAGACAAAATTTCTTACATTGGAAAGGGCGATCGAAATTGCAATTAGCTTGGAGATGACTCAGCAAAACTGCACACAGTTAAATGGAGCACTGCGGAATATAAATACAGTCAAGTGCAATCATCAGAGTGGCAAAAATAATTCAAGAAATCATCATGTGAATTCTAGATTTAAGAATCAGAAAAAGGTTAGTAAAAATCTGAATGAAGTTAAAATTTCAAGTAAAATTGAGTGCTATCCATACGGTGACGCTCATTTAGCAAATTCCTGTAGGGTTATCAATAGCATATGCAACTTTTGTAAAAAGAAAGGCCATTTAGAAAAGGTATGCCTCAAAAAAAGAAGTCTCTCAAATCGTTCTGTGAATGTGCATACAATTCAACACGGGCAAGTTAATAGTAATATCCGTGAAAAAGACAGCAAGGAAGTTGTTTACGTCAATTCGTTAAAAGCAACCGGAAAAATTTGTGACAAGTTGTGGGTACCTGTAAAAATAAACAATATACCTGTGCGCATCGAATTAGATAGTGGGTCAGCAGTATCTGTTATGAGTGCTAGTAAATTTCAAGAGAAATTGGGTTATGTTAAATCATAATTAATACCTTCTAAAATTTGTCTTAGTATGTACAGTAATACAATTCTTAATGTTTTAGGGTACGTGGAGGTTGCTGTTACCTTGGATAAATGTTCAGATGAAAAAAAGTTACCATTGTATATAGTGGATATTAACAAGCATGATCTTTTTGGTCGAGACTGGTTACTGGCTTTCAATGGACTTCCATTTTCAGACATTTTCTAAAATGCGACTGACGTTCATACATTACAGCATCACAAAAAGGTAAACAATTGCTCGGTACAAAAATATTTCTTACAAACATTTCCAAACCAAAAACCGAAATTTCGAGCAAATTGCCCGAAAGAATTGTACGCGTTACTAAATGAATTTTCTGAAGTTTTCGGTGACGATGTAGGTAAAATTGAAAGTGAACCAGCAGCAATCGAGCTGAAATCGGGAGCTGCACCTGTATTTATAAGATCGCGGCTAATACCTTTTGCTTTGCAAGAAAGAATTGAACGCGAAATTGATGATTCGGAGAAAACGGCTATCTTAATAAAACGTAGATCACAGTGAATGGGCAACACCAGTTGTTCCAATAGTTAAAGCCAATGGCAAAATTAGATTATGCGGCGATTTCAAAGTGACACTAAACCGAAATTTACGAGTTGATGAACACCCTCTTCCTACTATTAATGAACTTTTTAACAAATTAAGCGGTGGAGAAAAATTCTCTAAAATTGATGTACGTAGCGCTTATTTACAATGGGTGTTAGTTAGGAATGAGGATCATGTTGTAACGAGGCTCCGCTCCGTGCTACGAAGGAGAGAGCAGTCGCCGATATCAAGGAAAGGGAGAATTAAAAACTGAAACACTTAGATATTCCTTTTTTCTATTTTTTTTTAATATTACTATTTTTGTTATTCCATTTTTTTCTTTGCACTTCAAATTATATTTTCTTTTCGCTTTCAAAATTATTTAATTAGATTTTTCTTTCAAAATTATTTAATTAGATTTTCTTTCAAAACTATTTAGTTAGATTTTACTTTTCACTCAATTAATGAGTTCGGAACGGATTTTTAAAACGTTCGCAAATCGACGGGATTAAATAACGAACTCCCCGAGGTTTGGGCAAATTGCACGCAGGTACCCAGGATATCTTGCAAAAGCTTTTTTATATTTTATTTTTTTCTCACGACGTTGAAAAAACGTACGTGAGAATATGCAAAAGTTTTTTTGTTGCGAGATATATGCATCAATGGAAACTATAATCCGATATGCACTTGTGCGCCCGGCTTGAAATATTAATTTTAAGAGGGCGCGAATAATTTTGATAATTGTATGTATGTATGTACATACAATTAGATTGGATTAAGTAGGAAATGTACGTATGTACATAGTACATACGGAAAAAAAGTAAGAAGACACTGTATGTAGGTAAGTGTGCATATCGTGTGAGTGGAATGTGTGTCTGATAACAAAATGCAATTTATGCTAAATTACATTTTGTTATAATATGAGAATGCATTTCTAAATGCATTTTAAATTTTGAATGAGATTTAAAAATGAAATAATTTTTCATTTTCAGGGTCAATTAATGGTACATCAATATATCGTATTGGACGATATATTGATGTATCGGTATTATGGTTGTGATTCGGGGCATTGGGCACCTAAGTCTCAACATCTCTCCCCCTGGGGGAAAAGAAAGTTTTATTCTTTGTAGAAGAAAACTTTCTTTCTGAACAATGACGGAGTTTCTTAAAAAAAATTGTAAGCTCCTATTTGTATAGGCAAATTAGATATGTTTGCCTATTTACATATTATTATAAGAGGAGTAGTTACATACATTTTTTTATTTTTATTTTTTTATTCTCATCTACTGTTATTTTAATATTTATATTTTCTTTATGTAAAAAAAAAATGAGGTTATCGTTTTTTGTTGTCATTGTCTGTAAGTTAAACGTTTTCTGTGGTTTTTCTTTGTGGTGCAGGAGTTAATTTGAATTTTGACCCTCTATATGCGGGTTTAGGCACATCTTCTAATTTAGATTCCGGCGGAATATTTTTAGCTTTGCGGGCCCTTGATTTATAACTCATGTATGCAGAGAATAGATACGATCAAGGACACTGTTAAATATGACAGTGCGTAATGATGAATATGATGACTATTTATGGGATTGAGAGGTATTAATTCTTGATTTTTTTGGAAACGAATGGATTCTAGAAGTTCATCTAGATCCATATTGTTCGTAATATTTAAAGAATGTACTTTTATATGCGATCCTAATGGGGAGGACGTCATATTCGATATTATACTGGAAATGTTTATTGTTGGGATAAAATAAGAATTAAATTTAGAAACTTTTACGCTATGACCGCGCAAGATGAATTCTTTGCTTCGTACATAGCAATCGGGATAGATATACATTGTTCCTGTTCCTTGCAGAACTTGTGAGTTAATGGAATTTTCGCAAATAATATATATGTGGATGGTATCTTTTAATCGGCTCCTTTTTTATTAAATTTATCTCGCATTGATTTACCCTAGTATTTGCATTTAAGTTTGGAGATGTGATCTGGCAGTAAAAGTGCGTATGATCCAACGTTGCGCAATTGTGAATTTCTTGGACTGTTAGTACGAGATAGTGTTCGCGATTGTAGTCGATTAGTATATATTCCTTTTATGGTTCAATATATATGAGCGATTTTTTAAGGATAGCAGGCAATGGTATTGTTTTAAAGATTTGATATGGTTCCATGAAAGGAATGGGGATTCTGAGTTCTATAGTTATTTTGTTGTTGAAAATATTCGCAGAGATTGTACTTAATTTATAAATTTGTGATAATGTATTTTCTCTGGGATTTATGGGAAGCATCATTGTATTTGGTATTTCTTGCATGATATTTGATAACAATTCTTCTATTTTTCTAGGAGTTATTAGTGTAGGATGAAATTTTCCATGCCTTGAATCCGTAAGAAGATCTAGTAATTCTGCTTGGGTATTTTGGTATCTGAATGCCATTAGTGAGACTAGTGAAATGAGTGATTCCAGTTCAATTGATGCCTTGTTATCAAGTGACCTATTTTCGATCAGTGATGTGGCTATCTGCACTGATATTAGTTTTTTATGCATGACCATGAATTCCTTTTCAATTGCGGCTTAAGTTTTATTGAAAACATTTGCGGTTGCTTCGACTATCGCAGTTTGGCTTTTCATAAGTGATAGGAGGGAGTTTTGGTTAAGGGTAAGGTTACGGATTTGCTCGTCATAAATCTTGGCATCATCTTCGTCTAATGTGCCGAAAAGAGCTTTAGAGATTGAGCCTATAGCATTGAAAAGTGCTGTTTGTTTTCTATTTTGGGTCACAAGTAACATATTCTTATATTCTATGTTTGCTAATATAAGATTTATTTGTAACAACGTACCGTTACAAGGGTAGCTCAAGGCTGAGTGTTTGTCCAGCTTCTGGCAGGTTGCTGTATTTGTTGGGCTGTGAACTGGATGTTGTTGAGTTCTGTTTTAAAATTTTCCAGTTCGTAGAATGTCACTAATTTCCACTCGTTGGTGTAGAAATTGGCTCTGCCAATTTCCTCTAAATAAATGCCTGCAGTAGCATTTAGTTGCTTTACCTCTACTCCTGAGCCGTAAATTAAGGGATGAAAATTAGAATGAATGCTATATGCATCATTTGGGAAACCTGGAAGATGACAATATGTTAATATCTCTGAATGATAGTTGAAGATATTGAAGTTTTTACTCTGAGAACAGTTTTAGGTCATTGTTATGGACTCTTTTGTTTTTATTATTGATTTTAATAGTAGAATTTTCGGCGGAATTAATCTCCATTATCTCATACGGACCTGACCATAGTGGTGAGAATTTGTTCTCTCGAAGTCTGCCCTTAAGTAGGACTTTATCGCCTACCATAAAAGATTTTTGGACGGAGATTTTGTCATATTGTAGTTTGGATTTTTCTTTATTGGCCATGGCTATGTCTTTAGCTATTTTGAAGCTATGCTGTAGACGCGCTTTTAACTCGTTTGCATAATTGTCGTAATTATAGCGAACGGTTGGAGAAGATTTCAAATTGTTTGGAATTTCGGCTTGGAGTCCGTAAAGGAGTTCGCGGGGAGTATAATTAGTACTCGAATGAGGGGTAGTATTGTATACAAACATGGTATAAAGAATCTATGTATCCCAGTCTTGTGGATCCTTTGCTACATTAGATCGGAGATATTCTGCTAGGGTTCTGTGACTTCTTTCTAATGCACCATTCGTTTGAGGGTGATATGGAGTAGTTCTAAGTCGTTTTATTCTCAACAATTTAGATAGCTCGGCGAACATGCCACTCATGAGGTTAGAACCTTGATCTGTGAGGATACTTTCTGGAATACCATGTCGACAAATTATTGTTGTCGTGAAGGCTTCCGCTAATGTCTTAGACTCGGTGTCGACTATGGGAATAGCCTCAGAAAATTTTGAAAGGTCGTCTTGATATGTGAGGAGATATTTGTTTCTAGAATGTGATATTGGGAGAGGTCCTAGACCATCTCGGTACACTCTTTCGAAAGATTTGGAGCTAATGCTCGAGATTTTCATTGGAATTTTAGGGTTTCTGGATACTTTGTTCACCTGACAAAGTTTACATTTCCTTACATATTTGATCACGTCGTCTGATATGCCACGTCAGTAGAATTGCTTTTTGATTGTTTTAATTGTACGGGAAACGCCTTGATAGCCTCCCGTCGGTAATGAATGAAAATCCTTCAAAATTTGTTCGATGTCATTAATGTCGGATAAATATTTAATAGAATCTTGATGGAGTTTAATGTTTATTTGTTTAGCAGTGAAGACCTTGGTAAAAATGTTTTTAATAATTATTAGATTCTGTGGATCTAATATGGGGAAGGAGATATTTATTTGTTTTAACTGATTTGCTTCTGTGTATGAGCAGATCTCAGTTAAAATCTTTTCGAGGGCTGATCTATCTCTTCGGGATCGACAAGGTAAATTAGTTTTGGAAATAATTATTATGGAGTCTTTTCTTTTGAAGAAGTTCAGTTCAGTGTCTGAAAGTGGGGATTTATCTGAAAATTTTAGTTTCGAATCCAACACTCTTTCTAGTTCTGTATCTTGCATTGGCAAGATGAAGAATATAGGTTTCGCATTTTTAGTCAGTAAAAGAGGAAAATTAGTCTCAGTTATTATGACTGAGAAATTGTTCGCTTGTGATGGAGTTGAATTTTGATTAATGACACTCGTGTTGGGAGTATTTAAATTCGCCTGCGCTCTAGCTTGATTCCTTGTTACCACATTTGCGCAGGTGGTAGGTTCTGCGAAATTTTCGCTACTATCTGGAATAGCTCTTCTGAGAGCGTCTGCATTTGTGTTGAGCTTGCCTGATTTATGGACTATATTGTAGTCATATTCCTCAAGACGTATTCTCCATCTCATTAAACTTGAGGAGTGGTCTTTCAGATTCATGAGCCATGCTAATGGTTTATGGTCAGTTATAATTGTAAACTGTCTGCCATAAACGTATGGTCTGAATTGGTCAACTGCGAAAACGATTGCTAAGAGCTTTTTCTCTATAGTAGAGTAACGAGTCTCTGCACCATTGAGAACTCGGCTCACATAGGCGATTGGATGATCTCCTTGGTCATCAACTTGTGAAAGAACAGCTCCGATGGCGTAGTCACTGGCGTCGGAGGTGACAAAAAATTCGTTGTCAAAATCGGGATATGATAGAATTGGTGCTGAAATAAGTTTTTTGCGTAATTCGCAAAATGCTTCATCACAAATTGCGTCGAACTTGAAAGGGATATCTTTCTTTAAAAGATTTGTAAGTGGTTTTGCAATTTTGGAAAAAATTGGTATGAAGCGGCGATAGTAGCCGACGAAACCAAGGAAAGCTTTTATATATTTTTCCTTCTTCGGTCTGGGATAGCACTGAACTGACTTAATCTTCGCTGGGTCTAGTTTGACTCCATTTTCTGTAATAATGTGCCATAAATACATAATTTCCTTTCTTAGGAAGTGGCACTTGTCGGGTTGAAGTTTGAGTTTGAAATCACGAAGGCGGTTAAATACTGCTGTGGTCTGGAATTGTGGTCTTTGAGATTGTATCCATGGACTACAATATCGTCCATATATACGAAGCAATAGATGCCTTGAAGGCCAGATAAAACATTATTCATGGCTCGTTGAAAAGTAGCAGAAGCTCCTTTTAAACCAAATGGCATACGATTGTATTCATAGTGGACATAGGGTGTGCTAAAGGCAGTTTTCTTCCTGTCCTTCGAGTCCATTTTTATCTGGTGAAATCCACTGGCTAAGTCGAGTGTGGTAAAATATTTCGACTTCCCCTACTGGTCCAATATATCAGTGATATTAGGCAGTGGGTACGCATCTCCAATAGTAATGTCGTTAATACGACGAAAGTGTACCACTACTCGGCACTTTTTGTTTCCATTCTCATCTGGTTTTTTAGGAACCAGGAAAAGTGGAGAATTCCAGGGACTATGTGGGGGTCTGATGATGTCTGACCCAAGCATTTCTTGCACTTGCGTATTTATCTCAGTTCGTCTTGCTTCAGGAAGTCTATAAGCCTTTTGAATAAATTGGCGCTTTCTTTTATTCCTCAAAAGCATTCTTTTGTTCCTCTAAGAGAGATTGCTTTTGTTCCTCAAGAGCAGTCATCATCTGTAGGGCTGAAAGCACCAATTTACTCATTAAAGCACCCAATAGTTGTTCCATGTTCATCTCCGACTTTTCTTCAGCTTCAGGTTTTTGCGAACTGTCTTCGAAAGTAAATGTGTCAGAACTCCTCCATTCCATTTACAAAGCTTGTCTAAGTCGCTCGACTAAAACATTCTTTGAGCCTGCCGTTTGTAATATCCGTTTGCCCAACTGCACTTTCAAATCCTGTACTCGGATATCCTCCAGCTTGCGCCCTTATTGCTTTAGATTATCTTCTAGAGCTTTCACCAAAAGCAGACAATTTCACTCAATTCCACACTATGTTTACGTCAAATGCCACCACTGGTACTGTACGTCTACGTTTACTTCGTTCACTTCACTGTCTGAAATAAGACTCCCCTCCTGGATGTGAGTAGCGCCGTATTTATACTCTAAAAATTATCCTAGAACCGTCCTGAATATTCCGTTCTCCGAGCCCAAGTTTAATAGGAGGTCACTAATCTGTAGGTGTTTCCATTTCCAACAGATGTCGCGTGTGTCACTTTGTGGTGCGTAACAGTATATACCTATTATGACGCTTCAAATTCAAAATTTCGGTTTTTCGTTTTTTTTAAATACCCGGACTAACATACAATTTTTTTCAAAAGTTCGAAAGGCTAGAATCTCCTCTTTAATTTAACTTGTTACACTTATGTTTTATCTGTGGCGGTTAAGGAGTTATTAGCTTGTAACCTATTCAGGTCACAGATAATTTGTTCCCTTGGTAACTGAAAAAACGTCATTTTAAAAAAATTTCGTATAAATCGGCATGACCTGAATAGGTTAAGGACTAATAACTCCTTAACCGCCACAGATAGAACATAAGTGTAACAGGTTAAATCAAAGAGGATGTTTAAGCATTAAACATTAAAAACCTATCAGCAAATTCAGAAGTCAATAACTTTGTTGAAGAAAAAAAAATGCAGCACAAATTCAATTTAATTAGGTAAATTTCATGCACTTTTGCTGTATCAGCAACACCTGCAGACAAATAACAATTTCGTGAGATCGAATTTCACGCATGAAATTTGTTGTCAATTAAATTTATTAAATTGAATTTGTTGATTCTGCGTATTTGTCATATTAAATTTTGTATATAAATATCGAGCTTTGTAAATAGAATTTTAGAATAAAGTTTTTATTAAATGAAAGCGTTGTTCTGTTGTTCTGGGTTTAATTAGGAAGCCTTCTTAAACCAAACAAATCTGAGCTGTGTAGGAATCCTTCACGGCTCAAACAAAATTGGTGACCCCGACGTGATATTAATAGCTACTTGTGTAACATAAGTAGTGCTATATCACGCACCACAAGCAGTCCAGACTCTCCCAATCTCTCAAATCTCGCTTTCTTAAGAAGCTGGATCTTCCTTCGCGCCAACTTGCAGCCAAAGGATAAATCAAGGAATACTTCTGGAGCTTAACTTGTGTCAATAGGCGACATTGTAGCCAACAGCACCCGGATTTCATTTGCAGCTCCAGCAAGTTGAAGCAATTACTACATAAGTAGTATACTGTGTCACGCAGTAGCACCTTCGTGCAGTCGACATTCCCTTTGGCATTCCAGAGTTCAGCAGTCGCTTTCTAAGAAGCTAGATCTTCCGTTGTGGCTACTTACAGCAAAAGACTACATCAAGAAATAGCTCAGGAGCTCACTTTGTGTCAACAGGCGACACAATAGCCAGCAGTATCCGGACTCCGCTTGCATCCATAAGCAACCACAATCATCTCACCATTCTACGATTCACACGATAAGTTTGTTTTGTGTACCAAATGACAGATATTGCAGCACTCGCGTCAGCTCAATCAGAGCTTGGCCGTGCCATCAACCAACTCCTCGATAACATTAAAAAGGAGAGGATTGAGCGTAGAACCAAGGAAGGCACTTTGAAGTACCAGACATCCCTGAATGAATTCATCATTCAATTCAATAAAAGGCATCAAGAGCTAGAATGCATCCAGCAAGTACATCTAGATCATGCGTACTTCACACAAGCATACCATACACAAGTCCAAGAAATCTGCAAGGACTTCCTCGGGAAAATAGACCAGAGACTGAGGGAGTGTCCCGCGGAGGCATCACAGTCAAGTGCTCCAGCGACCACACCCACTGACGCTAATCAAGATGACTCAGCCAAGACTCTAAGGATGCACGCCGCAACAATAAAGGCGTTGGACAGATTGATAAACTCAATTAGAGAAGAGTTTAATGCACCTCGTTCAAGGGCAAACTATAATCTGAAGCTTAAGTCGATCAATGGCTACTGGGCTCAAATAACTTGCCTCCATCAAGAAGTAATAGCAGAATTGCTCGACTCTACGAAGGCACAAGAAGAATATAGAAGCATTGAAGATAAGTATCAAAACCTGGCGATTGAACTACAGGAAAGACTAGATGAACAATCCATAACGTGTAGTAATAGCATGAATGTAAAGCTTCCTAAGATAGCTCTTCCGAACTTCGATGGGACGAATACACAACGGAAACCATTTATGGATCTTTTCACTCAGCTAATACATCATCAGTCTATAAGCGCAGCAGAAAAAATGTACTACCTAAAAGCTCATCTTACCGGTGAACCAAGCCGGTTGATAAGACATCTACAAGCCACGGAACAAAACTACACCGTGGCTTGGAAGATACTGACAGACAGGTACAATAACTCAAGAAGTATAATAACTGCACTTCTGAATGAACTGCTGTCACAAAGTACGTTGACAGTTGAATCTGGATCTGGAATAAAGCGGATCTATGATGTCAGTAAAGAATGTCTTCTATCACTGCAGAACATGGGGGTTAAGATCAAAGAATGGAATGCCATATTGATCCATATATTACTTCAGAAGCTAGACAAAGAATCCCGGAAATTGTACGAACAATCTCTCCAGCGTCCTCGTGAAATGCAAAACGTAGATGTCTTCTTCAAGTTCTTAGAATCCAGATTTCAGATGCTGGAGGCAATGCACACGAAAGACGAGCGCAAAAAGCCTGTTACATTTGTGACATCAACGCCAAGAGCCCAGTGTCCCGTCTGTATAGCAGAGCATAAAATTTACAGATGCAACAAGTTTCTGAAATCATCACTCGACAAAAAGTTCCAGCTAGTGAAGCAATTCAAGCTATGCCCTAACTGCCTGAAACCTGAACATCAGAATCAAGGATGTACTTCAGAAAATTGCACATATTGCAAGGGCCGACACAACAGTCTGCTTCGCAATTCATGCCGCGACAGGCAAGAGACCGCCAAGCCCAATCATACAATACGACAGAATAGCACGACACTGCAGTCAATTGCTCCTTCAAAATTAATACAGCAAACTTCGAACAAAGCTACCACCAGTCTTAAGGCATCAGCCAAATCACAAGTCTTACTGGCAACAGCTGTAGTGGACATCGTCAATGCAACAGGAGCTCTGGTGCCATGTCGAATACTACTTGATTCAGCGTCTCAATTACATTTTATCCGGGACAGTTTTGTTCA
>OZ005742.1:206037339-206239586 GCA_963930735.1 Dioctria linearis
GGAGTGACAATGATTGGCGATATTATCCCGAGTGGATCAAATAGACGAGCTATCAGAGATGCGACACTGCGTTTCGTGACTCATGATTTATCAATACAACAAGTTTACACACAAAATTGGTCCGATTTTGGCAACCATATAAGGCCTAGTTTTTTCAAGTTTTCGTCCATTTCCTCACTGAAGTCTAGTTGTGCTGCCTGATCTTCCGGTGGTATGTTCTTTAGTATTCGGGAGTTATTCGAGCACCATTTCCTGAGTTTAAATCTTCTTCAGTTAGCAATGACATGAGTTGCGACTGTTCTGTATCGCTTCATTGAGACTATCGCTGCCAGTTATTACATCATCTACGTAGCAATTTTCTACTATGGATTTAGCCGCCAAAGGAAGTCTTCCACTTGTTTCCAAATATGGGGCTGATGTTGTGCCATATGTGACTGTGTTTAATTGGTAGCATTTTAATGGCTCTTTCGGGTCACTCCTCCAGAAGATCAGCTGATATTTTCGATCATCTTGATGAATCAGCACCTCACGGTACATTTTTTCAATATCTTCCGTGAAAACAAATCGCGGCATTCGAAATCGCATTTAAATCGAAAATAGGTCATCTTGTATCATGGGTCCAGCATGTAAATAGATTAGTGGATGATTTTGCCAATGCTTCGAAGACTACTCTAAGTTTAGTAGAAGTGTTTTCCGGTTTGTGAACACCGTGGTGTGGCAGAAGGTTGTATGGAGCCGTTAATTTCTCCATGTCAATTTCATCCCTGTGACCCAAAAAGTTCATATTCCCCCATGTATCCCACATAGTGTTGCCTAAATACTTTGTTTGTAGCAAACTTTCTCTGCAGATACAAAAATCGACGTAGTGCTACATTCTTTGATTCGCCTAATTGTGTGGGATAACTCGCGAAATTTAGTTTGACCAAGAAGCGTCCGTCGTAGTCTCTTTGAGTTGTTTGGTTGAAGTAGACCCCACAACGGCTTTTAGCTGGTGTTAAGCGAGATTTGGGTTCTTCGACCTCTTCCATTCATTTTTCAGAATTTTTCGATGACATAGTTAAGGTCTTCGTCTGTGCATATTGTATACCTCGCTGTAGGTAGAGGTGCTCTTTCCACCTTTCCCGCAATGATCCAGCCCAGCATGGTGTTCTGTAAAATTGGAAGGTCTTCTCATAACTTTATCTGCCCGATGGACAATAATTGGTAGTAGAATTCAGCTCCTCGCAGGATCTTAATTGTGTCTGGACGATTGAAAGCAGGGTCTGCTAATTTTATATTGTTTGGAATGACGCACGACGCGATATCCAACTGTCGTGTTGGCTGAGTAGAAATGATACTCCGAAGTATGAATTCCTCGACTCTGGTAAAATATCCGTTCAACCTTGACTGGAGTAGCACATTTACTCTTTGACGCGATTGCCGCTTTCCTTTCCCAGTGCGCTCTATGACCAGAGAGTCGGAAGTGGGCGCGAGGACAAGTTTCTTAACAATCCTTTGGCTGATATTATTTATTTAGGAGCCCGAATGTAAGATGGCTCGACATTCTAAGCTGATTCCATTGCTGCTAGTTAGTATGACTCGTGCTGTACTGAACAATACGAAACCCGATTTTGTTTGCTACTTAGGGCTGTAACACTGTACGGCGAGTCACTTGGTTGGTCGACTGTTGAAAATGAAGACCGTGGTAGGGTCGCACGGCATGCTACTTGTCTTGCAGCCACAGAAGTAGAAGCTTATTGTGATTGCAATTCTTCACAGTCCATCATGTGCACTAACGTGTTTGTGCATCTTGTTACATTTAGTACATCCACGTGATTTGCACTTGACTGTAGTACGTCCTGATCTCATACAATTGACTCACAAATTATTCCCTCTCAGCACCTTTAAGCGGTTTTATGCCGTTAATTTAAAAAAAATGTGGTGCATTGGTAAAGTTGATGGTTGCCCATGCATGACACGAAATCTGGTGGTATAATGGCAACGGAAGTCATTGATTTGGAAGTGTTAATCCTTCGGTGCTCATCTATATTTCTGCTCTTGTAGCCTAAGGCCTCCAGCGATTGGAACCTACCCTCTAAGGATGACAAGAAGCCCTTCATCGTTTGCAGTCTCCTTGGATTTGGCAATGACTGCTCACATAATGTGTGGCTAGCCTTGTCTAGCTTTTTAACCAGGATATGGAGAATCAATGGATCCCAATTTGTTGTTGAACCCTCTAAATTCTACAACGCTAATAAGCATTCTTGTGTGGTATCGTGTAATATGTTCACAGCGGTAGCTGACACGTTTTCAGATGCATGGGAAGGTTGTCCCAAAAGTTTATTGTACTAAGATTCTCATATTGTTGTAACGATCTTGCAGCAACTTCCAGGCCGTTGTGTAATTTCTCTCGCTCAGGGGATGTCTGATGAATTTCTCAGCCTCGGCCACCAAGTTTGTCTTTAAGTACCACATCTTCTGGAAATTCGATAGTGGTTGGTTATGGACCCTGTGCGAGTAGAGGTCGTAAAATTGGCGCCACTTAAGATAATTTCCGTCAAATTTGGGCAAATTGATCCTTGGCAGTTGCACCAAATTTGGTGTGGGCGCCACATCGATCCTTGTAGAAAGCTGTACTGGTGTAGTTTGTACTCTTTCTTCCAAGCCGATGTACTCATTGACATCATAACCCATTGTGGCGGGATCATCGATTCTTTCCCACAGTGAATAGTTCTGATTCTCAATTTGACACCAATGTTGATGGTTTCAGTTTTGATTTTATAATATTGTCGTGGATGAGCGTCATCGTATTGAACCCCTCCTAGTACTCTCCGCAGCGATTGGATAATGCCTCTCTCTTGATGTATTATTTTATTGATTTCAACTGACTCGAGATTGCTCTGTGCCATGTTAGCCTTTCCTTCAGATTGAAAAGGCTTTGGCATTGCTTGTTTTGGAGGTACCCTTAAAGGTACGTCTTCAGTTCCTAAGGCCTTCTCAGCCTGTTGTGTTTCTAAGGCCTTGTCATGCTGTTGTAGTTGATCTTGTTCTTATTTGTCGATGGAGTTGATCTTTTCGTTGAAATGCTCCCGGTATTGCTCGTAGAGCGTCCATATCGAATTGTAGTAGTCCTTCGCGAAGTGCGGAAGGTCAAGAGGCAGCTCGGGTAGTGATCTAAGTTCGTTGTCGGTTTATTGAACCCTTGACAATTCTTTCCCCAACCTCCTCGCTCTTTCTATATAGTATTCTCTTTTGGTTTTTCTGTCTTTCCGATCCTGTTTGTAGTTGTCTATATAGCTTTTCAGCGCCTTCACTTGCTCATCCTGTCATTTTCCAAAATGCTCCATGATGTAGGATTATGTCACACTTCTGAGACAGCAATGAGTTTCGCTTATGACGTGAAATCACGTCGGAGTCACCAAATGTTTAAACTGGGTAAACTCTTTTGTTCTTCCTTATCACGAGCAAGCCTCGGTTCTTGTACCAAGACGATATTGTTGGGGATGCACAAGCACATGAACTTGTACACCAAGGTAAGAAATAACTAAAAACTAAAAGTGGTTAAATGTGGTTCAAAATAAAAGTTACTTTCTCTCTGACGATTGAATATAAACTGGATTTTATTGCCCCAGAAAGTTGACTTAATTATTGCTACATAGATAAGTACAAAGTGAAGACGGGATCTTCACCGTGAGAAAAGTTGACTAAGTATTCTCACGTTGAAACTGCCGGCACAAAGCTTCACGCAAAAAAAAAAATAGCTAAGGCAAACCGTGGACGCGATTCTCAAGTTACTCTTGCGTGTAGTGCGCAGGAATGTGATAACTGCAGTGAGAGAAATGCTGATAAATGCAATTGTGTGGAATGCTAATAGAGATACATGTAGAAATATGTGAGAAATAAATGCCGACAATATCAACGTGAGAAAGCTTACTTATTCTAATTAAGCTGATGCAAATTGCATAAAGACTGGTTCTTACCAAGGAGTATTGTGCCTAGTCTACTTTCGCATATTGGTGGCCATATACACATCACACACGCTAGTATATAAATACATCATTTTGTACTCAGACAAATCATAGCGTTCTGAGCATTCATTCGAGACAGATCGGTAGTTCTGAGGCCTACTGACGTCTTGAAAATACCAAATCTAGGAGAATTTTGAACCTAGTAAATTGTATTAAAAGCCTAGTCTACTTTAGTATATTGCTGAGGATATACATATCAAACTCGCCAGTATATGAATACAGTATTTTGCACTCAGACAAATTGCATCTAGAGCATTCATTCGAGACAGATCGGCAGTGCTGAAGCCTACTGAAGTCTCGATATTACCAAATCTATGAGAATCCTGAACCTAGGAATTTGTATTAAAAGCACTGATTTTAATACACAAAACCAAATACTAGAAGTATTGTGTGTAGTATTACTAGGGGCGCTACACCTCCTAAATTTTCGAATATTGTCGAGCAACTATACGTCAACCTAGCTAGTACATAAGTACAGCATTTTCAACTCAGACAAATCATTGTGTCATGAGTTCTCAAACAAGACAGATCGGCAGTCCTGAGGCCAATGAAGTCTTAAAGTCCCAAACCCAGAAGCATTGAATCTGGTATATTTGACGCAACACGTCATCGACACAAATCTTTGGGTTTACGGAGAATAAATTCATATATTTATCAGTAAATATAACATTATGCCTCTCGCACATACCAATCTGCTCGCATCAACTCGCGGTCAATGCGCTCGGTGCTGCCCAAGCTCACTAGTGGATCAACAAACTAAGCTGACACGTGTAAGCACCCTGCATCTGCTTAAATTTAATTGGATTTATATTTTATAATTTGTAACTTTATTGTATTGAATTTCTTTTAGTAGTTTAAGGCGTAATAAATTTCTTTTAGTGGTTTAAGGCTTAGCAAGTAAGAGAATTTATACGGAGAGTAAAAAAAATAATTGCATGTTTTGACACCATCTTGTTATCATTTCTAACCTTTCTAATCCGGTACCTCATAATTTTTTTATGACTAGACCTGTCACGGGCCTAGACACTATACTTAAGGGGTATTACAACTTGGCTACAGACAAGATTGATTACTCGAAGGGATCACCAACATCTACAAGGGATACTGCTTACAGATGCCACTTATTGGAAGCCTGGCAAAATAGACGCCCTACCCGGAGCAAAGGCCTATGCCAGAATAACTCAAGGTGGCATTAAACGAGGATCAGTTTCAGCACCAGTAGCAATAAACACGATTTTCGGCTGAGTCCTACTTCGACCTTCTATCAACACACTCGAGAAGAAGACAACGATTTGTACAACATCAATTACTAATGTCAAACTCGATACACAACTCAAGCGATTTTATGAGCCAGAAGATCTGCCAACACAAACTATTCTCAACCAAGAGGTAGAAGAGTGTAGAAAAACATGTCAAACTACATATAAGCGATTAAGGAATGGAAAATCCCAAGTCAACTTACCGTTCGTAAGCAATGAAGCTCCTATACCAGGACAATCAGGGCTTACATGATGCTCACAGAAGAAAGGTCACATCACAGAACGTACGGAGTTAAAATCAAAACAGCAAACTCGAACTACTTCTCTAACTAAGCTCACCGATGATACTCTTCTAAGGTATTCCTCCCTTTCACGAGTGATTCGAGTAATGGCAACATTTCAATGATTTATGCACAATTGTCAAAATGCACAGAACAGAAGATTGAACTTTCTTAACAGCACTGAATGAAATAATGCTGAAACAACAATTTTAAGGCTAGTACAACAAATAGCTTTTAAAGAGGAGTACTGTCATCTAATGAACAATGAACCATTGTCTCGTAATAGTAGGTTGCTTAAGCTAAATCCATTTATAGACGCTAGTGGCTTGATACGAGTAGGTGGAGGTTGGCCAACGCTATGTTTCCAGATACACAAAACATCCAATCATTTGCCACAGCACGATCATGTGACACAACTTTTGATTGATTAGATGCATTAGGAAACCTTGCATGGCGGACTGTTATGAATCCCCAATATAATCCAAATAATATGATCAAATAATAACCACTTGAATTGCATCTGATTCATACGCATCACCTACAAAATTCAAACAACATCTCCCATTCATAAATAACGGTTATTTGATCAGACAATGAGAATCAGAACAATAAACAAACAACTATGCGCACACGACTGGGTCAAGTTACAACATATAGTGAGAAATCGTTAGAAATATAATCAGCCATCGTTACATGTACCCATGTCCACGGTAATAATTCTTAGGTAGACAAGGCCTGTCACGTCTCTACACGTAAATAAGAAACCTCTGGACTTCTTGCTTGAAAACAATCAGCCGAAAGTATAATGGAGCCACCTGATTAACTCAAAGTGATAAGAAGTAAAGTATGGTACGCGCTAAAGAATTTCTAATCACACCCGCTATGCAACATATTCACCAAAAGAAATTGCCTTGGCGGAAGCACCGGCGCCTAAATTCGTTTGTAATTTGTATGTAATAAAGCAGTTGAATTATTATTTTAGGACTCGTGTTAGAATTGATACCTTTGTTTTCATACAATTGTTCTCAATTGTTTTTTATAATTTGCGGGCGAAAATCAAATTGCCTTATTGCAGTAAATGTTTCACCTTTATTGGAAATAATGCTTGATAAGTGATTTTGGGTTGTTTTTCTCAGAAAATTGCTCGATAGGTAATTTTTGATTGGGTACCACGATAAATGCTAAATAATTAATCTGCTAGTGGAAGGGAGTATTAACCACTGCAAATTGATTTTAAATAAATAAAGAGTTCTGATGCAAGGCAAATCAGAAATATTTCTACACCTGAAGCTAGAGAGTCCCCCTACCCAAGGTAAGGCCTCTAGTGGAAAGTAAAAAGTAAAACAGTTTTACTTGTAAAAGATATCTATTCTAAAAGTGAATTTGTAAAAGTATAGATTTGTACAAAAAGAAAAACATGTTAAATATATTAAACTCGAGTGAAATACACGGCCTTCTTCATTGATTCCAACACATTCTCTTTACGATTACTCAACGGTTGATTGACCCTTGTTGCCGGTGCGCAACAGTAAATAAAATTAGACACTTGTTGTCGGCGCGCAACATAAATAAAGCTGGGGGCAGCAGTGGGATAAGTCAAACGGTTTGGAAGATCCACGACTACATCCACAAACTAATGTGTTGGCCAAGAGAAGAGGAACTAACTAGCCGACTGGGACACCCAGACGAAGAACTGGACTACGAGCCAGAAGACGTCGAAGAAGACTCCTGCTCAAAGGCGGACTCTTATTTAGAGACGACAGAGGCAGGGCTCATTCTCAGAGCTTGAGGAAAACATTACGGACTCCTACTATAACCCCGGATCCGAAGGCAGCAGTGCGTCATCCGACGAAGAAGAGATGCATTGGTCCCATTAATAATCCCTGAAATTATCTGAAATTATAGTTACGTTTTACTTTAAAAAGCGAAAAATTCTCGAGTGCTTTAAGTGTTTTTAAATCAAGTGCTATCGGTGTTGTGAATATTTCTCCGGGATATTAGTTATCTCGTCCAGTTGAAAAAAAAAATATCGGGAAAGTGTACAATTTTTTTGTTTAATTTATACTCGAATACAAAAGCGTCGAGGCGTAAGAGATGCGCTTCTTCCTGGGCTAATCACACACCTGCACGGAAACGAGCTCGCAATATGCACAACGATTAAGTTGCGGCGAGAGCCGAATATTTATCTCTTAGTGATGCTAGATGATTACACCAATTTCTGAATACATGTGAAACGTTTCAGAAAGAAGATATTGCAGAAACAGAAAAAGCTCTACTTTTGCAAATAATTAAAACCAAATTGGTAGGCGGAGCCTTTGACATCGTTAAATATAAGGAATTCAATTCTTGGAGAGAGCTCCAAACGGCACTGCAAGAACAATTTCTAGAGACTCGTTCTAGAGTATCAATTCAAAATGTGATTATCACTCTCAAACAAAACTCTGGAGAGAATATGCAGGATTACGCCTTTCCTGCTAGCAAGTTGTTAGTATTATATGATGACGCAACTACTAATTTTACAAATGATCAAACCCTCAAAAATCTTTTAGCTGGAGAAAATCAGAAAATGGTTCTCCGAGCATTTGAGGATGGTCTGAAAGACAGTAAGGTTCGTCTATTAACTAAGGCAAAAGGCCATGAAGAGCTGTCAGCATATACTAAATTTGCTACTGAACAATCCGAAAGGATCTCCACTTCTAATGAACATTTTTTAACTTGCTCAAAATACAACAGAAAAGGACATACAGCTGAAGTCTGTTATTCCGCAAGAGTGAAAAAAGAAAAACCCTCACTCATTTGTTCCTATTGCAAAATACCAAATCATCACTTTTTGGAATGTCGTAAAAGACTTTTCCAGCAAGGCTATCCTAGTAATAGCAGACCATTCCCGCATACAAATATACAAAGGGAAAATCAACCACAAAGTTATTATACTTCGGGTGTTCCGCAGTACCAACGGAATACTGCAGTTCATCCCCGTTTTCAAGGCAACCAACAAGAGGTCTATGTTCCTCAAAACCAAAGCTCCCAAAAGAATTACACAGGATCACCTAAATGGTCGCCAATATTAGAGCAGAAACTGCCAAAATAAAACCAAAAAATCAGCATATATGGGAAAAACAGTGTGCGGCGAGACGAGGATGCCATTACCGTCGCTCAGTCACGCCTCAGCCAGATGACTGTATCCGCGGATGTCCATCGACATCCCAAAAATTTAAATCAAATTCTTTACCTCCCTCTTAACACTGATCGCCAATCACTAGTTCTGACGATCAGATAGTCTATCACAGCATTTGATACTAGTAAATTTGATCGATACAGGAGCGGAGATATCCCTCCTCAAAGCAACCAGATCAGTGACACAATGGTTGATATAACCAAGAGCATAGAGGTATCACCTCTAGCTGGAAAAGCTCTACACAATTAAGGAACCGCCAAATGCGGATTTCAAGTATGCCAAAATATCTTTACCCACGATATACACATGGTGGAAGATGACCTCCAACTTAAATTTGATGGAATTCTACATCGTGATTTTTTAAATAAATTTTATAGCATAATAGACTTCGAAAATAAGATTCTATCATTCAAAATTAATAAGCCAAACAGAGGCGAAAGCACAGACAAAGTTAA
This sequence comes from Dioctria linearis, assembly GCA_963930735.1. Taxonomy (NCBI): domain Eukaryota; kingdom Metazoa; phylum Arthropoda; class Insecta; order Diptera; family Asilidae; genus Dioctria; species Dioctria linearis. Next base: position 206,046,520 of record OZ005742.1, read on the forward strand.
TAAGACAAACTCGAAGACAATGTACAAAATCGAATATGGAGGTTTGAATGACCCCAAGCTTTGACAATTTGGCTCACACCAGCTCTGATAGCACGTATGGAGGTTTGAAGATCTGAAAAACCCATTGTCAACATAAGACTTTATTGACTTCCAGAATCTCAGTGTACTGAGACTAATTCACAAATAAATGAAATGCTCCATGAAGAAATCATAAGCCCTAGTTCTAGCCCCTGGAGCTCTCCCTACTTCTAGTTCCGAAAAAAAACTGATGCTTCAGGAAACAAAAGATGGAGAGTAATTGTCGATATCAAGAGCCTCAACGACATAACAGTCGGAGATGCCTTTCTCTTACCCAACATTACTGATATACTAGATCATCTGGGCAAAGCTAAACACTTTAGTACCTTGGATTTAGCTAATGGGTTCGATCAAATTCAAATGGATGTCATTACCATTTTAATAGAATTCCATTGAAACGTGCACCAGCCACTTTTCAAAGGCTGATGAACAACGTTTTAGTCGGACTCCAAGGCATGGAATGCTTTGTATACATGGCCGACATAATAATCTCTGGATACAATTTGACAGAGCATAATGAAAGTCTCCAACACATTTTCAATAGGCTTAGAGTAAATAATCTTAAGCTACAGCCTGAAAAATGTCATTTTTTAAGCAAACAAATAGCTTATTTTGGACATTTGGTCACTGAAAACGGAGTAACACCGGATCCCTCGAAACTAGAATCAGTCCAAAATTACCCAGTAACCAAGAAGGAAAAAGACATAAAATTCTTTTTAGGTTTTGTTGGTTATTACCGTCGTCTTATCCCAAACTTCACTAGGATAGCTAGGCCCCTCACGGCTTTACTAAAGGAAAGGTGCTACTTTCAAATCGGATGCGTTCTGCGATGAAGCTTTCACGCCCATGAAAGGAAAACTATTGAATCCGCCTGTTTTGCAATATCCTCGCTTTGACGAAGAATTTTTAGTTACCTCAAACGCAAGTAACTATGCAATTGGCCCAGTTTTATCACAAAATTGCATTAGACAAACCCATCTGTTATGCCAGCCGCACTCTAAATCTGGCTGAGACAAGATATTTGACTATAGAAAAGGAGCTATTAGCAATTATATACGCCGTAGAACAATTTCGTCCTTTCCTTTATGGTCGGACATTTACAATCATTACAGATCACAAGCCCCTTACGTGGCTCATGAACCTCAAAGACACCACTTCCCGAATGATGAGGTGGATGATCAGACTAGAAGAGTATGACTACAAGATCATACACAAATCAGGAAAATCTAATCTTAACGCTGATGCACTCAGTCGTACAATACCAGAATCCAAAAATATTCAAGTCATAACTAAGAATCAACAGAGAGCACAATCAAATCAAACTCCTATAAATAATAGGAAAAAATCCAAACAATTTACTGGAAACACGGAATATCAAAAGAAAATATTTCAAAATTCCGACAGTAAGCACCACATCTGATAATTTATTAAAAACTTATTTACCTGATAATTATCAAATTCCATTAGGAGGAATCAAAGAATACAAACAAGGGAATACTACGTATATAGTGGGACATGCACTCCTCCCTTTTAAAGAACAGAAAGATCAGGAAATAACAAGAAGTATATTTAAAAAATTCAAAAAATTGTCTTCTAGCTAAGAGATAATTCCAATTACCATACATATCCTGAACAGCACTTCGTACTTCGATTTGAAACTCATGTATGCTGAAGAATTTAAAGATTCCGCCACAAGGCCAATTTTATTCCTCAATTAAGTAGTACCACTAAAAGACCCAAAGGACATTGAGCAGGTAAATAGGGATTACCATGTCAATCCTTTAGGCGATCATCAATGACAAACTAAAATGATTGGGATAATATAAAGAATCTATAACTGACCAGGCCTGAAACAAAAACAAACAAGTGTACATCAAGTAATGTTTATCTTGCCAGATAAATAAATCAGGTACAAACAAAAGAGAATACTTATGAAAATTACTACCATAAGTAAAAAACCATTCGAAAAAATCTTCTTGGATAGCGTTAGACTTCTACAATAAGTTATCACAACAATAAATTTCTATTAACATTCCCAGATGATCTGACTAAATTTTCAGATGCAACTCCCCTACCGAACGCAGAAGTCAAAACGGTAGCTGTGCAATTTGTAACCCACATCATTTGTGGACATAATTTACACGAATCAATCTTATCGGACCAAGGATCAAACTTCCTAAGTTCTCTATTTAGTGAAATTTGTAAACTTTTGAAAATGCATAAGTTGCAAAACACACCATACCACCCAGAGACAAACGGAGCTCTAGAAGGAAGCCACCGTACGCTTGCTGAATATCTTAGACACTTTGTGTATACAGATCCACTAACATAGGATACATGGATCCCTTACGCTATCTTCACATACAAGAATTCTAATCATACAAGAACAGGCTACACGCCTCACGAATTACTATTTGGTTTTCACGCAGAAATCTCAACATTAGTAAAAAAGGATCCAGAAGTTACGTACAACTACGATAACTATGCCAGTGAACTAAAAGCGTGTCTCCAATATGCTCATCAAATAGCAAGAGAAAATCTTTTAAAAAACAAGGAAAAATCCAAAACGTACTATCATTATGTTACTAAGCCAAAACCTTTTATAATAAGTGACAAGGTATTAGTGAAAAATCACACGAGGAAAAGTAAGTTATCCCCCTTATGGGAGGGTTTTTACGAGATAGTACAAATTGCCTCAACCGAAATTTCAGTGGTAAGAGTAAAAACAAAAATAAAAAGCTCCATAACAACCATCTGAAGCTATTCAAAAAGTAATCGCGTTCTTTTCTTCTATCCCACCAGGCCAAAATGCCGTGCATATTATTAATCCTACTAGTAACATTCGGTGTCACGAGCGGCACAAAGACAACAAACTTCGCCTCAACTCCAGCTCAAATTAGAAACTAGTTTCGTATTAAAGCCTAAATGCTGTTTAACTAGAACATAACCTCCTAAGATCACAAACAATAGACATAGAAAAAATATGTTTCCATTTTTAGATACAACACCCTACCCGCAACCACCCATGCGAGTCACAAATCACAAATATAAAAATCTTATTAAATGAGATAGATCAAAATGCAGAAATTATAGATCCTAAACGGCCTCAGTAAAACACTCTTCGGTACTCTCAATGGAGACGATGCAAAGCATTATGATGTAATGATTGGACGTCTTAATGTGATGATTTGATCACTTCTCAATCACTATATCAGCTTTCTTCTCAAGATTCAGTGTTTGGCGAGCAAGGTCAGCCTATATCTCTCACTGAGAGTACTTGGCGTCTTGTGACAGCCTAAATTGTAGTAGGAGCAGGTTGTGTTGGTTATAACTGAAAACACTGATGTTCTCCCATCACAGGTCAAAATTATACTCTGTTTATTCAATTCAAAATTTATACAAAATCTTACCCTTCTTCAATATAATTTTGATCACTTAACAGAACTAATTTTACACACAAAAAACGTGAAGCAATATGACATAGAAATAACTTACGAAAATAATGATACAAAAATAACATACGAAAATATTCTTTGTTTACAAATTCATTGTGTACAACAGTGACCCATATCAGCAGGCGGATTTATTGAGGGTCAGTACATCGTAAAAAAGTGAAAATGCAAGAATCAGCTGGCTGGCGCTTGAGTGCATTTAATTGCTCATTTTTAGGTCTTCATGCTTCATGCATGAAAATCAATTACTCAATTCTTAAGCCATATGTGCTGATATGCTGAATTCTGCCTGCATGATATCCGTCTTTTTTAGCATGTTATGTTGAAATTATCTTTTTTATGTATGTACTCTTGTAATGCAACTTTTTGTTAGATTGTTTTTACTATATCTAGCTATTTATCATAGATGCATTACATTCTTCCCTTCGGGAGAATTTTTTTTTTTTGTTATACAGTAGTTACCTAATACCTAAATTACTATTGTACCCTATAACATTAACCTATTTAAAATGTACTTATGGGTATGGCATGCCAATATGAAAATTACTTCTAAAATTTCTTTAATCTATTTTTGTGTATTTCTTTTATTTCATTTCCTATCTTTATTTTGGTATTTACATTATTTGTATTAATTACTACATATGGTCCTTTATATGGTTGTTCGCGTTTTTTCTTATTTCCTACTCTTAGTAATACTCTATCACCAATATTAATTTTTAGTGGATTTTTTTTTTTGTCTAATGTCTGTTTTCTCTTTGGTTTAGAGTTCTCTAATAAAGATTTTGCTATTCTAAGACTCTGCTGTAATCGAAATATCAGCTCGTTTACGTAATCTTCTACGTTATAAATCGGTGTTGGATTGCTAGAAACAATAGTGTCAGGAAGTGAGTCTATTTTGCCAAATACTAACTCAAATGGTGATCTTCCAGTTTCTGTATGCGGTGTTATATTGTAACAATATGTAAAGTATGTTAGCCATTCATCCCATTCATTATTTTGACTGATCGATAGCAGATATTCATTTAGTACTCTATGACTTCTTTCAATAGAGCCTAACGTTTCATGGTGAAACGCTGTTGATTTAACGTGAGCTATCTAAAAGATTTTGCATATTTCCGCGATTAAACTGTTGATAAATTCAGTGCCTAAATCCGTTCTTAGGATCTTGAATGCTCCGTACTTGAGTATCATTTTTTCAACTAAAATTTTTGCAACTGTCTTGGCTTCTTTAGTTTCCATGGGAAATGCCTCTACGTATTTAGTCAATTGGCATTGACATGTTAGAATATATCTGTAAGATTTACTCTGTTTCATTGGTCCTACCGTGTCTATTTCTACAATTTCAAAACTATCACTAGGTGTATTTGTTTCTACCATTCTTTCATTAGTGTGTCTTACAAGCTTGTTGCATTTGCACCTTTCACAATTATTTATATAAGATTTTACCATATTGCTGAGATTCTTCCGTCAGTATCTTTGTGTGATTTTGTTTATCGTCCGTTTTACTCCTGAATGTCCACCGGCATATGGTGTGTCGTGCAATTCTTCTATTATCTTTAACTGTTCGTCTTTATTTTCAATTCATTTCGGGGGTTTAAATATTAAAATATGCAAATTTTGTTTTCTTTCTCTTTTAAATCGCTTCTGCAGAGCATTAAATTCCTTTTTAAATCTTCCTATTCCAAATTTCATTAATAGTTCATCTTTTATTGATATTGCTAGCTTTTCTATTCTGTTGCTGATCATCGCTAGAGTCAGTTTCTCAAGTTTCGAACCTAAGTTCAGATTTAGATTATCACTGTACTCGATCAACACTTCTTTTCTTTTTTTATTGATATTATTTTCTTTCTTGCAATTCTTCTGCTTAGGACGTCGTCTTGTATCTTCGTGAACTTTAGTTGCCTTATATTCCTTACATCTGAGATGGAAGTGCATTCGTGGATGAAAAGTTGGCCAGACGATTCCTCAGCACTCTCAATGTCTTTCTGTACATCACGTGATTCTAGTTCTTTCTTTTTACTCGTTGTTATTATGTTAACTTGCTTTATTGGTATCATATCTCTAAGCATGTCTGAATTGAGATTGATTCTAGACAGTGCGTCTGCATTCGTGTTTAATAACCCCTTCTTATATATGATGTCAAAGTCATATTCTGATAGTTCTAGTCTAATTCTTGTCATCTTCGATGATGGATCTTTGTGAGTGAAGAGACTAACTAATGGTCGATGATCGGTAACGACAGTGAATTTTCTTCCGTATAGATAGGGTCTGAAATGTTTGATCGCCCAATAGATTCCTAATAGTTCTTTTTCAATTATTGGTTTCTTCATTTCATGTATATCTAGTGTACGACTTGCATAAGAGATTGGCAGGTCTTTGCCGATCTCTCCTTGTGATAAGATTGCGCCCAGAGCATAATTGGATGCATCAGTTGTTAGAATAAATGGTTTCGAGAAATCTGGGTATTGCAACAACGGTGGGTTAGTTAATTTTTGTTTCATTGTATCAAAAGCATTTTGACATTCTTCTGTCCAAATAAAAGGTGTGTTTTTGCGTGAAAGCATATTTAATGGTTTAGCTATTGCTGCGAAGTTAGGTATGAACCTTCTATAATAGTTGCAGAAAGCTGTAAATCTTTTTGCTTCATCTGCATTAGTGGGTTTGGGATAGCTAGTGATTGTATCAAATTTTCTGGGGTCAGTTTTAATACCTTCATCAGTTATTAAATGACCTAAATAAATAAACTACTTCTGTTTGCAGAAAGTTGCACTTTTGTGGATTCAAGTTTTACAGAGATTTCTATTCTAAATTATTTAATAGTTTGTTGGTATTATCGAATTGGCGATAAAGATTCCATCCTGGATTTCTTGGCATAATATCAGACAGTCTTCATCGACTTTGATATTTAGGGCTTGGTATATTTGAGATCTTGCTGGAATTGAAATTGTCTCCAATTCCGGGGTTCTCGTCATTATTGGTATTTCAGCATTATTATTTTCTGTGCTGATTGTAAGAATAAATAATTCGTAGTCTAATTTGCATCCATATTTGGTTAGGAAGTCTAAGCCAATTAAGCCATCCGTTGTGATCGGAAAATTGTCTTCTACTACGTGTAAATTATTTCGTATGACTTCTCCTTCAACTTGAAGTTTTATTTCTATTACTCCTATTGCTTCAATTTTTTCGTCAGTTATACCCGCTATCTTTATAGTTTCTTTTCTTAATCCAAGTTCATCTTTTAAGCTACTTTTCTTGATTATCGATATGTTTGCTCCTGTATCCATGAACCATGTTGCATTGTCTGACGTTGTATCACCTTTGATGTTGACGTAGTGGGTGAGTTTGTCAGGCGAAAATTTATGGATTTTTACGAATTTATTGTCTGGTATTCTTCGTCCCCTGTGTGATGGTTTTGGGGGACCTCTAGTCCATTTCCAGAATTCATTATATTTATTCTTTGTGGAAAATTGTTTTGCGATCCACCGCCTGATCCTCTGTTTGACCTAAATGCGATGGTTGCATTGTTCTGGTTTTGATACCACCGTGGCCTGAAATTGTTTTCTCTAGACCGATTTTGATAATACCTGTTGAATGTGTTATTCGCTATGTTATCACGTGAATTTCTATTGGCTTGGTATTGTTGCCTTCTCCTATTAAAAGGTGCTCGGAAGGTATGGTTGTTATTAATGCACCTATGGGTGCAGCTTGCTGTGCCGAAAATCTAAGTACATTTTTTGTCTGTTTATTGTCGGCATCTATTTCTGTAGCAAGTTGTACCGCTTCTACTAGAGTCTTTGCTTGCGCTGCGAATATTGTCGACTTTATAGGTTCTTGTAAACCAGATCTAAAAGCATTCAGAGTTAGTTGGTCGTTTAGTTTTCCGATTATTTCACGGTTGTTTTCACCTTGATCAGATATCTGTATGCTATTTAATTCTGCCGTCAAGGATTCTATTTTGGAGGAAAAATCTTGTACAGATTTTTCACCTAGATAATTTCGAGATAAAACTTTCTGAATTTTCAGAGGGTTGTTGGTATTTTTGAATGTTTTTCTAATTAATGTCTCGAATTCTGAGAATGTTACTGGAGTTGCTTCATTGCATATCTTGTAGCGAACTCTCCCCATTAACTTTGTTTTCGTCACAAAGTTATTTAATTTTTTCTTGTCATCAAGTTTATCTATCGAATCGTACAGGAATTCCACTAAGTTTATGAAATTCGTGAGATTCTTCGCTTCTCCATTGAACTCAGGTACAAGCTTTGTTGCTGATGCAATGTCAAAAGAAGCCATTTCTGCAGTGTCTTCTGAACTTTCGATGTATTATTATTCTTCCTAAGTTATTGAGTTTTCAAGTATCTCCTGTAACACCTTGGTTTTGTTACTAATGATTCTTTCCAACTCTTGCAATGTTAATTGAAATTTCTTTTGCAGATGCTCACAAGCTTGCTTTTCATACTACGAGAGTTGACCAAACTTCTCTTCAAAATTTGTTTTTGATTTAGATATAAAACTACTTTTAGCTAATAAGAAGTTAGCCTTATAAATCCTATTTGTATTTTTTTTTTTAATTTTCAAATAAATTTTTGGCTTCTTTATCTATAGCCTTCAATTCATTCATTATATGAGGACATCATCTTGGGAATATTAAAATTAATTTAAAGAAAGTCAAGTAAATTTTGTTTATTTTATTAATGCTGACAATATTTTGTTTGCTTCTTTTTTTACTTTTTTTATAAACATATTTTTACAATAATTGTAGCCTATTATAATTAATATTATAAAAATTATCGCGCCTAATAAATATAGTAATTTATCTTGAACACGTAGCAACGAAGCTAAGAGAGAAAAAAAGGAACATTGCAGCTGAATTACAAATTGGGCGGTGTTTTTTGTGGAGTATGAAAGTTTCATTCTAAAAGGTGATGATTTGCGGAGCGGAGTACCTATCAGCTCTGTTAAATACATGTGCCTACAGCAATTAGGTAAGTTAATTTCTTTTGATTTTTGTGTAGAGTTGATTCTTTGTGGTCTCTTTTTCTTTCTTTCAGGTTGGAGGATCTGAAGTCGGGAGCCCAATCCTGAACAAACTTAATCCACCAAAGCTGACATCATCACATGTGGCTTGTGCAGGGTTCTACAGCAACTGTTCCGTTACATACGTGCTGAAATTGCAGTATTAGTAAATAACAGAGAAATGTTACATCAGCGTAGTATACAGGCATATGGTGTCACCTTTCCCCACTTCGTTTTATTTTTATATAGTTCCAGGAACTAATTACTGCATATTAAATTGTTTGGTGATCCTACAGGAACCAAGCTACTTTCATAAACATTCTTTGGTTGTTCCATCCAGGAATCATAAGTTGCGTAAACAACTTTATCTTGGGCAGCGACTGAGATACCGATAATTATTCTGGGTCTCGGCTGGAATCAATTTTGATAACATGATAAATTTATCTTAGTTATCGACTGATACAAAGATAATTATTCTGGGTAACGACTAGAAAAATACTATTAACACAACTTTGCTTTGGGTCTCGACTGAGGCAAAGTATTTTGTTACGGGGCACGACTAGAACAAAAGAATCACTAACAATCTATTTACCAACTGCATAAAGTCGATTCCATATTTTAGATTGGTGATTACGATTTTCATTATCCATTTAATTCATTTTTGGATTGATTATTTATTATATTTCACATATAACGTCATCCATTTATTGTTTATATTTATATATATATTTGGTGTAATTTCTGAAAGGTGAACGCTTCAATTATCCCTAAAAGGTATCGTGTATTGTTTTAGTGTCGTGTATAATTGTAAAGAATACAGTAGTGAAATCTATTTATAAAGTGACCCAATTGAATTTATATACATAACTGAAATCTACTTGTTAAGTAACATAGTCGGAGTTATATAGTTTACGTTATATAAGTGCGGTTTAATCCATGAAATTTAGTTCTATTCAAAGTCGGAATCGTGTAATTAACTTGAGGTATTTGTGCAATAAACCACTAACTTTAAATATTCACCGGCGTTCTTAATTATAGTCCCCGTTCTCACATATATTCACATTGGCCAGAACATTTTATAGTCCTTTCCAGCCAGATTTAAAGTCAAGTGGTGTATAATTTCGCACCGTCTTTACATGAGTGAACTTCAAAAGCTTTTGGCTAACCAAACCACGTCTGTAAAAGAAATTGAAAATTCTTTCAATAACTATAACAATACTTCAAAAGAAAGACGAACTGAAGGACTTAGTCCTGAGCGAAATCTGGTCAGATTGCAAGTCTGCTCATTATACAATTATCTAAGCTACGCAGGCGTTGGATGACAGTGAACTTGCGAAGTATGAGTACTTCTCAAATGATCAATTTTCAGAAGTGGAAAATAATTACTATACCTTTCTTTGTATTCTTGGGGATGCATTAGATTTTTTTGAGCCAAGAGCAGAACAAAAAATTGATGCAGAAACTAAAACTGCTCGATAGTTCTTCGTCTTTTCCGAAGTTGTCTAGAATTACACTTTCAACATTTTCTGGGTTTTAACATTCATGGCGAATATTTCACGAGTTGTTTAATTCCCTAGTTCATACAAATCTCTCTTTATCTCCAGTGCAAGAATTACATTTTCTTAAAGCAAGTGTTCCTGGCGAGGCTGAACACTTTCTGCGACAGTTTCTAGTAACAGCCGCAGACGAAAATATATAGAAAATGTATAGGATAGATACGACAACAAGCGAGTATTACGAAATGCTCAGCTGAAAACTCTGTGTACTATTGCTAATCTAACAAATGAGTCTACTAAGGCAATACGATCCTTATGAGACAGATCATCGGAGTGCATTTTCGAACTCGAAGATCTACGAGTTTACACAAAGGAATGTGAACCAATTCTAATATACAATTAGTGCAATGCCTACCAACAGAAACCCACAGATTGTGGGAATAGGAGGTAAATAATGAAGAAGGTTTGCCTACGTGCGGCTCACTAAATATCTTTCTAGAGAACAGATTTCGAACTCTGAAAGCAATTTTGGATTCAAGGACAGTGCCTTCAGAAAAAACAAATCACTTTATAAAAAATGTATTAACACACTTTTCAGCATCTACAGACAAATGCGCAATATGCAAAGGGCCACATAGATTATTTAAATTTCCACAATTTATCAAATGTGACATTGACAAAAGGTACAAGATTCACAAAATTGAATCGTCTGTGTGTAAATTGCCTATCAAGGCACCAGAACACGAAATCTTGCCCAAGCAAATTTACGTGTCGGTAGTGTGGTAGGAAACACCATTCTTTGCTTCACAAGAACAGTAGTGCATCCAATCAAAGTACTCACTTCTCAACGAAGAAAGGCAATAATTCTATCAAACAAACATAGCCACACAATTCTCCCTCTACATCTGAGGTCAAACCAGATGGTTCTTTACGAACATTCTACACAAATTGCCCGCAGTGCGCTATGCAAGTACTGCTTGCCACGGCATTGCTAAACATTGACTCCTCAAAGGGCACCATACGGGCATAACGGGCCCTAATAGATTCCAGGTGTGAAGTGTGGTTCAATATCCAAGCTGCAGCGCGCAAATCGTAATTACCTACCACTCGCGTAGATATTCAGATTACAGGCTTGGGGAACACACAAGCTACAAATGTAAAAGGAAAAGCATCCTTTGAAGTAGGCTCGTTATCAGTGTCACATAAGGCAACTTCAGCGACAGCACTGATCATCAACAAGATCACTGAGTTGCTACCCCCTTATATAATTCAAACATATAAAAGAGTTAAAACTTGCCGATCAGTTTTTTCACAAGCCTGGGATAATTGATATTCTCCCAGAAGTAGATATATACGGATAAATTCTGTTGGAAGGATTAAGAAAAGGCCCCTCCCGAACCCCTAGTGCTCAAAATAGAACCCTCGGGTGGATTCTCTGGGAAATATATATCAAGCAGACTCTATTTCCTTAGTCTCAACTTTAACAATTAATGCGCAAGCTGGCCAAGAAGCGTCAATAGATCAGATCCTGAGAAAGTTTTGGGAAACGGAGGAAATCAGTCCTCAAGTACGTATACTTTCAAAACCCGTACAAGAGTGTGAACAATTTTATCAAAACACTCATATTCGTAATACAAATGGTCATTACCATTCATCGAGAAAAAACAAGAATTAGGCGATTCTCGAAATATGGCCGTATGCAGGTTTCATAGCATCGAAAAGAAACTATTTCAAAATGCTGATCTCTATAAAGATTTTAAAGACTGCATAAATGAATATCATTCCTTAGGGCGTATGATACCAGCTGAAAAGGAATTAGCTGAGAACAACGCTATTACCTCCCTTATCGTGCTGTTACAAAAGCAGAGAGTACTTCTTCCAAAATTTGAGTCGCCTTTGACGCCTCAGCGAAGTCTACTAGTGCGAAAAGCTTAAACGAACAGCTTCATACTAGATCAGTCTTGCAATCCTAACTTTTCTCTACTATACTATGGAAGAGTAAATTCAAATGCGCTATATGAGTCGACATAGAAAAGATGAATCGAATGATTACAATCAGATAAAAATTACCAGAGAATAATTTGCAGAAATAGTCCCAATGGACACATAAAGGACTATCAACTAACACCGATAACTTTTGGCACCACTCCAGCACCTTATCTAGCCATCAAAACACTTCATCACCTTGCCAAAGATGAAGCTGAGAAGAAGCCAATTGCAGTTAAACTTGTTACTCGTGACTTCTACGTAGACGATTAAATTACAGCTGCAACATACAAACACAGCTGGTAAGCCTGTTAACTTAAACTGGGTTTAATTTAAAGAAATGGATTAGCAAATCTTCTGATCTTCTATCAAACACTCCATAGGCGCAGAGGGAATTACAACTTCCTGTTGGCAAGTGATGAGTCAGTAAAAACCCTAGGTATGCACTGGTATCCAGGATCTGATTATTCATCTTGCAATATCGACAAATAGCAGATCGTCTATCTACTAAAATATCTGTTTTATCAGAAATTGCTACTTTGCTTGATCCACTAGGCTGGATCTCACCAAAAGTAATCACTAGAGAGGTTCTGTAGCAAACCTAATGGCTCTCGCGATGTTCATGGGATGCTCCGATTCCTGCACCCAATGGCGACATTTTAAAACAGAGTTGCATCATATTAGTTAGCTAAAGATCCCAGGGTTGCTACATACGATAAACAATTCATCAACTTGCCAGATACGCGGATTCTCAGATGCCTTTAATCAAGCTTAGGCTTCTGCTGTGTATATTAGGGTTGTTGTCGTCGAAGAAAAAGAATTAGAATTTTATTTTTTAAGGGTTGCATCACAGCTATACGAAAACTAAAATGTTTTATAGTGGCACCGTTTTTTCCTATTGAGCTCCGGTGCCAAACTGTTATATAATGTAGCACTGAGAACTCTTTCCGAAGCTCTTATAAAGCAGTTTTGCTCCGAAAGCTAATTTTTTCTATAAGTATTTTATAATTATTCGAAACAAATCTTTTAATGGCCTTTGAAAACAATTTGGCTTCCGGTGCTATTTGGGTGTCGAAATTAGAACACTTATAAAACCATTTGGCTGCGACTTGAATTGAGCACGGGATTTCCCTTTTAGAAAACTCGAAAGCTGTATTTCAGATTTTATGACAACTTTATAAACAATGGAAGCTATTTACATTGGTATTAAATACTTTAACAAAAACCATTTGTCACAAATACCAATTAACCTATGTAAAACTAAGTATTGGGGTGCAGTTTGACATTTCCGATCCTGAAGATTTTACACCCATCTAGAATGTTTTATAAGAGCTGTACAGAGAGGTGCAAAATTCGGCCATTTTGTAAAAAAAAAAATTGAATAAATTCCAGCGAACAACATTTTAGCATTTCACTTTTTCGTTTACTGACACGCAAAATAAAACGCGAGAATAAAACAAAAAAAATTTCTGATTTCCTTACTAATATTTAATTGTTTTAAACGATTTGGAACTTACGTTAAAAACACATTTATTAATAAATATTTATTTAATTTAGTTTATTTTTAGAATTTAGTAGGCGCGTTGTATTTTTTCGAGCTGGAAGTATAACTTTTACAATAAAGCTGAAGTTGCATGAATTTTTATTCCAATATTAATCGAAAACTAATGATTAAGCATTACGCATATAAGTATTGGAAGACAAAGTCTGAATTCATAAATTATTTTTGCTCCCCACACATTTCTGAAGGGAATTTGTAATACATTTTTCATAAAGAAAGAATAAGACAACGATAGAGCCATATTACACGAATACATACATATAAGTTTTAACAAATAACTGCAGTAAAGAAGTTTTCACAACTACTATAAGATATCTCCGCAACCAAATTGTAGACATAAGTGGTTTTATGATGGTTTTTCACAGCCTGCTAAAACGTTTTACTGCTTTATAAATTAGCTTCCACAACCCTTATTCCGTGCGCCAAATTAGCTCTTTAACGGTATTTTTTAAAGATCGTACAACATGTTAACAACAATCTTATAAAACGGAGTATTTTATAAAGACTTGTGAGCAAATTCCCGTAGCCACAATAAAGTATAAAGTCTTCGTTGGGTACATACGAAAAACAATTCATCAACTTGTCAGATACACAGATTCTCAGATGCCTCTAATCAAGCTTATTCTGCTGCTGTCTATATTAGGGTTGTTGACGTCAAAGGAAAAGTTCACATCAATTTGCTAATGGCAAAATCCAGGGTAGCTGCGGTGAAACCTGTGACACTTCCTCGTCTTGAGTTATATGGAGCAGTTTTATTAACTAGTCACATACATCGAGTCGAAGCAGACTTGGAGCTTGATCAAGTTCCTATCTACGCATGGACAGATTCGTCTATAGTCTTATCGTAGATGTACAATCAACCAAACAAATATAAGACTTACGTACCGAATAGAGTTTCTGAAATCCAGGAATAGCTAGAGACTAAAGTCTGACGACGCTCTGCAGACAATTCCGCAGATTGCTACTGTAGAGGAATCAGACCTTCGACTTTACTCAAACTTAAACTGTGTTGTAGCCCAAACTTCACTACTTAATAATGGTGAAGTGGTTATTGTCTCCCTGGATAAAGCTAATATTTTGGTTGCTAGATTCACATCAAATTCGTTTCTTCCACCCAGTTCACAGGCACCTGCCGTGCATCCCCCGTGCGGATGTGTACAAGAGCCAATACACATCCGTACGAGAGATGTGTTCAAGGTCCTTAATTGTATCAACGTCACTAAAGCCGCAGGCCCTGATGGTTTCTCGCCCCTATTAATTAAAAGCTGTGCCTCATCCTTGGCTAAACCTCTGCGCAAACTATTCTACCTGTCCTATTCGACAGGAAAATTTCCAACTGCTTGGAAACTAGCTCACGTTCAGCCTATTCCCAACAAAGGAGAGGGTAGCGATCCCTCAAATTTTTTTTTTGAATCTATCATTAACTCCAAGTTAAGGAAGTATCTGGAAACCAATCAGCTCATCAACGATCGCCAATACGGCTTCCGGCACGGACGCTCATCTGGAGACTTGCTGACTTTTCTTACGGAACGTTGGAATCGTAGTCTTCACAATTTTGGTGAGTCCAAAATCGTTGCTCTAGATATTTCAAAGGCCTTTGATAGAGTCGGGCATCCAGCCCTTTTAGCCAAGCTCAAAGCACTTGGTCTTTCCCCTCTTCTTCTATTATGGATTGAAAGTTTTTTATCTAGTCGCCAAATACATGTTGTATTAGATGGCGTTATATTTGTACCTCATCCTATTAATGCCGACGTCCCCCAGGGCTCTGTTATTTCTCCTACTCTATTTCTAATCTTCATTAATGATCTGCTTTCCCTTACTTTCAATCCTATCCACAGCTTTGCTGATGACAGTACACTTGATTTCGCATACTCCTTTGACACCCTTGCGGATTCCAGAGGGAACGACACATGTGTTAAACGAGACTGCATGATTAGATCATTGAATAACGATCTTGACAATATTTTCGCTTGGGGCATAGTGAATTGCGTCCAATTCAATGTATCTAAGACCCAAAGCTGTCTCATCTCATCAAAACAAGACCATCACTTAAACACTCCCGTTTCGTTTGATGGTGCATTAATTTCTGATTCACCGTCACTAAGCATTCTTGGCATTAATATTTCCAGGAAGTTAAGCTGGACAGATCACATCTTCTCGGTTGCCAAAGAAGCATCAAAATGTCTTGGTTTTTTGAAAAGGTGTAAGAAATATTCCAGCCCATCAAATATAGGGCTCCTCTACAAGTCATACATCAGACCTAGAATGGAATACAATTCCCATATCTGGTCCGGGGCTGGTCTCACAGCCTTAGCTTCATTGCATATTGTCCAAAAGAGAGCCTGCAAGCTCATTGGCGATGTGGCAATTACTCGTCATATCGACTCGCTCGAGCACCGTCGCAATGTTGGATGCCTTACGCTCCTTTAGCGCTATATGCGTCGTCAATGTTCTAATGAAATATCTAGTCTGATCCCTTGTAGAATAGTTCCTGCACGCAATACTCGCGCTGCATCCCGCGCTCATCCTTTTACCCTTCAAATTACCTTCGGCCGTACACTAAAATTCCGTGATGCTTTCTTATCCCGAACTGTGCGAATGTGGAACAGTCTATCAACTTCTGTCTTTGCTCCGGCATACAACCTGCCAAAGTTTAAGGGCGACATGCATCGGCACCTCCGCCGCTCTCCTCATATCCCTTAATCCTTTCCCTATCTCCTTCCTGCCACGCTGTGCTTTGCATCATAGGGTATCCCCTGAGCTTGGCTTAATAATAATAATAAAAAAAAAACAATGATAACCGACTTGCTTGAGAAATATTCATCTTTTATAAAATTAAACCGTATTCTAGAATATTGCCTCAATCCCTTTTTGGATAATCAAAACTTATTGCGGGAAGGAGGTTGCTTACAAAACGCGTATATTTATATAGGATACACAACATCCGATCATTTTGCCAAAAGGAAGTAACTTAATTGTAAATAATATTGATCTAAAAACTTTGCATTGTGATGTACAGCTTGTGCTAAATACTCTGAGAAACGAATATTGGGTTTTACAAGGACGACGAACAGTGAACAACATTCTACACAAATGCATCCCCTGCTTCAAGCAAGCTGCCCGAAAAGTCCTGGCTCAAATCGAAGCTTGTTTAAATTCTAGACACTTGTGTTCTATTACGGAAGATCCAAGATATCTCAAAGTGTTGAAAGTTGGACATTTCTTTATATTTTACGTTACATAAGTAAGTTTGTAGCCTATGAAACATAGTTCTATACAAAGGAATCGTGTAATTAACTTAACGTGTTTGTGCGATAAACCACTAATTTAAAATATTCACCGGCGTTCTCATTCCTAGTCTCCGTCCCTATATATTGGGCAGAGCATTTTATGGTCCTTCGCAGTCTGATTTAAACTCTAGTGGTTTATAATTTCGCAGGTATTCACATGAGTGTGTAGCAACTACAATATTTTATTATACTCTGAACACCTTGCGTAGTAAATTTGTATAATATATCCAACCCTGCAGTCTACAATTACATACGCACACCACGCACAGCATAATGCACAATGCTCATAAATTCGTCCGCTGTGAGATGTAAAGATTAGTATCAGTTAGTTGGTTACAGGCTGTCATTGGTGTGGTTGGATCGCGCGCATATACGAAACGTTTATTAAAATATTCTAAAATCATAACTTAACAATAACTATTATAATGTTATTATTGTTAATAAATAAGGACCATGAATTGAATAAATAGAATTTTAATAGAGTAATTCCCGTATTTTATAAATAAAGAGACAGTACTAAACCAACAAGTGCACTTCAACAACTTTTTGCTAGGCAAGCCACTTCTGCAAAAATTATTGAAAAGTCCTTCAATAGCTATAACAATACTTCAAAAGAAAGACGAACAAAAGAACTTATTTCTAGGCGTTCAACGCATTGATTTGAACATCTTTAATAGGCAGTTGCTTAATCTCGCCTCCAAAGCCTAGAAGCCTAAAAAGGTCCATAACAAGAATTTGCACGTTTCCAAACTCGGGATAAATTTCATAAAAAAACAACCCAACACAAAATCATATGAAAGATTAAATACTTTTCTAGCATATGTACATACTAACCATACATATAACCCATACATATGTCCATGTCAATAAAAGAAAAAGGGGGTCTGTTTCTGAACACAGAACTTCTTCTGTGTGAAAATTTCTTCACTTTCTGCAGTGTGAATTACGAAAACCATTTCCATCTAATAAAATGGGGCATAATAATAATTATGCAAAGTGGTTTCTTCTCCCTGTAGCACTCAAAATAACAATTATCCAACATTTGAAACCTTTCCACGCAAACTCGAAGAAAGATTTGCATTGCTATTGGACTTTGCTGCGAGAGACAATAGGAAATTATCACGCTGGCATCATTTGACTAATAATAATAAAAAAAAAAAAAAAAAAAAAATTTAGTGAAAAAAATTTTTTTGTAAAAAGCAGGGTATTTCCGCGGGACTCGAAACTTTGACCTGAACGGCGATTGTTTGGTAACCAAATATAAAGTGTAACTCAGCATTCTATGCTTTCAATCTAGTTACCTATAATCAACCAACTGTCAAGATTGAGTTCATTCACTTTTATTTTCTACATTAGAATTGGTGTGTTATACCCAAGGCAGACGGGCAACATCAATGATAATGCGTTCGTAATTACACTTTTCAAAAATCGCTTTAACATTGAATTTTAGTTATTAAAAATGTGCTGTCAATTACATATACAAATTGACAGGACTTTTGTTTTAATTCACAAAATCTTGGTTAACTTGATTTTTGAAAAAATCAATTTCGAAAGTATGATCATTGATTTTGTCCGTCTGCCTAGCGTATAAGCTAGAACACAAAACTAGTTTAATAAAAACTTTCATTAATCCCAGTCAGCGCATTTTATTCAGTTTTAGCTTGAAACATTTTGGTCCTTCGAAGCCGGATAAGCGATTAAAGTGATACAATCGTTAATTTAGCTAAACCGTTGGTCTAAGCAAATACATCGTCCGTACTTTCGGAAAGCTCACGTCTGTGAATGACATTGTATAACCAATAGCACAAATGGTGCCTATATATCCAGAGAAAAGCGCAATGTCATGGTAACTGAAACCAATTATATCGGTGAACAAACGCTTCGACAACGAACGTATCCTGGTTAATACATATTTAAATCAATTAACTAGATTGCCTGGAATCACTAAGGAATCAGCCACTTTTATTAAGGGATTATTGATTGTTGCGGCATAAGCAATTAAAGCACTAGAGAGCTTAGAGAGACCTGTCCATAGTTGGGATGATTGGCTTGTATTCATCATTGCTGAAAGTTGGATACAATTCTGCGTAAAGAATGGGAAAAATCAATCAATAATGCCTTTTTTGTTCCCAAATTCGAAACTTTGCGAGAATTTTTACAAAGTCGTCTTCAAACGTTAGAAGTAATAGATAGTTCCGTAGATCTTCAGAGCAGAGAAGCTATCCCCCGGCGTAGTGCGGTAACTCACGTTAGGGCTCATCATGCCATTTCATCAGGTAGTTGTAAGGGAAAAAATATAATGATGTCTCGTCTACGTTTCGGAGATTATCCGTTGCCCAGAGACGTTTCTTTCGTCACAAAAGAGAAGCTTTGTTTTAACTGCATGAAGCGAGATCACTCCAGTCAACAGTGTCCTACTCAACATAAGTGAAAAATATATGACAGTCGTCATCACACATTGTTATACATCTTGACATGACGGGTTCTATTGGTTCTAAGGATTTTAGAACTACGCGAGCAGAAACTTCAGAGCATCTCAGAAATAATACAGGTAATGCTCCTGTTACTGCCTCGCATGTCGCTAAAGAAGACTCTACTTTTAAACACGTTCTTCTCGCAACTGCTCAAATATTTGTAGAAGCACCTAATGGAGAGACTGTCAGGGCTCGTTCTATGATAGACCAAGCGTCAGAGTCATTATTTATTACTTCTGCCATTACTTCTGGCAAAGGACTTGAAGCTGCCTTATGAGTTACCGTCGTGCCAATAATTGGAATAGGCGGGGAAGTGTCGAAGACAGCTAACAAATGTGTTTTATTTGATATACTATCTCATTACGGTGCAAATGTATCAATAACCAATGTTGCATATGTACTGCCTACCATAACTAGACTGATACCTTCCGAAAAACTCTCTACGAAGCTAACATGGTCTTATGTTAAAGGTCTGACGCTTGCAGATCCAAGGTTCTATGAACCATCCAGGATTTATGTTTTAATCGGAGCAGATTATTACAACGAAATTATTCTGAATGGTCTCCATAAAACAAAACGTGGGGAACCCATTGCACAACAAACAGTCTTGGGATGGATTCTAAGCGGCCCAATTTCGCTTAACACAATTCAATATTCGCTTTCAAGTGAGCATGGAACTAAGCAGTTGGTTACGCTCCACAGCCAGATTGGAGAAAGCATTAATGCACAACTCCAACTATTTGAAATTGAAGAAGTGGATCAAATCATATCGCTATCTGCTGAAGATAAATTGTGTGAAGAATTTTTTAGACTTCTTATCGACGAGATGAATCACGAAGATTTGTAGTTAAACTTCCACTCAAAACAACATTACCGCTTGAAATTAGCGACACGCGCAAGGCTTCACTAAGATCATTATACCAGATTGAAAAACTGTTAGGATTTAATCCGATATATCGAGAAAGGTACATGGCTTTCATGCAAGATTATCTCCAATTGGGACATATGCAACCGATACCGAAAGAGGAAGTATTGAAGACAGAAAACTTATGGAAATTTACAATACCATCGAGTATTAAAGGAAGAGAGCACTACGACTAAGCTACGCGTGGTATTCAATGGGCCTCAAAAAAATTCAAAAGGTGCATCTCTCAACGCTTTCCAATATGTTGGTCCTAAGCTTCAACAAGGCCTGTGTGCGATACTATTGTATTGGAGAAAGCATCAATTCGTTCATTGTGCTGACATACAAGAAATATACAGGCAAATCAAAGTAGTTGAAATACATCAAAATCGGCAGTGAATACTTTGGACAAAAAGTACAGATGAGTCAATTGAAGAATTTAGACTAACAACTGTCACTTGCGGCTTAGCTAGTGCACCATACTTAGCCATACGGTCTCCTCAGCAGCTCGCAATCAATGGTATATAAAAATTTCATTTCGCGTCAAATATATTGCTGAACAATTTTTATGTGGATGATGCGTTCTTTGGAGCAGAGAGTATAGAGTCCGCTTGTAAAATGCAATACGAGCTGATAAACCTATTAGCGTCAGGAGGATTCACCTTAAAAAAATGGTCAACGAATGCACCCTCCTTACCTGATGAGATTCCAAACGAGGATAAAGAATCGACGTCATTCCGTACTATTGATGAAGATAATCATCTTAAAACCTTAGGCATTCTGTGGCAGCCAGAAACAGACGAATTCAGGATAAAAGTTGATCTGAATTCAGCACTTTATCCAATTACGTAACGCAAGATTCTCACTGATATTTCAAAGATTTTTGATCCACTTGGTTGTCGATCCCCTACAACAATCAATACAAAAATCCTTATTCAAAAACTCTGGAGATGTGGAACTAATTGGGACTCCACCAGAGTTAGCTTCTAGTTGGATAGCTTACCGTCAAAACTTGCATATTCTGGAGGATGCTCGAATCAAACGATGAATAGGTACACATGCATCTCAAATTTCAGTTGAACTCCACGGCTGCCCAGATGCCTCAACTCTAGCTTATTCCGCTGTTGTGTCTGCACGAGTTACACAGTCATTTGACAATATAAAAACAACGTTATTAATGGCTAAAACAAAAGTAGCCCCAATAAAGACCGTAAGTCTACCGAGGCTTGAGCTGTGCGGCTCTTCCCTACCAGCTCACTTGATAAAAAACGCTAGAGAAGCAATGAACTTGTCTTCAGTTCCCACTCATCTTTGGACAGATTCCACAATAGTTCTGGCCTGGCTTCCAGGTGAACCAACCCGCTGGAAAACGTTTGTTGCCAGCAGAGTGTCGGAGATCCAGACATCCCCCTTTTACTCGAAATGGCATCACGTGTCTAGTCAGTTTAATCCCGCAGACTGTGCCTCTCGTGGAACAGACTCAACGCAGTTGAAAGACCATTCCTTATGGCGAGGAACTCATTTCTTGCGATAAGATTCTTTGTGCTGGCCTTCGCGAGACAACTGTACAATTGCCGAAAGAAATTTGGGAGCCGAAATTAGAACCGTTCGTACCCACGTGATTACATTCATTTCTAACTGGGAGCATCTGGATCACTAGTCGTCACTGGGAAAATTACTCCGATTAACAACATACATTAAACGTTACATAAAAAATGCTCGCAATCCTACAGACAAAGATAGCAGGCCAAATTACATCATCCGAGATATTACAATCTCTGTAGTTTTGGGTACATCATAGCCAACAACAGAGCTTCAACTATGAAAAATGCATCTTAAGTAAAGGAATTTTACGCGTTGGAGGCAGATTGCAACTCCCCATGTTGCCATAAGACCAAAACATCCCATGATACTCTCAGCAGCATCAAAGATATCGTCACTCCATATAAGTGCTGCACACCAGAAGACTTTAACAGCGGAAACCAACTTATCTCCGATAAAGGTTCTGGATAATTAGCGCCAGAAGTAAAGTAAGGTTCACGGTTAATGGAAAGTCTGCTCTTTGACCGAATTGCACCGTCTCATGCTTTTGAACATACTGGAGTGGACTATGCTGGACCCGTCAACGTAAGAACTACAAAAGGTCGAGGATACAAATCTTATAAGGCTATATAGTACTGTTTGTGTGCCTTGTCACGAATGATGTGCATGTAGAAGTGGTCAGCGAAATGACGACAGACGCTTTTATAGCTGCCTATGATCGATTTGTGTCCCGAAGAGGTATATGTACTCATTCGTACAGTGATAACGGCACGAACTTTGTTGGAGCTGGCAGAATATTGAAGTTTATGCATCACAGCTGTTTACAACAACAGTGTGGGCAGATTTCCGAACAACTATTGACTAAAGGGACTGACATCTGTGTGTATGAAGAAATCCAAGCAAAGTTTACAGGCCCGCCAGCTTCTGAATATCACTACCCTCGAGCGTCCTCAGCCACCATACACAGGAGCCGTATGTAAGCATGGGCCTTACGATCGAGGTGTACATCCAGTGCAAAATCGTCGGTCTCATGCCACATGTGCAGCCAAAGACTCTCCTGCATTGAGCCGCATTAGCTTTTTATTCAACGTGAAATCCTTTGAATGCAGGAAGACTCCAAGATGCTTGTCATGAGGAGGGAGTTGCAGAGTGTATCTAAAGAGCTGTGGAAGAACAAAGTACCCAAGCCTACGTCTTCTGGAGAAGAGCAGCAGGCTGGTGTGTTGGGTTCACTGTCATATCATGACGGATGTTAAAATGCAAGAATTTTTGCACTTGAAAAAAAACCTACTAAAAAAACTAACTTTACTTGCACGATGTGATGTTTATTCTTTCAAGGTTATGAGAGAACAGAGTGATTACAAATTTTGTTGGTTATTTCACTGAACTGGAATAATAGCAAATTGACAACTTTACAATTGTAGCAAGTTAACAAGTTTAGTTTTATAGTATCTATATTTCTGGTGCTAATTTGAAATTCAAATTTAATTGAACTAGAACCAAATAATTATTAGAAGGCATTATAATTAATATAAAACATTGATTGCAAATATATCGTAAGTTATAATTATTAGCTATGACGAAACACCCCGCCGCCGTTGAAAGGATCCGAATGCTTTCAATGATTCATGGGCAGGAAGTGGGGCCACAGCTCTGAGAAAGGTTCCGGAAGAGGTATTGATCTCTACCACACGTGTACGACCATCAGAACCTGGAATAGCTATCTTTACTCGACCCAGCTTCCATTTGTAAGGTGGAAGATCCGCGTGATGTATCAGTACCATGGCTCCTTGTTGTATATTGGAAGCCTCGGATTGCCATTTGCCCCTTTCTTGCAATTGACACAGGTATTCCTTGCACCAACGCTGCCAGAAATGCTGTACTAGAGCGGAGACTCTCTGCCACCTACGAAGATAGCTTAAGTTGTTATATGGAAAATGGGGTTCAGGGATCGCATCTAAAGTGGCTTGATTAAGGAAGTGTGCGAGAGTTAGGGCTTGATAATCGTTAGGATCTGTTGATAGAGGGGTAATGGGTCTAGAATTAAGGATACCTTCTATTTGAACCATTACTGTAGTGAGTTCCTCAAACGTCAATAAGGCGCCTTACAAGGTGCGGTATAGATGCGATTTCGCAGACTTCACAGCTGCTTCCCAAATGCCCCCAAAATGGGGCGACCTTGGTGGTATATGGTGAAATTTGATAGAATTATTGGTGCACCAGTCTACGATATCTCCTTGAGTTTGCTCTCGAAGGAAAGCTCGTCTGAATTCGGCTAGCTGATTTTGAGCTCCAACGAAGTTCGTTGCGTTTTCACAATATAGGTGTCGGGATAAATTTCTTCGGGCGATGAATCTTTTCAGCGCAGCGATAAACGCTTCTGAAGTTAAGTCGGAGACAACTTCGATGTGCACCGCTCGTGTGACGAAACAAACGAATATAGCGACGTCAGATTTGTATGGAGCCTTTCCTCGGATCTTGTGAGTTGTTTGAATTGGACCAAAGAAATCTACTCCGCTGTGAGAAGTAGCTTTTAGGTAGATCACCCATAATTTGTTGTGCGAGCCGTGGACGATACCGAAAACAATGAATGCAGTTTCTCACTATTTTTCTGGCCCGATTACGTGCATTGACTATCCAAAATCTTTGCTGTATGATGGCAACTAGGGCGAGTGGTCCTGCATGGAAATTTTTTATGTGTATGTGTCATATATACGATTTCACGAAAGCGTCATTGCCAGGTAATAAAATTGGAAACCGTCGATCTGGAGATAAGTCATGTTTCAATCGACCACCCACTCATAAGAGCTCCGCATCACTTGACTCATCAAGGAAGGGTGCAAGCCGTTTAATGGAACTTTTGTCAGAGAATTCATTTTCACGCTTCAACGCTTCTATTTCCGAAGCAAATTCGTGCTGCTGAACGAGCCAAACAATTCTCATAAACGCAACTTCTATCTCAGATGCCAATAATTCCTTAGTTTCCACTTCAGACTGCAACTCACAATTGTCGAGTTTAGCCTTGACAACTTTGATTAATCTTAGTGTACTGCCCGTAGTTAGAACGTACACGCAAATTTGAATTTATTGAAGACTGCAATGAATGCACTGATAATTATGGATTAAGATCAGTGGTCTATCTTCTTATAACTACAAAAACACTGTCCACTTCTTTTAACATTCCTTAAACTGACACTTGTTTCTTGGATTTTCTCACTACTTGTATTCAGATCAGATTAAATATAAGGAATTAGGTCAGAGATGCACACACACTAGAAAACACACTTAATAACACCGATTTGTAATGCACGATTTCCAAAAATAGATATGTTGAGACAAAACTCTGTACATAAGTTTGGGTCTGAGATTTTTGTATTACACTAAAACACTTATTAGCACCAAGTTATAATAAAAGATCGTCAAAAATGTAATAAAAATATATGTGTAAAATAGATATGCACATGAAATGTATAATATATATATGTGTATATAAGTCAAAATATAGTCAAATAGATATATGAATAAGTATTAAAATGTTACAAGTGGCTGGTACTCACCAATCTAAACTTGGCATTTGAGGAGGTTGGCTTTAAGCTAATGTTAAGATCCTTTGTTCTAATATTTTATTAGAACAATGCTTTATTCCCGTCTAGACCAGGAATAAAGTGTTAATGTTAGTAATTTTGATCTCAGTCAAGACCCGAGATACAATATGCTTTAAATCAGTCAATACCCGAATTAAAGTCTTATCTTAACTTCAGTCAAGACCCGAAGTAAGATTCTTTGTTTCAGTCAAAACCCGAAATAAATTGTATGTTAGTATGTGATTATTCCAGTCAATCCCCGAAATAATGCTCTTTAAATCAGTCAATACCCGACATAAAGTGTTATCTTGATTTCAGTCAATACCCGAAGTAAGATTCTTTATTTCAGTCAATACGCGAAATAAAGTGTTTGTTAGTAAACGATTATTTCAGTCAATCCCCGAAATAATGCTCTTTAAATCAGTTAATACCCGACTTAAAGTGTTATCTTGCCTTCAGTCAAGACCCGAAGTAAGATTCTTTATTTCAGTCAAAACCCGAAATAAAGTGTTTGTTAGTAAATGATTACTTCGGTCAATGCCCAAAATAAAATGATTTATTAGTAAAAGTTCTCTATCAGTCGATACCCGATATAAAATGTTAGTCCCTACCTAGTCAACCTATCCCAAGCGATGTCAAGTGCAAAAAGAGATCGAGCTCAGTCAGCTTGTCGTTTATATAGCCCTTGCTTGCACACGACACCACTGATAGAGTAGCAGCGGCGCATGATTACAAGAATTGGCGATGCAGCTGTGCTCTTACGGGACTAGCGATAAAATTTGCCTAGCAACGAACTAAAATGCATAGCAACAAGAAATTTTGAGCTTCACATGCTGCTGTGTTAAATTAATTATATCTATTTGCAAAAAATATTTTCTTTATCACGTAGCGAAGAAATTCCCGTTGGATAGTTCTTGCAATGATGATAATGATAGAATTGCAAATTGATCGGCTTGATCTGATTATATTTGTGTCATGCATTGTATGCTACATGAAATGCTTTTGTTATTATTGTAATTAGATTGAATTTATTTTATTTTCAGATCTCAATTTTAGCATGATTTTTTGTAATATGTTCTTTTTTTCAGGAATAGTTTTTAGCACGGATCTAACTGGTTTAAACAAATGGAAATAATCTTTATTTGATCTGCTCGTGGAGGCTATAATTTTGTATTATATTCGTGCAATGTGCTATGTAAAAGACAAATACATAGCTTTTTTGGGTTGTGTACCTGTATTTTTATTAAGAGTAATCAGTTTAGAGATAAGTTTATTAAAAATTTTATGATTTGTTTTCAGTATGTTTTCTTTTCAGAAGTTGTGTGTTCAGAAAATTATATTCGAACCGATTTGGTTGGAACACTTAGTACGTAGGCAAATCGACGACAATTTTTCGAGAAGTCACTGACGGAATAAACGGTGTCTAGCAGTGTGTTTGGAATCGTACAGGTTAAGATTGACTTCACCTTTCTTCGTTCAAGCAAACTATCGACATTCAAATGGCGTTCTTTCTGCGCAGGACAACACCTTTTTGACTGCCACGAAAATTCTGGACCGGACAACCATATAGTACTGGATAATTCTTCAACTCCACTACCTTTCGAAACGATATCCGCAGGATTAGCTTTGGAGGGAACAAGTCTGCAGATGGCGTTCTGTGTTAGCGTCTGAATTTCCGAGACTCGATTTGAAACATAAGTTTTCCAACTAGGTGCATGACAAGCAAGCCAATCGAGCACAATTTTTGAATCCGTCCAAAGATATTCTTCATTTATTGGCTTCGGAAAATTGTCTCGTACATTGATGAACAATCTCGAAATTAGTTGAGCAGCACAAAGCTCTAAGCACGGCAATGATCTTGTAGTCCTGATTGAAGCAACCTTTGATTTGGCTAGTAATAATGTGACTAATATGGTACCATCTTTATCTGTCGACTGAACATAGAAGCAACATCCATACGCTCGTGTAGATGCGTCTGTGAATCCATGAAGTGCAAGATTGGTCTGCCTTCTTACACAAAGTATCAACCGAGGAATTTTCACCGAACTAAGTTTTACTAATTGCTCTTTGTACTGGTGCCAACGAAATTCTAGCTCCTGGGGTAGCGATTCGTCCCAATTAAACTTTAGGAGGCATAGTTCTTGCAAAAATATCTTCGCGCGAACAACGATTGGATTGATAAGTCCCAATGGATCAAATAACCGGGCGGTGCAGATAAGACACTCCTTTTGGTACCTCTCGCCGAATTAGAAACTGGACACTTGTATTGAAACCGGTATTCATCTGCATCTGGATCCCAGATTATACCAAGTGTTTTGACGATATCTGAGTCATTTATTCTTAAAGTTTTCTATCGATCTGATTCAGGAATCTCCGACAAGAGAATCTTGCGTAGTTGAAATTGAGCTGATGCCAAAATGCTGCTGACATCCCGACGAATATCTTCAAGCTCTTCACGTATGTCAGCGCCTGTAAGGAGGTCATCCATATAGAAGTCCTTCTGAACTATTCTGGAGGCTTCGGGAATTCTGTTACATGAGCTTGGGCTAAGTCAAGTAGGCATCTTGTTGCCAAAAATGGAGCAGGAGCTGTGCCATTAGTGACGGTTTTTACACGATAAATG
Source organism: Dioctria linearis (assembly GCA_963930735.1). Classification (NCBI taxonomy): domain Eukaryota; kingdom Metazoa; phylum Arthropoda; class Insecta; order Diptera; family Asilidae; genus Dioctria; species Dioctria linearis. Next base: position 206,074,523 of record OZ005742.1, read on the forward strand.
TTTATCTCTTCTTTAGGATTGTCACGCCATAGGATCAGCTGAAAGTTTTGGTCGTCCGGATATACTAGTATCTGTCTAAACATAGCCGATATATCGGCAGTTAACGCATATTTGTAGCAACGAAATCTACTCATGATTGAATACAGATCATCCTGTATTGTCGGCCCGATCATGAGTAAATCATTAAGCGATTTTTTCGACGCGGTACGACAAGATGCATCAGAAACAACCCTCAGCTTGGTTGTAGAGCTTTCCGGCCGCAGCACACAACGGTGAAGCACGAAATAATGGGCCTGTGGTACATCTTTCTGATAGATCCTTTCCATATGACCAGCTGTAACATAGTCTTGCAAAAATTGAGAACATTGTGCTTTCAGCTCAGGATCCTTTTTCTCCAAATTATGAAACCGACGACGAACTGTTTCCAAAGATTTGGTTAACTGCTGAATTCGTGAATCTTTAAACGGCAATTTCACCATGAACTACCCATCTGGTAAACGGCGAGTTGTATTTTGGAATATAACTTCATATTGTATGTATTCTGCACTTAACTTAGTTGTTAATTCTTCGATACTGTCTTCTTTCCAAAATCTCTCGACTAATTCATTCAATGAAGTTTCATCCGAAAGCGGTTCCCCAGATTCTTCTCTATCACACGTGATGCTACAAGATAGAGTTGATGGCAACGAGAATGGACTTGAATATTTCCCTGAGACAACCCAACCAAAAACGGTTTTTTGCAGTGTAGGTAACTTATCTCTAAGATTTATTTGACCTATACATAGCAATTTGAAGAAAGTACCGGCCCCAATAAGAAGATCTACTCTTTGAGGTTTGAAGAATTGTGGATCCGCTTACTGTATGTTATCAGAAATATCCCAATCAGCAATTTCTACTCTCGGAATCTGGTTGTAGGCCGCTGATATTTGGAAGAAGATGAAATGACAAGTCTGCGCTAAATCAATTAAGTCTAGACCTAACTACAGCTTCTGTAGACCAGCGAACCTTCGAACACACAGCTCCTATTCCACTAATATTGGTTTTCGCTTGTGACCTTTTCAACCTTAAAGTTTGTGCTAGATTTTCAATCATAAAATTTAGTTGAGATGCAGAGTCTAACAATGCCCTTGCGAGATGTTACTGGCCCTACTTGTCCTTAACCTCTACGATAGCAGCAGCATGAAAAACATGATTACTAACTTTATCCTTAGATAACAACGACGAAGCAGAATAAGCGTGATTGGCGCTAGCTGAGGTGTAGTAGGTTTCAGTAGTAGGTTTACGGCGATTATTAAGATTAATGGATGTATTACCTCTAGGCATTGTAGTTTCAGCGAATCTAAGCAAAATGGTATTGTGTGGCATAGAACATACTCGGTATCGACGAATGGATGGACATCTATTAACTCCATGACCTTTCGATAAACAATTTATACACAGTGCTTGCCTTTTGACTTGCTCAAATCTACTTAACACAGGAAGCTCTAAGAGTTTTGTACATTTGGAGATATGATGACCATTTATTTTAAAAAAGAGCAAGGAGCATTTCAAGTAGTTAACGAAGTTTCGTTCGGCTTGTACTCCTTTCTTCGAAGTGAGTGAGATTTTGAAGACAATGAAGCCACTTCACTCTTTGAATCGGACTTGGAATCTTTGGCTTCGAGGAATTGACAGCGCTTATTTAGGCTATCTGCACACTGAGTCCACGTAGGTGGTGTCGAAGGCTCCATCGACTCTTCCCATTTACCTTTAGAGTCAGGATCTAATTTCGCGTTGGCCAAATAGATAACAAATACATGTGTAATCCCTTCGTGGGAGCCTAATGACTGCAAAGCATTCAAATGTGCATTAGCACTATCCACTAAATAGCGCAGTTGGCTTGCTGATCCTTTATGTACCTTTGGTAAATTTAACAAATCGACAATGTGCTCTTGGAATATCAAATACTTGTTATCATATCTTGCCTTCAAGTGACCTAAAGCTTTATCATAATTGTTATCAGTTACTTCGAAGGCCTTTACTGTTAGTAATGCCGCACCACTTAAACATGAAAGTAGATGATTGAACTTTTCAATCACGGATAGTGTAGAAGAAATTAGGAAATTCTGAGTACTTGCCGCAGAAATGTGGCAACTTTAGTTTTGGAAGGTTACAGGCTGGAGGAGCGGGATTTACCAATACCGTATTTTCGTGAAAACTGGTAGACTTCCGATGCCCATTCGTTAATGTTAATATTTTCGATTTTATTGTGCAATAGAGATCTCCTAATTCGGCTCTGAACTTTGCCTCATTGGAGTCCTCTGGGGCTAACCTTTCAATTGACGATTGGTAGGCTAATGCCTGCTTGAAATATGACTCGAGAATTCCTAATCGACACTGAAGTTCCGTATAAGATAACGAATCTGCTTTGGTTTCGATTATATTCTTAATCCTCGTAATACACCCCTTAGTATATGCTCTTTGAGCTTTAAGTTCTGCAATTTCGCTCATATTTATAAAATTTTAAAATATTCTAATAACAGCCGCACTTGCCGTATTGAAGTATAATGCAAAGTTCAATAAAGTTCGAGGATTAAAAAAAATATTAGAATTAAATCACGTAAAACATCACTCACACCAAAGATATTTATTAGTCAATTATACAAAATGCAACAACAATGCCAACATCACACACAGAAAACATCCAATGTCAATTAAATTCCTAAATAATATTTTAATCTTTATTCTTGGGATAAACTGTTATGGAATAATTAACTAAGAATTTCTCGGCAGATTTGCGCAAATCAAAAATGTCATTAACTGTGAATAAAAGTTACCACAATCCACATAACATAATCACGTTATCTGATATATGTATCACCGAAATCATAAAATTCCAAAAAAAATATCTGCTATTTAGATTATATAAATGCCAGATCGATATATTTAAATTGCCATTCACCGAATATTATCCAATTGTGGACTAATTTTTCATAACAGCAATAAATATGTACATACCATATAATTGGATAATGTAAATTATATACTTAGAGATTTGATGCAATCCTGATACTGTGTGCAAGTGGCTATTTCTGGAACAATTTCCTCGATGGATATTAATTTTTATCATATGATGATGATTTGTCCCGACAACGAAATAAATGCATTTGCATTTGCTGCACAATGAACAATGAAAAATAGGGTTATACACGTACGTATGTAGGTAGGTACACCGCAATGAAGCGATGAGCTGATCAATTTATTTATTATTGATTGATCCAACGACGATAGGCTGATGAATTTATTAATTACTCATTGATCCAACGACGATAGATTAAAATTGATCCAACGACGATAATCTGATACAGCTGCAGTAATTATTATCTCCACGATAAACTGTCCCTGCTCGGGCGCCAAAAGTTAAAAAGCAAGATTTTTTGCACTTGAAAAAAAACCAATTAAAAAAAGAACTAGCTTTACTTGCACGATGTGATGTTTATTCTTTCAAGGTTATGAGAGGACAGAGCGATTACAAATTTTGTTGGTTATTTCACTGAACTGGAATTATAGCAAATTGACAACCTTACAATTGTAGGAAGTTATCAAGTTTAGTTTTATAGTATATATTCTTCTGGCGGTAATTTGAAATTGAAATTTAATTTAACCAGAACCAAATAATTATTATAAGGCATTATAATTAATATAAAATATTGATTGCAAATATATCGTAAGTTATAATTATTAGCTATGACGAAACAAGCCAGTCCTCAACAATATTGAGGATTCGTTGCATGCAGGCATTGACAGCAGCCATTCTGTGCATAGAGATGAGCAGACGGATGTCATCCGCATTCGCTTCGCATAAGAATTCTATGTTTTTTAACATCGTGATGAGTAGAGCAACGGGGAAAGCACGCCATCTTGCGTGTAGCCTTTCTTTACCAGCGCATTGAGAGAGGTTGGGCCGCCCAACTTTATTTTTAAGTATCGTCGTCTTAACATTTGGTCGATCCATCGCACTGCAGTAAGGTCGACACCGGGTGGACGAGCTGCCTCCCATAGCGACGCGGGGTGGTCCTGTCAAAAGCCCCCTCGATGTCCAGAAAGGCTCCCGAGTTATACATACCACAATCGAGACCCAGCTTAATGACGGTAACCATTGAATGGAGAGTAGTCTCAGATATCTGCCCCTCCGGTAAGAATGTTTTGGGGTGTTTGAGGGAGAGGTCTTTCGAGCTACTCGCTTGAAATATTCATCCACAAGCATCTCCAGGCGCTTCAAAGGGAATGAGGAGATTGATGGTTGGAAAACCCTTCGGGTCCATGTAAGAAGCCTTCCTAAGCTTAGCCAACGCTCGCCTTCCTCCATACCTCAGCGACATCTCAAATAAAGATACTACCCTGAAAAGACTCCATTTTCCTTAAGAAGGACAAGTAGAATACCGTCTGGACCCGCGGCTTTGAACGCCGAGAATGTTGAAATTGACAATTTCACCTTGTTGACATCAACCACCTCTGCAATAGTGGAACAGTCAACACCAGCACCACCCAATGCATATAGGTGAGGAATATTCGCCATACAAATGCAGGTCTTCTTCAAGCCTACAGTCTGGTAAATGCATGGAGAAGAACCTTACAGGCTTTTTGATTCGATACTGTAAAAAGGACACAGAACGCACAGCCTAGCCGATGGGTGCCACCTAAAAACCCCTTAGAGGAGTAACCGGATCACAATTGCCGTCATGCTCCCACCTCGCATCAATTTACAAAAGCTTGTCTTTTAGATTTTCTCAAAAGCCTCTTGTAGTTTCTCCGAGTATGGCGGTAGAATCGCCAGTTATATTCCGAACCAGTCCTCCTGACCTTGATAAAAAGCTTTTTGGAAGCCTAGCGTACTACCGTTCCACCACTGCATAGGCTTCCTTCTTATATCCGTCCTAATGTGACAAGGTGCTCTATTACAGCTTTCCCCAAAGCGGGAATAATCCTGATTCTTACAGCCAAAGAGTCGAGGGTGGGTGCTAGTTCTTTATGGTTTCTCGCCTAATCAGTTCACTTCGGATTCCTGCATGGCTCTACCTCCATGAATTCGGCTCCCATACAGATTTCAATGTAGCGGTGATCAGAGAGGGACCCCTCTCGCGATACGCTCCAGTAGGAGAACAGATGAAAAATTACTTCTCATCTTCGACTAGTAGCAAAGGTTGTTTCGTTGCCCTGATCAACGGAACCAGTTCCGCTGAGGTTATGAAATCCAGAAGTTACACTCTCCTATGGTTAGTGTCTGAGCTACCCCAAACAATTTTAAGAGGGTTGGAATCACAGCCAACCAAGTTACCAAACCGATTGGACCTCGCATACTCAATCGTTCGCCTTACTCCCTCAGTTGGAAGGGGAGCAGCGGCGTAATACAGACAATATACTAGACAATATAGAGTTCCTTCTTGACTCCGTTCTCTTTCAAGGAGATCTTGATCGCTATAGTGTCCCTGTTGCAAAGATGAGGCAGGAATGTCACCGCAACGTCTTTTGTCACAACAACGTAAGCACTAGTAGTGGAGCACGCGGTCTTATACAGGATTTGAGCACCTGGCGCTTCCGTTAGATCATGGATACAGTCTTTTTAGACCCGAATTTCTATGCAAGTACCACTTTTTGTTGTTGTCCTAGCAAAGCAGATGCCGCCTTGCTGTGTTGCAAGTTAATCCGTGTGAAGGGAATTCCAGTCATGCGGATAAGTTCCTTACTCCCATTACTTGTAAAGAGAGAGAGAGGGAGAAAACGCATGGACAGCATTAGTCATAGATTTAGATCATCTCTTCTTTCTCCTGCGTCGAGAACGCCGGCTTCTTTCGCTACCGTCAGCGCCCTTGGGCCCTGAGGTTTTTTTTTTTAAGTTGTCTGTATTTAGTTTCATTATTTTTTGTATACATATTGTTGAAACAGCAAGCTTTTTTGAGGTTTGGGTCGACTAATTAAAAAATACCTTTCTTGTCAAGATCTCTAAAGGTTAGAATGCAAGAGAAGCTATAAATTTTCACAATAATTGCTAGTACCAAAGAACCCTATTTTTAGGACAGTATAACAAGTAGAAAGTAGTATACACACTTAAGCTCAATTTTAGAATATTGAATTTAATAAGGCATACCGTATATATGTAGAATAGGAAATGCAGGAATTACAATTTGTAAGTGAAAAACTAATTAATTAGAAAATATATAATATCGTGACGAAACATCCCGCCGCCGTTGAAAGTATCCGAGAGAGTTTCAATGTCTAATTTTTCATTAGAAGAGGTGCTAATTAAATGCCACTAGGAGTTTGTATTTCGACTACACGTATTTCGCCATCTGGACCCGGAAACGTTTTATGTATACGACCCAATTTTCATTTATAACAGGTAAGGTTATCCTGATCAACAAACACCATGCATCCAGGTTGAATGTTGACGTCCTTGGATTGCCATTCACACCTTTGTTGCAGTTGGTGCAAATACTCCTTCGACCAACGATGCCAAAAGTGTTGGGGAAGTCCGGACACACACTGTCATCTGCGAAGATATTTGATTTTGTCAATGACATAAAATGCGTCAATTATAGGTACTAGAGAGGCTTGTATACAAAAATGCGCAGGAGTTAATGCTTGGAAGTCGTTAGGATCAGAGGAAAGTTAAATCACCCATTGATTTAACTTTCGTAATTAATAATTAATCGAAGAAAACAATTACTCTATAATTTCACAACGACACATTCTTCAGTCAACAAACAGCGACAATAATTTCCGTTCTCACAGAATGTGTATACTCAGATTACTTCTTTAGATGACATATTACACCGCTTAAGTGACGTAAGAATGAAAACATTCTATGAGAACTGAAATTATCGTACATAAAAAAAGTTTTGGTCCGTAAAATATGAATTTCACAACGCGTAAGCAATTTTTGTTACTGTGAATTTAGTAAATAAGTTGCAGGACATTTTTTGTACAAATTATTCTCAGCTTTAAAATAAATGGTCCAGTCTTTGAATTTTATTAGTGGAAGCAACGTCTTTTAATTTTTATCATATTATCATCGACAATAATTAGTTTGTTGGTTAAGTACCTGCAGACAAGCTCGTGATACAGGTAAAGTACCTTGATCACAGAAATTATCGGTCCTTAATAATTAGTTTGTTGGTTTAGTACCTGCAGGCAACTTTATTGCAAAGGCTAAGTTACTGTGCACATTATACTGAAGCACCATCGGTCAAGTAAAGGAATATTGTCGCAACATAAACACTTTTTGGTGACCCCGACTTAATCCGAGGACGAATCATACTAATGGAGCAGTTGGTATATCAACAGGAACAGACTGGAGCAGAAATCCAGAGGCTTATCAACGATTATAGATAAAAAAAAACCCCACAGGAGATAAACCTTACCTTCATAGAGAGAATATTTGAAAAACTGGACGAACAGTGGGAAGCATTCGATGTCGTCGATAGCAGCACACGTGACAAGTACAGTAGTCAGCTCGATCATGCATACTACAAAGATAGTTGTTATGAGAAAATATAGAACATATATGATGCGTACGGGATGCAGCCCATGGAAAATCTTCAAGGTAAAACTACATAAGAAAATATGGCTCAGGTAATGAACGAAAACCTAGCCAAGCCAAAATCCACGCAATTCATTTCAAACCCATCTCAAGTATCCTCGAAACAACCAGTACTCACTAAATTCCAAGGCAATGAAAGCATGGCCTCTTCAAATACGGTGGAAGGTTTAAGTAGACGACAAAAGGGAATAATGACACTGCTGAAGCGAGTACTTTCAAACATTAATCTTGAAGGACAGAGTAAGCACTATTACATAATCAAAATCAATGCAGTCAACGAGTATTAGTCGCAAATAAAGACAATAAACGAACAAATTTGGAGACAGCTGAACATATGACCTCATACAGTGATGAAGAATATTGCAAGATAGAGGATTTTACGAACGATATCACCATTCAGTTAATAAAAAACCCGATGAACTCTCAATGGAGAATGCTAATCAGTGCAGCACAATACCCACACAACAAATGAAGCTACCCAAGATAGCACTTAACGCACAGTTAACCTATTGGGAATTCTGAAAAAAATGTGGTTTCATAAAACGAACATAACTGGCGAGGCTGAATTGCTGATTAGACATTTATCAGTGTCCGAGTAAAGTTATGTATCCGTATGGGGACTTTTAAATCAGCGCTACAATAATAAGAGGCTGTTAACTACAGCTCTGCTGGACATATTAGTAACCCACCCAACCATAGTGTCAGAATCAGCCACAGCAGTAAAGAAACTTCACGACACAACGAGGGAATGCTTAATGGCACTTCATAATCTTGGAATAGTGATGACTGCTTGCGATCCAATTCTTTTACACTTGCTTATTAAGAAATTGGACAAACCTACTCATACTTTATATGAGCAGGGACGACTACAAGTTCCCAGACAACTTTAATCTATGGCGAAATTCTTAAAAATTTTGGAGCAACGATTTCAGTCAATGGAAAACTTAGGAAGACATAAAACTGAGCTAAGAGCTTTCAGCAGATCATCTGCGTTAGTAAGTTCAAACATAAAGACTCAGACCTTACTTTGTAAATTTTGCCACAAAAATCATGGCTTATTCGCCTACCAAAAATTTCTCGAGCTAGAGCTATCAGAACGTTTTAAGACAGCTCACCAATTGAAAGTTTGTACCAATTGCCTCAAGAGCAACATTTGGCAATAGATTGTCCATCAAGAGGCTGTGCTAAGTGTATGCGAAAACACAACATGCTGCTGCATAGAGGTCAGGCAACTCACCCAACATCAAATGAGGTCAGCTGGTCTAACGCACAGCCAAGCACAAGTCACTCTACTACAAGAACCAATTCAGTAATATTGTCATCAGAGGCAAGACAGTCGCAAAGAAATTATATCATATTAGGCACTGTACTCATCGAGGTCCTATACTACAATGGAGACGCCGTGAACTGTAGAGCGATCCTCGATTCCGGATCACAATTAAATTTCATCACCGAAAAGTTGGCCAAGAAGCTAAGCTTACACAAGAAGGAAGATTTGCTGCACATTCAAGTTATTGGGGAGGTCAAGCAACTTATTCAACACAAAATAAACATGCGAGTACAGTCTCGAATCAATGACTTCTTAGCCCGCATAGAAGACTTTATCCTTCCTCAAATAACTGCTCAACAGCCAGCATATATACTGAACATTCAATCACGGCCAATTCCAACAAACATAAAATTGGCTGATCCAGGATTTAACAAACCAAATCGAATAGACCTGCTCTTAGGTGCTGAAATTTATTACCAATTACTTTCAGTTGGGCAAACACAGCTTGGAACTAACTTACCTATGCTACAAAACACTATTTTTGGTTGGATTGTCGCAGGAAGTACATACAGAACCTCACATCAAAGCAGAATATGTGGTGTCTCGACCATTGAGGAAACCAATTTAGAAGCTCAGGCTGAACAAGTTTGGAGACTGGAAGAGGCAATAACACCTTCTCAAAGACTCACAGCCGAACAAGAAAAATGCGAATCTCACTTTTCGCAAAGAGTAAGAAGAGATCACACTGGGGGATTTGTGGTCTGAATTGATCATACAATACAAAATCGTCATGAATGAGTATATAAGTCTCAGACACATGCGCGAAATCGACCTTAACACCGTTAAGGGTCCTTGCTATTTTCTACCACATCACGCTATACTTAAGCCGGACAGCACCACGACAAGTGGTGTTCGATGGCTCCAGTAAGACCTCAGGAAATATCTCGTTAAATGACATATTATATACAGACCCGACTGTCCAAGATGTTTTGTTTACTATCCTTCTTCGCTTCCGAATGCCACGATTTGCATTAACATCCGACATTGAAAAGATGTACCGAAAAATCAGGTCGATCCAGCAGATAGAAAATATGAACTATTCTGGTGGAGATATGAGCCAACACAATCTATCAAATGCTTTGAGATATGTACTGTAACTGATGGCACCACAACAGCGCCATACGTAGCTACTAAATATTTGCTACAATTAGGAGAGAACTCAGAAGCCAGATATCTTTTGGCTGCTGCAATCAGTAAAAGCAATTTTTATGTGGACCAAAACAGCGCCATACCTAGCTACTAAATGTTTGTTACAATTAGCAAAGAACTCAGACGCCAGATATCCTTTGGCTGCTGTAATCAGTAAGAGCAATTTTTATGTGGACGACCTAATGATGGGCAGAGACAGTATTGTCGAAGCTATAGAAACAAAGAAGCAACTACAGGAAGCGTTGAATGCTGCGGGACTTAAACTTAGAAATTGGTGTGCTAATCACCCACAGTTACTTAACTCCATTCCTACAGAAGATAAGGCCATACAACTCGACATACACGACGCAGAAGAATCCATCAAGACACTAGGGTTAATCTGGACCCCAAAATCAGACGAATCCTGAATCAAAGCAACATACACTGAGCAAAACAAGGTAACAAAGAGGACAGTGCTATCTGATATTGCTCATCTATTTGATCCACTGTGTGTATTGAGTCCTGCAGTGGTTACAGCTGAGATCTTTCTCCAGCATTTGTGGCGCCTCAAGCTTGACTGGGATGCAGCGCTCCCAATGGAGCTCCATTCTTCTTGGCTCTAATTCCGCCAAGGTCTCAAAACACTTGCAGGCACAAAAATACCTCGACATATGTTTTCTGGAAGGGTACCTAAATCAATCGAAATGCATGCCTTTGCTGATGCTTCTGAGAAGGCATATATAGCAGCAGTTTACTTAAGTGCCAATAATAAGAATTGTGCGTCATATTTGTGCCAAATCTAAGGTAGCTCCAGCTAAGCCAACTACGCTTCCACGGCTAGAATTATGCTCAGCTAAACTCGCAGCTGAAATAGGCAGCCTGGTTAAAGAAGATCTAAATATTAAAGACCTTTCATGTTATTATTGGGCTGATTCAGAGATAACATTGGCATGGATAAACGCAGAAGCAGCACCATTTTTACATTCGTTACAAAGCGCATTACATCCATCCAGGAAACATCACTGCCAGAACAATGGCAACATGTTCCTTCATAACAAAATCCGGTCAATATTTTATCGCAAGGAGTGCCACCGGAGAGATTGGCATCTTCCAGTACATGGTTTTATGGACCTTTATTTCTGCACTGTCCAAAAAACTCATGTCCTTGCAAGTATATCAAGCAGTGCATTGATTTGGAGAAGAAACCTCCAAGGGTTATCCTGGCAGCTTTAGAGGACACTCCACACCATTCACACAATTGATCATCATAACAATTTTAGTCGCTGTCAACGAACCATCAGCTATATGTTACGATTTGTGCGAAACTGTCGAACTCCAATAGGCTCTCGCAGAAAACAAATATATCTGCCAGTCAACGAACTTGAAGATGCACTTACCGTCATGTTCCGCACAATTCAAGGAGAAGAAGTCAGAGACGAAATAAAACAGCTACATAGTCTCAGCTGTTTGAGTCGATTTATTGACAACAATGGTGTACAAGATTCGGAGGAAGTTTAGAATCTTCCAAGTTAGCTACAGATGCAAAGCATATTAATGTTAATTCCGTACGCGCATATCTTCACCAGGCTACTGATGACACGCATTCATCTGGAGAATCTACATTGCGGCTCACATGTATTTTTGATCACTACGCGAGAAAGGTACTGGCCTATCAAGGGAAAAACAACAGCCAGGTCAATAGTTGGAAGGTGTTTTCGCTGCGCTCGAGCCAAACCAAAACCTTTAAGCCAGTTAATGGGAAATCTCCCCAAGCATAGAGTACAACTAGCAAGACCGTTTCTTATCACAGGAGTTGACTTTCTAGGACCTGTTTGGATTCATTACAAACTGAGAGGCAAGAGGCCACAGAAAGCATATGTTGCAGTTTTTTGCTGCTTTATCACAAAGGCAATACACTTCGAGGTTGCAAGCGACTTGAGCACAACTGCTTTTATTAGATGTCTTAGGCGATCTGTAGGCAGAAGAAAAAACTGCAGAAACCTGTACTGCGACAATGCTATAAACGCTGTGGGGACCAAAAACTTGCCGAAAGCAACGAATTTTACATAGTGAAAGCTCTCAGAGAGAAATAAGCACATATTGCACACCCCAGAGAATTGATTTTCACTGCATACCACCTCGAGCGCCACATTTTGGCGGCCTTTGGGAAGCTGCAGTCAAATCAGCAAAGCAATTCCTTCAGCGGAACTTAAAATCTGGCTCTCGAACCTACGAAGAACAAGACGAGCTCCTGATAGAAATAGAGGCAATACGTATCTCGAGACCTTTAATACCATCATCAGATGAGCCAAACGCCTTAAGTGCTCTCACTCCTGGCCATTTCCTAATGGGGGAATAATTGACAGCAATTGTAGAACCGGCGGCACAACCATCTAGATTTAATTTGTCTCAAAGATGGAAGCTAGTATCCTATATAAAAAATCAATTTTGGCAACGGTGGTCTAAAGAATATCTGAGTGAACTACATCACCGTTATAAGTGGAAGCAACACTGTAACAATGCTCAACTAGGCATGCTGGTTGTTATTAAAGAAGATAATATACCTGTAATAAACTGGATATTAGGCAGAATCATCCAAACAATAAAGGGGCACGATGGCCTAGTTCGCGTAGCAGACATCAAAACATCATCTGGTGTCCTTCGAAGGCCCATACACGAACTAGCCCCATTACCAATGGAATACTAAACCAATGCTACCGATTCAACCAAAGAATCCACTTCATCTGAAGAGGTACATTCAATAAAACGCAAACGAGAAGCACTCAACACTCGTTCTGCCTGCAGATCCAGGCGCGAGGTGGTGACATGAAATGAGCCACAATCATCATCCACAGCATTGAATGCTGAAGACACTACACCATCCAAAAGAAAACATCGTTCAAATTCAGCTGTGAGTGCATTTCTACTCACCTGCTTAATCTTACTAATCTTTGGCCAAGTCAACATTAAACCATTCAAATCAAAACCAGGGTTGTATTTTGAATCCATGGGAAATGCTCATCTCATAAATAACGAGTGGAACATTGCAGTTTTGAGATCTAGTCTCGAACGTAAGGGACGGAGTGCCGGTTTCTGATGGACAACTCAGATTTTAAAATTCAAATATAAAATTTTATTCAAGAAAAAATCAATTTCACTTAACCTAATATCACAAATCAGTTCAATATAAAATAATTCAACATAAAATTAACCTACAATTAGTACAATTCAATATAAAATTCAATAAACTTCAACTAAAACAAATTAAAAATTCAAATCAAAAAAGAAACACTGCGCCTTCTTGCTTGCTTTAATTCTGAAAAAAGGGAAGAAGAAGATCTGAGAAATCGTAATCAAATTTAATTTCAACATGTAGTAATTGATAAAATGCCTTTGTTGGTGCGTGAGAGCACAAGGAAGTAATCAGACATTCAGATTATCTCTGGTCAGAACTACCCTCTGTAATGTTACGTGAGGGCACAAGGAAGTAAAAGGATTCTATAGTACAATCAGACACTCAGGTTATCCCTGATCAGAATTATCTTCTGTGATGATGCGTAAGGGCACCAGGTAATAAAATGATTTGCTAGAAAAATCAGACACTCAGGTTATCCCTGATCAGAATTATATTCTGTATGATAGGATGCTCAGGTTATCCCTGATCACAATTATCTTCTGTATGATAGGATAGGAAATTCAGGTTATCTCTCTGACCAGAATTATCTTCGGTGGAAAAGGTAGGAAGCACGATTCTTTTATTACTCAGATTGGTGCTGATTCAGGTCAACTCTGTCAAAAGAATGGTGACATCTACTGGAATTCATCGGCTTTATATAGCTACTGTAACCAGTTAAGTCTTCTCACCATTGATGCGTTGTCTTAATGTACCACAGACAGCAGGTTGACGTTATGTCCCTTGATGCCATCGATAATTGTAAATATTAGAAGATGCATATGCTTTTGTGCATTTTTGTACTAATTTATTTATTTTATTAATTAATTTCGATTGCTTTTAGGTGAATTGCAGGTAAATTTGAGCTAATTTAGGAGAACATTTCTGATGGAAATGTGAAAGTTATCAGATAAGTATTTTTGTTGTTTGTGCTTTAAAAACTTGGTTCTTTGTGTTCCTTTTATTTTATATTTTAGGAAATATACTCATCAACAAGAAAAGCGTCTGGGTAATTGACACGTTGGTTGAATATTCATCGTGGGATGGCAACATATTTATAATATATGTGTGTATATTATTTTGTGAATAAACTTACATTTTGTTGATAGAAGGTGTGCAATTTAACCCTTTTCCTCTTCATCTTCATAGTGATATCTCCAGGCAGAGACCATTTGCAGAACGTCTTTGCTTCCTTGATGATGTTCCAAGGAGTATTTGTTGTTTCCAGCAACTTGACGACAATTGGCGTGGCAATAATTCTTCCAATTAGATCTTTTGGTCAGCTGGTTTTTTTATATTCGATGCCGAATTTTGGAACTGCCTTGGAGGAGTAATCGGCGGGTTTGAACATTATGCTGGTAGTGTAGCTGGGAGTCCTTCAATTGACACGGTGGATCGATAATTATCCTCTGAGGCGATAGGCTGGTGTTGCGTATTGTGCTGATTACTGATTATGTTCCTGTAGTGCTCTGTGTAGGCCCAAGTGGTATACTTATGTTAACCAGTCCTGTTTTAGTAATGGATCTTAATAACTCCATGTCTTCTTGTAGACTTGGTAGTGCTGCAGTTGTTGCATGCTTCCTCTTTGCAGATAGTGACGTTGTTGAAACGTGAACTTATGGACAGTGTTCCTTCTGCCTTTACGTAGTTCTGGGTCTGTTATTATTTATTGAATACAGCTCTGTCATACCCAATGGAGTGGAGCGTGGTACTGCAGGCAGCCTAGGCTGCGTTTGGACACGAACTCCTGGATGGTGTTCTCTGGGCCTTGGCTTCAATTTGAGGTTGTCGCTTGTTTTGGGTGGCCTTCGAAGTATTTTTATGTCAGACGTGACTGGTCTAGATTCAAAAGGCCTCAACAACTTCTTTACAGGTAGAATCTCGTTTGGAGGTGGTCGAACGGTTTCTGATCGGGTTCTTCGTACCTTTTTTGGTGTAGGTGGTGGAGGACTAATAGGCCTGATTGGCTTGAAGGAAGCCAATAATTCTGGTGGAGTTAGAGATAGACCAGCATCCACGGAATGCAAGGATTCTGATTTAAAAATCTCCAATAACTCATACATGGTAGAAGAAAATAAAAAAAATAAAAAAAACATAAATGTACGCAAACAGAAAAAACCACTGCGCGCACTTGTCAACATTCAAACTTGAAGTGACTTTTGGCGGATTTTGGAATCACTTGTATTTGAATATAACAGTTGTTTTGGAATTTAGGACTCCCAGAGAGCAATAGATTTTGGTATATAAGCTTATGAGTGTCCAGGGGCGCATTACTCTTAATCAAATGATGTTCCGTATAAAGCTGCCATTATTTTCATACGAACACCTTGAAATTTGTAAAAAACAAAACACTTGTGGCTATAAAATCTTCAACACCATTTCTCATTATTAATCTGCACAGGGATCAGTATTATCCATTGTCAGAATCAGATCTTAACACTTGCACAATGGGAGAAGAAGGCGTCATCTGTAAACAGCACTATCCACTGTATAATAAGTACTCCAATAGAAGCGCGTGTGAGATTAGCATTATCACACACTCAACACCCAGAAATTACGAAATTAACTTAGCATCTCACAAGCCGAGATGGATACAACTGACCAATCCAAATCAATGGATTCATACAGTGACTAAACCTACAGCAATCAACATTGTATGTGGAGATTCGGCTACCCAGACAACACTTCAAAAGTCAGGAATACTCGAAATAGAGTCGCAACTCGTAGTACGTCGTAAAGGACGAAACATCAACGATATATGGAAATAATGCAATCTATAGCAACATAGCAGCACGTTTTATCACATCAAATTTCACGGAGCTCCCACCCTCAGAATCGACGGAGGGCATTCTGTATCAACCTAAATTTACACAAAATTATACGAACGACATTCAATATGTTCAACGGAGGATCAAACCTCTTCTGACAAGTGAAAACGTACCTCTTAATGGTTTAACGCAACATGAAGTTTGCCATCGGATACATGAGCCTGTTATTAATAATTGCTGCCACTGGCTATTAAACCTGTACATTCATATCAACACGAAGACGTAATGCTCTCTCCAAACCTCCAATTACATTGCCGAGAACAACCTCTCAATGTAATGTCTGACTCCAAATAAATCCAGAATTATTGTGCAACCGCTCAACGCCGGAAGGATGTTAAATCACGCATTGATCGAAGTTTCGTAAATTATAATTTATAGAAGAAAACATTTACTCTATAAGTGCACAACGACAAATTCTTCAGTCAAAAAACAGCGACAATAATTTCCATTCTCATAGAATGTGCATACTCAGATTACTTCTTTACATGACATATTACACCGCTTTAGTGGCGTAAGAATGAAAACATTCTATGAGAACTGAAATTATCGTTCATAAGGAAAGTTTTGGTCTGTAAAATATCTCACAACGCGTAAGCAATTTTTGTTACTGTGAATTTAGTAAGTAAGCTGCAGCACATTTTTTTGTACGAATTATTTTGAGCTTTAAAATCAATGTTTCAGCCTTTGAGTTTTATTAGTGGATGCAACGTCTTTTAATTATTATGATATTATCATCGACAATAATTAGTTAGACAAGCTCGTGATACAGGTAAAGTACCTTGATCACAGAAATTATCGGTTCTTAATAATTAGTTTGTTGGTTTAGTACCTGCAGCCAACTTTAGTGCAAAGGTTAAGTACCTTTACACATTCTACGGAAGAATCATAGGTCAAGTACAGGAATTTGGTCGTAATACAAACAACACTCTTTTCCGGCTGAAAACCGTTTATGTGTGGGAGGACGTAAAATGATAAACTAGTTTCGAAATTACAGATTCTAGATTTAATAGCAGCTTTGGTAGAACAAAGAACTTCCAAAGAAACATTTGCGATCCCGCTGATAGTTAGATCTGTCCTATGTTTCTTTAGTTTAAGCCTTTGAACAAGACTCTCCGAAATAAAATTAACCTGAGAAGCTCAATTTAGTAAAGTCCTAGCAAGATGATATCGACCAGAACTATCATTCACTTGGACAACAGTTGCGGCAAGGAAAACATGATCCTGGACATTATTCTTAGATAATAACGACGAACTTAAGTTAAAATTCTGCTCACCAGACATTTGGGACTCTATGTTTGTATTGAAGTCGGTATAGTGTGCGCTTTCACCTCGTGGGACTGTATTCGTAGCGTATGTAAGTAAACATGTATGATGGGACTGAGAACAAACACTGCACTTCCTTGAAGTACATTTCTTTACACTATATCCTTTCGACAAACAATTGATGCACAATGTTTTCTTCTTAGCGTGTTCAAGCTTGTGCAATACAGGGAACTCGAGAAACTTTGGGCAACAATAGAAGGTATCACCAGATTCATTGCAAAACAGTGAACGAGATTTAGAAATTGTTAGTGTTGTAGAATTCGAGGTGGATTTCTTGCCATTAATGTTGAATGGCAGAAAATAAAGCTCCAGATTCCGAGCTTTCAGTTAACTATGTATTAGTAGCGTGAGCTTTTGTACAACGCGTTCGATTTAGTGCCGCACGCAGAAGGAAGCAGTACTCGCTATATATAAGTATCTTGATCTAGCAGCAGTACATAATCAATGCTGTATTGACATGGCAAACATTTTTTCTTCTTTTATTTTCTCTAGGAAACATGTCTGGCATATTCAAACCGAAGCGTATTGTTTTGTTGTTGTTCGAAATTTAATTGAACTGTTTTTGTAATTTTATTACAGCTTTCCATACAGCCTTTGGGATCTTTATATAACATCCGTTGCCTTCTATGTATGTAATGTACATATATGCACAATAGTTCAAACAAGTTGGATTAAATTGGAGACATCGGAGGCATTGGAGTTCACAAATGAGCCGAATCGGGCAACTCCTTCGTATTCACTTAATCACTATTCAAAATGATGCACATTCATATATATATCCATATAGAATGTACCCAATTGATAACTTTAATTATTTGCCGAATACACCTAGAGCGAAAAAAACCGAGTATTTGCATGGATTATAAAACAAGTTCCCAATCTCAAACAAATATGCAATAAAAAAGTGAAAAAAAAAATTCCAAATAATTTTCCCTCGGCTTATATTCGTCTCTTTTTAACTAAACCATAAACGAAAAATATTAACAAATATTCTCCCTTTTCTCTCAGAGCATTCCTAATCCACCCCAACAACAAAGCTGCACACACAGCTAGCAGCAGACGGGCAGTTCTTGTGCTATGATGCGCCGTTAAGATACATTATGTGCATACGTGCAGGATAGATACACGTTTTTAGAGACACATAAGATAAATTTTGTTGCCCTCTTTTTTACTGGAGCCTATCGCCATCTCGGAAAGGTCTTGAGAATTAAAATGAATAAAAACCTATTTTATCATTCATAGAGATAGAGATTTACAAAATGATTTTTATAAAATAAACAACTTTCGGGATTAATCCAGTTTTTGGGCCACTGAATAGAATCACCTCAATCCTCATTATCGTGTTAAAATAATCGTGTAGCAACAAATTTTATTCAAGTTACAGGAGTCTCAATCTTAATGTTATGAAAGTAATTATAACATGAAAAATATTAACAAATTGGAAAAAACAGCTCCTCTAGCATTTAGAATTATGTTTGGAAAACCTATGTAGGAAAAATAATAAAAATTGGTGTGTACATGAAAAAGTTGTTCAGGGGGAGAGGAAAATAACATTGTTTTTTGAGGATTTTGATTTTAAAAAAAAAACTCAAAATCTTTTTCAAAAATCTATGCCCGGTATCATTTGAACTGAAGAGTTTCTAATATTTTGTCGAAGGTTTCAAATCAATGTCATAAAAACTGTGGAAAAAACAAAGGCGGAACAAAATGCTTATAAATTTATTCAGCCTTAAATAAGTTTGGTAGTCTTGTCGACGCCGCCGGCCACAAATCGTTTTTTTGTTCATTGAAGTAAACTGCAAGTTGGGAAAAAGCATTCTACTTTTCCCAGCCCTTTTCTTCACGTTGTAATATTCCGTATACAACCGCCGTTTTGGATTTTATTTTTTACCCGGATTAGGGGAATTATAATATAATTTCTTAGATTTTAAAGATTCCATAAATGAATATCATTCCTTAGGGCGTATGATTCCAGCTGAAAAGGAATTAGCTGAGAACAACGCTATTACCTCCCTTATCGTGCTGTTACAAAAGCAGAGAGTACGTCTTCGAAAATTTGACTCGCCTTTGACGCCTCAGCGAAGTCTACTAGTGCAAAAAGCTTAAACGAACAGCTTCATACTAGATCAGTCTTGCAATCCTAACTTTTATCTACTGTACTACGGAGGACATAGAAAAGATGAATCGAATGATTACCATCAGATCAAAATTACCAGAGAATAATTTGAAGAAATATCAACTATCAACTAACACCGATAACTTTTGGCACTACTCCAGCACCTAATCTAGCCATCAGAAGACTTAATCAGCTTGCCAAAGATGAAGCTGAGAAGAAGCCAATTGCAGCTAAACTTGTTACTCGTGACTTCTACGCAGACGATTTAATAACAGCTGCAACATACAAATACAGCTGGTGAGCCTGTTAACTTAAACTGGGTTTAATTTAAAGAAATGGGTTAGCAACTCTTCTGAGCTTCTATCAAACACTCCATAGGCGCAAAGGAAATTACAACTTCCCTTGCTGTGAAGAGTCAGTAAAAATCCTGGGTATCCACTGGTAACCTGGATCTGATTATTTATCTTGCAATATCGACAAATAACAGATCATCTATCTACTAAAATATTTGTTTTATCAGAAATTGACATTTGCTTGATCCACTAGGCTGGATCTCAACAACAGTAATCACTAGAGGGCTTCTGTTGCAAACCTTATGGCTCTCGGGATGTTCGTTGGATGCTCCGATTCCTGCACCCAATGGTGACATTTTAAAACAGAGTTGCATCATATTAGTCAGCTAAAGATCCCACGATGGCTACATATGATAAACAATTCATCAACTTGCCAGATACACGGATTCTCAGATGCCTTTAATCAGGCTTAGGCTTCTGCTGTGTATATTAGGGTTGTTGTCGTCGAAGAAAAAGAATTATAATTTTATTTTTTAAGGGTTGCATCACAGCTATACGAAAACTAAAATATTTTATAGTGGCACCGTTTTTTCCTATTGAGCTCCGGTGCCAAACTGTTATATAATGTAGCACTGAGAACTCTTCCGAAGCTCTTATAAAGCAGTTTTGCTCCGAAAGCTAATTTTTTCTATAAGTATTTTATAATTATTCGAAACAAATCTTTTAATGGCCTTTGAAAACAATTTGGCTTCCGGGGCTATTTGGGTGTCGAAATTAGAACACTTATAAAACCATTAGGCTGCGACTTTAATTGAGTACGGGATTTCCCTTTTAGAAAACTCGAAAGCTGTATTTTAGCTTTTATGACAACCTTATAAACAATCGAAGGTATTTACATTGATATTAAATACTTAAACAAAAACCATTTGTCACAAATACCAATTAACCTGTGTAAAACTAAGAATTGGAGTGTAGTTTGACATTTCCGATCCTGAAGATTTTACACGAATCTAGAAAGTTTTATAAGAGCTGTACAGTGAGGTGAAAAATTCGGCCATTTTATAAAAAAGCGAACAACATTTTAGCATTTCACTTTTTCGTTTACTGACACGCAAAATAAAACGCGAGAATAAAACAAAAAAAATTTGCTGATTTCCTTACTAATATTAAATTTTTTTAAACGATTTGGAACTTACATTAAAAACACTTTTATTAATAAATATTTATTTAATTTAGTTTATTTTTAGAATTTAGTAGGCGCGTTGTATTCTTTCGAGCTGGAAGTATAGCTTTTACAATAAAGCTGAAGTTGCATGACATTTTATTCCAATATTACTCGAAAACTAATGTTTAAGCATTACGCATATAAGTATTGGATGACAAAGTCTGAATTCATAAATTATTTTTGCTCCTCACACATTTCTGAAGAGTATTTGTAAAACATTTTCGTAAAGAAAGAATAAGACAACGATAGAGCCATATTACACAAATACATACATATAAGTTTTAACAAATAACTGCACTAAGGAAGTTTTCACAACTACTATGAGATATCTCCGCAACCAAGTTGCAAATATAAGTGGATTTATGAGGGTTTCTCACAGACTGCTAAAATGTTTTATTGCTTTAAAAATTAGCTTCCACAACCCTTATTCAGTGCGCCAAATTAGGTTTTTAACGGTGTTTTTAAAGCTCGTACAACATGCTAACAACAATAGTAGTAGAGCTATGGGGATTCTGGCCCACTTTTTCCATACAAAAAGTGTCCGGAAAATTCCAACTATTTTGGTGGTTCTGGACGCTCTGGGCCACTGGGGATTCCGTCTAGTGGTCTACGTCAAAGGGCCTGCCTGGGGGAATTCCTTTCCTACCGTCTGGCTGACCAGGGGATGACGGTCATCTGGTTGGCTGATCCCCATCAGCTGTTCAAGCTCTTGTAGGTAGGTGGTTTGAGTACATACTAAATGTGGGCTTGTGTCTTGACTGTACTGTTTTATGTCTTGCCTGCACCAGTGGGTCTTGGCTTACTGGTTAATGTCTTGGATGCACCATTGAGTTTTGACTGGCTTATGTCTTGGATACACCATTGAGTCTTGACTTGCTTAGTCTTGGATGTGTCATTTGGTCTTGACTGCGCCGTAGCGGCATTAGCTTATACTACGAGCATGTTCCTGTACTACGGCTTTCTTGGATGTGTGGTACGGTTCTCTTGGATATGTGAAATTTGTTGCTTCACTTTTGCCCAGACGTGGCAGTATGTTACGGTTTTGGGAAGTCTTTTGCTTCACTTGTGTGGTGCGCCTTAATGTAGGCTTTTGTTTGTTTTGTTGCGCCAGAAAGATAGGGAGGGGGGGGGGGTAATGAAATTTTCATTAGAAATCTTCTACCGGCTTTGGTTTTCGAGATATTAGCGTATTAATAATTCAAGTTATTTTTGTTCATGCCAATGGATTCTAGATGGTGTGGGGTGGGAGGGGGAGCGATATTTTCATCAGAAATCCTCTACGGGCTTTGGTTTCCGAGATATTAGCTATCTTACCTTTTCAGGTCTAATCAATATTACTAATAATTCAAGTTACCCTGGGGAGTTGTAGATATCAGCAAGACGTAATCTTGGATTTGCTGTTTTCTTACTTGAATATTTCTGAGCGAGGAATTTGTAAATATCAGAAGTTCTGGATCACTTTCTATATGGTTCTGGGGCAGTGGGGTTCTTGGTATCAAATGTTAAATGTTTATCAAACGTTAGGCATGCTTCCCTTGTTTATGATGTAATTTGATATAACCGCTGTTAACAAATTCGCATTTAAGCTGCATGGTTCATACACACCTGTGTAAACTTCCTATTTACAAATTCGCATTTTAGCTGAATGAGTCATGCACACCTGTGTAAACAAATTTAAGCTATATCAGCACATTTATTCTTTTTATCTAATTTGATACCACACTTCCTGTAGGCAGCGAAGAATTTTATTGTTCCAAGAATTTGACCGATCGAAACGATTCATTGGAATTCGCCTAAAGTAAACAAATTTTCACATTTTCTTGTAAACATTCATGTAAACAATCTCATTTGCAAAGTGGACCAGCAGAATAAAGTAATCAAATTAATTTGAATGATTTTTTTGTTTATTGTGTAATTCGATATCATCTCAGCCTGTAACCAAATACGTTGGAATACATTCTGTGCAATGATTATTGCAGCAGCAGGATCATTCATGTTTACAAACCGTTCCTATAAAGGCCCAAGCAAACTCTTGGGTGCATCAGTCAGTTTTAGTGAGTCTCAGTGATAGTACATAAAAAAATAAAAATGACATCCGCACTAGTAAATAAAAGTTTTTCTGTAATTAAAAACTTGCGGAAATATATGTTGAAGTGTTTAACAAATTCAGAGAATAAAGACTATATTGTTAAAAAGTGCAACAGAAACATACATAAATTTCCAGTTGCATTTCGGAAGTGCAATAAGAGTGCTATGAAACGACATTTCGAGAGCTGTCTCGAGCAAATTAAAGCATTGAGAGCACTCTTGAGCACTCCCCGTCGAAGTGGAGGAATCACAGAGTTTGTAAGAAGAAGTGATTTTGTAAAGTGGGAGGAAATAAAGACAGCGTTCGCAGACAAAATTCGACAAGGTTTTATTGCAAATTTAAAACATATCGATCCGAAGCTATTTATGCAAAACGCTGCCAAATTATTTACGCGTCGTGTTAGAAATACATTAAAACATTATTTAAATATTAAAGTTTCTAGAACGTTTTGCGGTAAAATTATTAAAGAAACTGGTGACAATGAAATTATAAAAGACATTAAATATTTTCAAGCAAGAACTGCTCCGATTATTGCACATGATAATTTAGAGGAGTGGCTTAAATCAAACATTTTGGATCCAATAAACACTCAGCTGGAAGAATTCCAGGAAAAAGACAGTCGCTTACATATTAACAAGTTTGAAGAGCTCCAAGGATCTTCGTATATACCTCTACCAAAAGAGGTTGCATCAAAGAAAGCTTGCATCAATGTACAACATAATGATAACGCTTGCTTCGCGTGAGCCGTAACATCAGCGCTATATGCTACAAATTTTCATTCTGAAAGGACCTCATCATATCCTCATTACTCTACAGTACTAAATTTAACTGGAATAACATATCCCATGACACTTCAGTAGATAAAACAATTTGAAGGCCAGAACGATTTATCAATAAACGTATTCATCCTAGAGAAGGAGCGTTTCTTCACCACAGTTCCGGTTAGACTTACGAAACACAGGACGGAGCGACATGTAAACCTCTTAATGCTACAAGATGACTATGACCAGGCTGATGATCATATGGATGATGATGATGATGATGACGATGCTGGCAGATATCATTTCTGTTGGATTAAAGATCTTTCACGCCTTGTATTGAGACAAACTTCGAAACATAAGGGCAGAAAATATATTTGGGATAGATGTTTGCTCTACTTTTACTCTGAAGAAAAATTAGTATCACACACTCCCGAATGCGAGAAGCAAAATGATTGCAGAATTATGTTTCCATTAGAGGAAAAGAAATGGTTAGAATATAAGAATTATAAAAAAAGAATCCAGTCCCGTTTTGTGTGTATGCAGATCTTGAGTCAATATTGAAGCCGATTCAGGGAAACACTCAAAATACACAGCGAATCCAAGAGCATGAAGTTCATAGCATAGGCTTCTATTTCCACTGCAAACATGATGCTAAGCTCTCATATTACAGAGCATATCGAGGCAAGAATTGCCAACAATGGTTTGCATTAGAATTGCAAAAAATTGCATCCATAGCTGTACAGGAAAAAGGAAAAGCTGAACATCAGGCCAATGCAGCCCCTGACTAAAGAGGAACGACATTCACATATTGAAAATACTTGCAACCATATATGTGAAAAAATGTTTGAAGCTGATGAGGAACGAGTTCGGGATCATTGCCACTTAACAGGAAAATATCGAGGACCAGCGCATAATGCACGCAATCTCATGTATCAAGATGGCTCCATAGTTCCAGTAATTTTTCATAATTTATCCGGGTATGATGCCCACTTCATTATTAATGATATAGCTACATCTTACATCTTACCAATAAACAAGGAAAGATATATCTCGTTCACCAAGCACATGGAAGGCAGCCACATAAAATTCAGATTCATCGATTCCTTCCGTTTTATGGCTGAATCTGTAGATAAGATTTCATCATTGCTGCCAATGGATAAATTGAGCACTACAAGATCAGAATGGCAGGGAGTGAATGATGACACTATCAAACTTCTTACACGCAAAGGTGTCTTCCCATATTATTTTATTGATGACTGGGATAAATTGGATTTCCGGAACTTGCCAACACAAGAAGCGTTCTAAAATAAACTGACTGACAGTGCTATATGACTACAATCATGCTGAAAAGGTCTGGCAGACATTTGAAATACAAACACTTGGTGAATATTCAGATCTATACCTTAAGACTGATGTTCTCCTATTGGCCGATGTGTTTGAGAACTTTCGAGAAGTGTGCATGAAGACTTACAATTTAGATCCAGCATATTATTACACCATGCCAGGCCTGACATGGGATGCTATGCTAAAATACACTAAAGTGCAATTAGAGCTGACAACCGACGTAGATATACTGCTATTCATAGAGGGAGGCATTCGAGGTGGTATAAGTCAATGTTCGAACAGATATAGTAAAGCAAATAATAAATATATGGATGATTTTAAGCCTGAGGAGAAAGAGAAATACTTGATGTATTATGATGTGCATAACATTTATGGATGTGCCATGTCACAGCATTTACCAACCGGAGGATTCAAATGGGTTGATGTTCCCAATATTGACGTTTTCGAAATTCCTGATGATTCTCCAACTGGATACATATTCGAAGTCGCCTTGGATTATCCTCAACATCTACATGATAAGCATAAGCACTTACCGTTTTTCTCTGAACATTCAGCACCACCTGGAGCAAAGTTAGAAAAGCTTTTGACAACATTACATCCTAAAACTAAATATGTCATACACTACCGAAATTTGAAGCAATGCTTATCACATGGACTCATCCTGAAAAAGTGCACCGGGTTCTTCAAATCGACCAATCAGCTTGGCTTAAACCATATATTGACCTAGATTCTACCAAACGGAAGCAAGCTACATGCGATCATGGGAAGGACAGCTATAAGAAGATGAATAATGCGGCTTGTGGTAAGACCATGGAAAATGTTGGCAAGTATAGCGATATAAAGCTTTGCGTAAAGTGGGAAGGTCGCTATGGTGCAAATGCTCGGATTGCGGCACCCAACTTCCACAGTGCAACGATATTTGATGAGAATTTAGTTGCTGTCGAATTAAGGCGACTCAAAATCTTATTCAATAAGCCTCTCTATATTGGAATGGCAGTTTTGGAAATTTCAAAAATATGCCTCTATGATTTCCACTACAGTTTTATGCAGCGTGAATTTGGAGACAAATGTAAAGTCATGTATATAGATACAGATTCTATAATATATGAACTTGAAGAGAAAAATGCATATGAGTTTATGGCCGAAAATATAAACAAATTTGATACAAGTGATTACCCAGAAGTTAATCAATTCAACTTACCGCTCATGAATAAAAAGATTCCTGGTCTAATGAAGGATGCGCTGGATGGGAAAATCATGGGCGATTTTGTAGGCTTGCGCTCGAAAATGTACAGTCTGCGCATAAACGATGGTAAAACTGTAAAGAAAGCCAAAGGAGTAAAGAATAATGTAGTCCAGAGGCATATCAAGTTCGAAGACTACGTTGAATGTTTGAATAACAAGCGAGAATGAACTGCTAAACAGAGCTCCATACGATCGCATAACCATAAAGTCTACACGATCAGCCAAAAAAGATTGCATTGAGTCCATATGATAACAAGCGGTTTATTATGAGTGGGACAACAGATACTCTACCATGGGGACATTACTCTATTCAATCAGAACAGCAAGGAATGGACGCAGAAAACATATAATCTAAAGCTAGTCTAAGATATATATTGTAAATAAAAATTGTATTATAGGTAAAATACCATTTAATAAAGTAGTTTGTTTTAATTGTAGGTATTATAGTTTAAGATATACATTATTGTAAAGTAAAGAAAGTATTATTACAGTTATAGGGAAACCAATTAAAGGAAGCCCAACCATTGAATGATACACTAAGAATTAAATGTTAATATTTTTCAATTTATAATAAATCAATAATGTAATTTTATATATGGTATTCTTTTCATTCGATTTCCCTACTAAGTCCAGAGCTCCCGAATAATATTTGCCCACTACAGCGAGCTCTTAATCGGGCGGTTGAGCGTTTTACCCAGAATGTGAAGACGGCTTGAGAAAAAAACATTTACACGTGGGCTCTACCTTGACCCCTGGTATTACCTTTGAAACCGGAAGGACGTCTGACCCTTGACCTTCATCCGGAAGTGTATTATATATATAAGTGTATAATCTAGCACGTCAATCAATAATGCAGCTTCTGTTCCCAAATTCGGAACTTTGCGAGAATGTTCAGAAAGTTGTCTTCAAACGTTAGAAGTAATAGATAGTTCCGTAGATCTTCAGAGCACAGAAGCTATCCCCCGTCGTAGTGCGGTAACTCACGTTAGGGCTCATCATGCCATTTCATCAGGTAGTTGTAAGGGAAATCATATAATGATGTTTTGACTACATTTCGGAGATTTTCCATTGCCCAGAGACGTGCTTTCGTCACAAAAGAGAAGCTTTGTTTTAACTGCATGAAGCGAGATCACTCCAGTCAACAGTGTCCTACTCAACATAAATGAAAAATATGTGACAGTCGTCATCACACATTGTTATACATCTTGACACAATGGGTTCTATTGGTTCTAAGGATTTTAGAATTACGCGAGCAAAAACTTCCGAGCATGTCAGAAATAATATAGGTAATGCTCCTCTTACTATCCCGCATGTCGCTACGGAAGACTCTTCTTTTAAACACGTGCTTCTCGCAACTGCTCAAATATTTTTACATGCATCTAATGGAAAGACTGTCAGGGCTCGTTCTCTGATAGACCAAGCGTCAGAGTCATCATTTATTACTTCTGCCTTGGCAAAGGACTTGAAGCTACCTTATGAGATTACCGTCGTGGCAATAATTGGAATAGGCGGGGAAGTGTCGAAGACAGCTAACAAATGTGTTTTATTTGATATACTATCTCATTACGATGTAAATGTATCAATAACCATTGATGCATATGTACTGCCTACCATAATTAGACAGATACCCTCCCAAAAACCCTTTACGAAGCTAACTTGGTCTTATGTTAAAGTTCTGACGCTTGCAGATCCGAGGTTCTATGAACCATCCACGATTGATATCTTAATCGGAATAGATTACTACAACGAAATTGTTCTGAATGGTCTCCATAAAACAAAACGTGGAGAACCCATTGCAAAACAAACAGTCTTGGGATGGATTCTAAGGGTCCCAATTTCGCTTAACACAATTCAATATTCGCTTTCAAGTGAGCATGGAACTAAGCAGTTGATTACGCTCCACTGCCAGATTGGAGAAAGCATCAATGCACAACTTCAACTATTTGAAACTGAAGAAGTGGATCAAATCATATCGCTATCTGCTGAAGATAAATCGTGTGAAGAATTTTTGAAGACTTCTTATCGACGAGATGAATCAGGAAGATTTGTAGTTAAACTTCCACTGAAAACAACATTACCGCTTGAACTTAGCGACATGCGCAAGATCATTATACCAGATTGAAAAACGGTTTAGATTTAATCCGATATATCGAGAAAGGTACATGGCTTCCATGCAAGATTATCTCCAATTGGGACATATGCAACCGATACCGAAAGAGGAAGTACTGAAGACAGAAAACTTATGGAAATTTACAATACCATCGAGTATTAAAGGAAGAGAGCTCTACGACTAAGCTACGCGTGGTATTCAATGGGCCTCAACAAAATTCAATAGGTGCATCTCCCAACGCTTTCCAATCTGTTGGTCCTAAGCTTCAACAAGACCTGTGTGCGATAATATTGCATTGGAGAAAAAATGAATTCATTCTTTGTGCTGACATACAAAAAATTTACAGGCAAATCAAAGTAGATAAAATACATCAAGATCTGCAGCGAATACTTTGGAGAAAAAGTACACATGAGTCAATTCAAGAATTTAGACTAACAACTGTCCCCTACAACAATCAATACAAAAATCCTTATTCAAAAACTCTGGAAATGTGGAACTAATTGGGATTCCATCAGAGTTACCTGCTATTTAGATAGCTTCCCGTCAAAACTTGCATATTCTGGAGGACGCTCGAATCAAACGATGGATAGGTACACATGCATCTCAAATATCAGTTGAACTTCCACGGCTTCCCAGATGCCTCAATTCTATCTTATTCCGCTGTTGTGTATGCAGTTGTTACACAGTCATTTGACAATACAAAAACAACATTATTAATGGCTAAAAAAAAGTAGCCCCAATAAATACGGTAAGTCTGCCGGGACTTTTGCTGTGCGGCTCATCCCTACTAGCTTGCTTGATAAACAGCTTTGTTAGAGAAGCAAAGAACTGGTCTTCAGTTCACACTCATCTTTGGACAGATTCGACAATAGTTCTGGCCTAGCTCCCAGGTAAACCAACCCGCTGGGAAGCGTTTGTTGCCAACAGAGTGTCAGAGATCCAGACACCCCCCTTTTACGCGAAATGGCATCACGTTCCTAGTCAGTTGAATCCCGCAGACTGTGCCTCTCGTTGAATAGACTCAACGCAGTTGAAAGAATATTAATTATGGTGGCGAGGACCTCATTTCTTGCAATAAGATTCTTCGTGCTGGCCTTTGCAAGACAACCGCACAATTGCCAAAAGAAACGTGGAAGCCGAAATTAGAACCGTTCGAACCCACGTGTTTACATTCATTTCTAACTGGGAGCTTCTGGATCACTATTCGTCACTGGGAAATTACTCCGATTAACAACATATATTAAACGTTTCATACACAATGCTCGCAATCCTACAGAAAAAGATAGCAGGCCAAATTACATCTTCCGAGATATTACAGTCTCTGTAGTTTTGGGTATATCATAGCCAACAACAGAGCTTCAACTATCAAAATTGCATCTTAAGTAAAGGAAAAATTTTACCAAACTCCAGAAAGCTATCAAGTCTGAGCCTTTTTATAGGCAGTAATGGAATTTTACGCGTTGGAGGCAGATTGCAACTCCCCATGTTGCCATAAGACCAAAACATCCCATGATACTCTCAGCAGCATCAAAGATATCGTCACTCCATATAAGTGCTGCACACCAGAAGACTTTAACAGCGGAAACCAACTTATCTCCGATAAAGGTTCTGGATAATTAGCGCCAGAAGTAAAGTAAGGTTCACGGTTAATGGAAAGTCTGCTCTTTGACCGAATTGCACCGTCTCATGCTTTTGAACATACTGGAGTGGACTATGCTGGACCCGTCAACGTAAGAACTACAAAAGGTCGAGGATACAAATCTTATAAGGCTATATAGTACTGTTTGTGTGCCTTGTCACGAATGATGTGCATGTAGAAGTGGTCAGCGAAATGACGACAGACGCTTTTATAGCTGCCTATGATCGATTTGTGTCCCGAAGAGGTATATGTACTCATTCGTACAGTGATAACGGCACGAACTTTGTTGGAGCTGGCAGAATATTGAAGTTTATGCATCACAGCTGTTTACAACAACAGTGTGGGCAGATTTCCGAACAACTATTGACTAAAGGGACTGACATCTGTGTGTATGAAGAAATCCAAGCAAAGTTTACAGGCCCGCCAGCTTCTGAATATCACTACCCTCGAGCGTCCTCAGCCACCATACACAGGAGCCGTATGTAAGCATGGGCCTTACGATCGAGGTGTACATCCAGTGCAAAATCGTCGGTCTCATGCCACATGTGCAGCCAAATACTCTCCTGCATTGAGCCGCATTAGCTTTTTATTCAACGTGAAATCCTTTGAATGCAGGAAGACTCCAAGATGCTTGTCATGAGGAGGGAGTTGCAGAGTGTATCTAAAGAGCTGTGGAAGAACAAAGTACCCTAGCCTACGTCTTCTGGAGAAGAGCAGCAGGCTGGTGTGTTGGGTTCACTGTCATATCATGACGGATGTTAAAATGCAAGAATTTTTGCACTTGAAAAAAAACCAACTAAAAAAACTAACTTTACTTGCACGATGTGATGTTTATTCTTTCAAGGTTATGAGAGAACAGAGTGATTACAAATTTTGTTGGTTATTTCACTGAACTGGAATAATAGCAAATTGACAACTTTACAATTGTAGCAAGTTAACAAGTTTAGTTTTATAGTATCTATATTTCTGGTGCTAATTTGAAATTCAAATTTAATTGAACTAGAACCAAATAATTATTAGAAGGCATTATAATTAATATAAAACATTGATTGCAAATATATCGTAAGTTATAATTATTAGCTATGACGAAACACCCCGCCGCCGTTGAAAGGATCCGAATGCTTTCAATGATTCATGGGCAGGAAGTGGGGCCACAGCTCTGAGAAAGGTTCCGGAAGAGGTATTGATCTCTACCACACGTGTACGACCATCAGGACCTGGAATAGCTATCTTTACTCGACCCAGCTTCCATTTGTAAGGTGGAAGATCCGCGTGATGTATCAGTACCATGGCTCCTTGTTGTATATTGGAAGCCTCAGATTGCCATTTGCCCCTTTCTTGCAATTGACACAGGTATTCCTTGCACCAACGCTGCCAGAAATGCTGTACTAGAGCGGAGACTCTCTGCCACCTACGAAGATAGCTTAACTTGTTATATGGAAAATGGGGTTCAGGGATCGCATCTAAAGTGGCTTGATTAAGGAAGTGTGCGAGAGTTAGGGCTTGATAATCGTTAGGATCTGTTGATAGAGGGGTAATGGGTCTAGAATTAAGGATACCTTCTATTTGAACCATTACTGTAGTGAGTTCCTCAAACGTCAATAAGGCGCCTTACAAGGTGCGGTATAGATGCGATTTCGCAGACTTCACAGCTGCTTCCCAAATGCCCCCAAAATGGGGCGACCTTGGTGGTATATGGTGAAATTTGATAGAATTATTGGTGCACCAGTCTACGATATCTCCTTGAGTTTGCTCTCGAAGGAAAGCTCGTCTGAATTCGGCTAGCTGATTTTGAGCTCCAACGAAGTTCGTTGCGTTTTCACAATATAGGTGTCGGGATAAATTTCTTCGGGCGATGAATCTTTTCAGCGCAGCGATAAACGCTTCTGAAGTTAAGTCGGAGACAACTTCGATGTGCACCGCTCGTGTGACGAAACAAACGAATATAGCGACGTCAGATTTGTATGGAGCCTTTCCTCGGATCTTGTGAGTTGTTTGAATTGGACCAAAGAAATCTACTCCGCTGTGAGAAGTAGCTTTTAGGTAGATCACCCATAATTTGTTGTGCGAGCCGTGGACGATACCGAAAACAATGAATGCAGTTTCTCACTATTTTTCTGGCCCGATTACGTGCATTGACTATCCAAAATCTTTGCTGTATGATGGCAACTAGGGCGAGTGGTCCTGCATGGAAATTTTTTATGTGTATGTGTCATATATACGATTTCACGAAAGCGTCATTGCCAGGTAATAAAATTGGAAACCGTCGATCTGGAGATAAGTCATGTTTCAATCGACCACCCACTCATAAGAGCTCCGCATCACTTGACTCATCAAGGAAGGGTGCAAGCCGTTTAATGGAACTTTTGTCAGAGAATTCATTTTCACGCTTCAACGCTTCTATTTCCGAAGCAAATTCGTGCTGCTGAACGAGCCAAACAATTCTCATAAACGCAACTTCTATCTCAGATGCCAATAATTCCTTAGTTTCCACTTCAGACTGCAACTCACAATTGTCGAGTTTAGCCTTGACAACTTTGATTAATCTTAGTGTACTGCCCGTAGTTAGAACGTACACGCAAATTTGAATTTATTGAAGACTGCAATGAATGCACTGATAATTATGGATTAAGATCAGTGGTCTATCTTCTTATAACTACAAAAACACTGTCCACTTCTTTTAACATTCCTTAAACTGACACTTGTTTCTTGGATTTTCTCACTACTTGTATTCAGATCAGATTAAATATAAGGAAATAGGTCAGAGATGCACACACACTAGAAAACACACTTAATAACACCGATTTGTAATGCACGATTTCCAAAAATAGATATGTTGAGACAAAACTCTGTACATAAGTTTGGGTCTGAGATTTTTGTATTACACTAAAACACTTATTAGCACCAAGTTATAATAAAAGATCGTCAAAAATGTAATAAAAATATATGTGTAAAGTAGATATGCACATGAAATGTATAATATATATATGTGTATATAAGTCAAAATATAGTCAAATAGATATATGAATAAGTATTAAAATGTTACAAGTGGCTGGTACTCACCAATCTAAACTTGGCATTTGAGGAGGTTGGCTTTAAGCTAATGTTAAGATCCTTTGTTCTAATATTTTATTAGAACAATGCTTTATTCCCGTCTAGACCAGGAATAAAGTGTTAATGTTAGTAATTTTGATCTCAGTCAAGACCCGAGATACAATATGCTTTAAATCAGTCAATACCCGAATTAAAGTCTTATCTTAACTTCAGTCAAGACCCGAAGTAAGATTCTTTGTTTCAGTCAAAACCCGAAATAAATTGTATGTTAGTATGTGATTATTCCAGTCAATCCCCGAAATAATGCTCTTTAAATCAGTCAATACCCGACATAAAGTGTTATCTTGATTTCAGTCAATACCCGAAGTAAGATTCTTTATTTCAGTCAATTCGCGAAATAAAGTGTTTGTTAGTAAACGATTATTTCAGTCAATCCCCGAAATAATGCTCTTTAAATCAGTTAATACCCGACTTAAAGTGTTATCTTGCCTTCAGTCAAGACCCGAAGTAAGATTCTTTATTTCAGTCAAAACCCGAAATAAAGTGTTTGTTAGTAAATGATTACTTCGGTCAATGCCCAAAATAAAATGATTTATTAGTAAAAGTTCTCTATCAGTCGATACCCGATATAAAATGTTAGTCCCTACCTAGTCAACCTATCCCAAGCGATGTCAAGTGCAAAAAGAGATCGAGCTCAGTCAGCTTGTCGTTTATATAGCCCTTGCTTGCACACGACACCACTGATAGAGTAGCAGCGGCGCATGATTACAAGAATTGGCGATGCAGCTGTGCTCTTACGGGACTAGCGATAAAATTTGCCTAGCAACGAACTAAAATGCATAGCAACAAGAAATTTTGAGCTTCACATGCTGCTGTGTTAAATTAATTATATCTATTTGCAAAAAATATTTTCTTTATCACGTAGCGAAGAAATTCCCGTTGGATAGTTCTTGCAATGATGATAATGATAGAATTGCAAATTGATCGGCTTGATCTGATTATATTTGTGTCATGCATTGTATGCTACATGAAATGCTTTTGTTATTATTGTAATTAGATTGAATTTATTTTATTTTCAGATCTCAATTTTAGCATGATTTTTTGTAATATGTTCTTTTTTTCAGGAATAGTTTTTAGCACGGATCTAACTGGTTTAAACAAATGGAAATAATCTTTATTTAATCTGCTCGTGGAGGCTATAATTTTGTATTATATTCGTGCAATGTGCTATGTAAAAGACAAATACATAGCTTTTTTGGGTTGTGTACCTGTATTTTTATTAAGAGTAATCAGTTTAGAGATAAGTTTATTAAAAATTTTATGATTTGTTTTCAGTATGTTTTCTTGTCAGAAGTTGTGTGTTCAGAAAATTATATTCGAACCGATTTGGTTGGAACACTTAGTACGTAGGCAAATCGACGACAATTTTTCGAGAAGTCACTGACGGAATAAACGGTGTCTAGCAGTGTGTTTGGAATCGTACAGGTTAAGATTGACTTCACCATTCTTCGTTCAAGCAAACTATCGACATTCAAATGGCGTTCTTTCTGCGCAGGACAACACCTTTTTGACTGCCACGAAAATTCTGGACCGGACAACCATATAGTACTGGATAATTCTTCAACTCCACTACCTTTCGAAACGATATCCGCAGGATTAGCTTTGGAGGGAACAAGTCTGCAGATGGCGTTCTGTGTTAGCGTCTGAATTTCCGAGACTCGATTTGAAACATAAGTTTTCCAACTAGGTGCATGACAAGCAAGCCAATCGAGCACAATTTTTGAATCCGTCCAAAGATATTCTTCATTTATTGGCTTCGGAAAATTGTCTCGTACATTGATGAACAATCTCGAAATTAGTTGAGCAGCACAAAGCTCTAAGCACGGCAATGATCTTGTAGTCCTGATTGAAGCAACCTTTGATTTGGCTAGTAATAATGTGACTAATATGGTACCATCTTTATCTGTCGACTGAACATAGAAGCAACATCCATACGCTCGTGTAGATGCGTCTGCGAATCCATGAAGTGCAAGATTGGTCTGCCTTCTTACACAAAGTATCAACCGAGGAATTTTCACCGAACTAAGTTTTACTAATTGCTCTTTGTACTGGTGCCAACGAAATTCTAGCTCCTGGGGTAGCGATTCGTCCCAATTAAACTTTAGGAGGCATAGTTCTTGCAAAAATATCTTCGCGCGAACAACGATTGGACTGATAAGTCCCAATGGATCAAATAACCGGGCGGTGCAGATAAGACACTCCTTTTGGTACCTCTCGCCGAATTAGAAACTGGACACTTGTATTGAAACCGGTATTCATCTGCATCTGGATCCCAGATTATACCAAGTGTTTTGACGATATCTGAGTCATTTATTCTTAAAGTTTTCTATCGATCTGATTCAGGAATCTCCGACAAGAGAATCTTGCGTAGTTGAAATTGAGCTGATGCCAAAATGCTGCTGACATCCCGACGAATATCTTCAAGCTCTTCACGTATGTCAGCGCCTGTAAGGAGGTCATCCATATAGAAGTCCTTCTGAACTATTCTGGAGGCTTCGGGAATTCTGTTACATGAGCTTGGGCTAAGTCAAGTAGGCATCTTGTTGCCAAAAATGGAGCAGGAGCTGTGCCATTAGTGACGGTTTTTACACGATAAATGTTTATCTCTTCTTTAGGATTGTCACGCCATAGGATCAGCTGAAAGTTTTGGTCGTCCGGATATACTAGTATCTGTCTAAACATAGCCGATATATCGGCAGTTAACGCATATTTGTAGCAACGAAATCTACTCATGATTGAATACAGATCATCCTGTATTGTCGGCCCGATCATGAGTAAATCATTAAGCGATTTTTTCGACGCGGTACGACAAGATGCATCAGAAACAACCCTCAGCTTGGTTGTAGAGCTTTCCGGCCGCAGCACACAACGGTGAAGCACGAAATAATGGGCCTGTGGTACATCTTTCTGATAGATCCTTTCCATATGACCAGCTGTAACATAGTCTTGCAAAAATTGAGAACATTGTGCTTTCAGCTCAGGATCCTTTTTCTCCAAATTATGAAACCGACGACGAACTGTTTCCAAAGATTTGGTTAACTGCTGAATTCGTGAATCTTTAAACGGCAATTTCACCATGAACTACCCATCTGGTAAACGGCGAGTTGTATTTTGGAATATAACTTCATATTGTATGTATTCTGCACTTAACTTAGTTGTTAATTCTTCGATACTGTCTTCTTTCCAAAATCTCTCGACTAATTCATTCAATGAAGTTTCATCCGAAAGCGGTTCCCCAGATTCTTCTCTATCACACGTGATGCTACAAGATAGAGTTGATGGCAACGAGAATGGACTTGAATATTTCCCTGAGACAACCCAACCAAAAACGGTTTTTTGCAGTGTAGGTAACTTATCTCTAAGATTTATTTGACCTATACATAGCAATTTGAAGAAAGTACCGGCCCCAATAAGAAGATCTACTCTTTGAGGTTTGAAGAATTGTGGATCCGCTTACTGTATGTTATCAGAAATATCCCAATCAGCAATTTCTACTCTCGGAATCTGGTTGTAGGCCGCTGATATTTGGAAGAAGATGAAATGACAAGTCTGCGCTAAATCAATTAAGTCTAGACCTAACTACAGCTTCTGTAGACCAGCGAACCTTCGAACACACAGCTCCTATTCCACTAATATTGGTTTTCGCTTGTGACCTTTTCAACCTTAAAGTTTGTGCTAGATTTTCAATCATAAAATTTAGTTGAGATGCAGAGTCTAACAATGCCCTTGCGAGATGTTACTGGCCCTACTTGTCCTTAACCTCTACGACAGCAGCAGCATGAAAAACATGATTACTAACTTTATCCTTAGATAACAACGACGAAGCAGAATAAGCGTGATTGGCGCTAGCTGAGGTGTAGTAGGTTTCAGTAGTAGGTTTACGGCGATTATTAAGATTAATGGATGTATTACCTCTAGGCATTGTAGTTTCAGCGAATCTAAGCAAAATGGTATTGTGTGGCATAGAACATACTCGGTATCGACGAATGGATGGACATCTATTAACTCCATGACCTTTCGATAAACAATTTATACACAGTGCTTGCCTTTTGACTTGCTCAAATCTACTTAACACAGGAAGCTCTAAGAGTTTTGTACATTTGGAGATATGATGACCATTTATTTTAAAAAAGAGCAAGGAGTATTTCAAGTAGTTAACGAAGTTTCGTTCGGCTTGTACTCCTTTCTTCGAAGTGAGTGAGATTTTGAAGACAATGAAGCCACTTCACTCTTTGAATCGGACTTGGAATCTTTGGCTTCGAGGAATTGACAGCGCTTATTTAGGCTATCTGCACACTGAGTCCACGTAGGTGGTGTCGAAGGCTCCATCGACTCTTCCCATTTACCTTTAGAGTCAGGATCTAATTTCGCGTTGGCCAAATAGATAACAAATACATGTGTAATCCCTTCGTGGGAGCCTAATGACTGCAAAGCATTCAAATGTGCATTAGCACTATCCACTAAATAGCGCAGTTGACTTGCTGATCCTTTATGTACCTTTGGTAAATTTAACAAATCGACAATGTGCTCTTGGAATATCAAATACTTGTTATCATATCTTGCCTTCAAGTGACCTAAAGCTTTATCATAATTGTTATCAGTTACTTCGAAGGCCTTTACTGTTAGTAATGCCGCACCACTTAAACATGAAAGTAGATGATTGAACTTTTCAATCACGGATAGTGTAGAAGAAATTAGGAAATTCTGAGTATTTGCCGCAGAAATGTGGCAACTTTAGTTTTGGAAGGTTACAGGCTGGAGGAGCGGGATTTACCAATACCGTATTTTCGTGAAAACTGGTAGACTTCCGATGTCCATTCGTTAATGTTAATATTTTCGATTTTATTGTGCAATAGAGATCTCCTAATTCGGCTCTGAACTTTGCCTCATTGGAGTCCTCTGGGGCTAACCTTTCAATTGACGATTGGTAGGCTAATGCCTGCTTGAAATATGACTCGAGAATTCCTAATCGACACTGAAGTTCCGTATAAGATAACGAATCTGCTTTGGTTTCGATTATATTCTTAATCCTCGTAATACACCCCTTAGTATATGCTCTTTGAGCTTTAAGTTCTGCAATTTCGCTCATATTTATAAAATTTTAAAATATTCTAATAACAGCCGCACTTGCCGTATTGAAGTATAATGCAAAGTTCAATAAAGTTCGAGGATTAAAAAAAATATTAGAATTAAATCACGTAAAACATCATTCACACCAAAGATATTTATTAGTCAATTATACAAAATGCAACAACAATGCCAACATCACACACAGAAAACATCCAATGTCAATTAAATTCCTAAATAATATTTTAATCTTTATTCTTGGGATAAACTGTTATGGAATAATTAACTAAGAATTTCTCGGCAGATTTGCGCAAATCAAAAATGTCATTAACTGTGAATAAAAGTTACCACAATCCACATAACATAATCACGTTATCTGATATATGTATCACCGAAATCATAAAATTCCAAAAAAAATATCTGCTATATTGATTATATAAATGCCAGATCGATATATTTAAATTGCCATTCACCGAATATTATCCAATTGTGGACTAATTTTTCATAACAGCAATAAATATGTACATACCATATAATTGGATAATGTAAATTATATACTTAGAGATTTGATGCAATCCTGATACTGTGTGCAAGTGGCTATTTCTGGAACAATTTCCTCGATGGATATTAATTTTTATCATATGATGATGATTTGTCCCGACAACGAAATAAATGCATTTGCATTTGCTGCACAATGAACAATGAAAAATAGGGTTATACACGTACGTATGTAGGTAGGTACACCGCAATGAAGCGATGAGCTGATCAATTTATTTATTATTGATTGATCCAACGACGATAGGCTGATGAATTTATTAATTACTCATTGATCCAACGACGATAGATTAAAATTGATCCAACGACGATAATCTGATACAGCTGCAGTAATTATTATCTCCACGATAAACTGTCCCTGCTCGGGCGCCAAAAGTTAAAAAGCAAGATTTTTTGCACTTGAAAAAAAACCAATTAAAAAAAGAACTAGCTTTACTTGCACGATGTGATGTTTATTCTTTCAAGGTTATGAGAGGACAGAGCGATTACAAATTTTGTTGGTTATTTCCCTGAACTGGAATTATAGCAAATTGACAACCTTACAATTGTAGGAAGTTATCAAGTTTAGTTTTATAGTATATATTCTTCTGGCGGTAATTTGAAATTGAAATTTAATTTAACCAGAACCAAATAATTATTATAAGGCATTATAATTAATATAAAATATTGATTGCAAATATATCGTAAGTTATAATTATTAGCTATGACGAAACAAGCCAGTCCTCAACAATATTGAGGATTCGTTGCATGCAGGCATTGACAGCAGCCATTCTGTGCATAGAGATGAGCAGACGGATGTCATCCGCATCCGCTTCGCATAAGAATTCTATGTTTTTTAACATCGTGATGAGTAGAGCAACGGGGAAAGCACGCCATCTTGCGTGTAGCCTTTCTTTACCAGCGCATTGAGAGAGGTTGGGCCGCCCAACTTTATTTTTAAGTATCGTCGTCTTAACATTTGGTCGATCCATCGCACTGCAGTAAGGTCGACACCGGGTGGACGAGCTGCCTCCCATAGCGACGCGGGGTGGTCCTGTCAAAAGCCCCCTCGATGTCCAAAAAGGCTCCCGAGTTAAACATACCACAATCGAGACCCAGCTTAATGACGGTAACCATTGAATGGAGAGTAGTCTCAGATATCTGCCCCTCCGGTAAGAATGTTTTGGGGTGTTTGAGGGAGAGGTCTTTCGAGCTACTCGCTTGAAATATTCATCCAAAAGCATCTCCAGGCGCTTCAAAGGGAATGAGGAGATTGATGGTTGGAAAACCCTTCGGGTCCATGTAAGAAGCCTTCCTAAGCTTAGCCAACGCTCGCCTTCCTCCATACCTCAGCGACATCTCAAATAAAGATACTACCCTGAAAAGACTCCATTTTCCTTAAGAAGGACAAGTAGAATACCGTCTGGACCCGCGGCTTTGAACGCCGAGAATGTTGAAATTGACAATTTCACCTTGTTGACATCAACCACCTCTGCAACAGTGGAACAGTCAACACCAGCACCACCCAATGCATATAGGTGAGGAATATTCGCCATACAAATGCAGGTCTTCTTCAAGCCTACAGTCTGGTAAATGCATGGAGAAGAACCTTACAGGCTTTTTGATTCGATACTGTAAAAAGGACACAGAACGCACAGCCTAGCCGATGGGTGCCACCTAAAAACCCCTTAGAGGAGTAACCGGACCACAATTGCCGTCATGCTCCCACCTCGCATAAATTTACAAAAGCTTGTCTTTTAGATTTTCTCAAAAGCCTCTTGTAGTTTCTCCGAGTATGGCGGTAGAATCGCCAGTTATATTCCGAACCAGTCCTCCTGACCTTGATAAAAAGCTTTTTGGAAGCCTAGCGTACTACCGTTCCACCACTGCATAGGCTTCCTTCTTATATCCGTCCTAATGTGACAAGGTGCTCTATTACAGCTTTCCCCAAAGCGGGAATAATCCTGATTCTTACAGCCAAAGAGTCGAGGGTGGGTGCTAGTTCTTTATGGTTTCTCGCCTAATCAGTTCACTTCGGATTCCTGCATGGCTCTACCTCCATGAATTCGGCTCCCATACAGATTTCAATGTAGCGGTGATCAGAGAGGGACCCCTCTCGCGATACGCTCCAGTAGGAGAACAGATGAAAAATTACTTCTCATCTTCGACTAGTAGCAAAGGTTGTTTCGTTGCCCTGATCAACGGAACCAGTTCCGCTGAGGTTATGAAATCCAGAAGTTACACTCTCCTATGGTTAGTGTCTGAGCTACCCCAAACAATTTTAAGAGGGTTGGAATCACAGCCAACCAAGTTACCAAACCGATTGGACCTCGCATACTCAATCGTTCGCCTTACTCCCTCAGTTGGAAGGGGAGCAGCGGCGTAATACAGACAATATACTGAGACAATATAGAGTTCCTTCTTGACTCCGTTCTCTTTCAAGGAGATCTTGATCGCTATAGTGTCCCTGTTGCAAAGATGAGGCAGGAATGTCACCGCAACGTCTTTTGTCACAACAACGTAAGCACTAGTAGTGGAGCACGCGGTCTTATACAGGATTTGAGCACCTGGCGCTTCCGTTAGATCATGGATACAGTCTTTTTAGACCCGAATTTCTATGCAAGTACCACTTTTTGTTGTTGTCCTAGCAAAGCAGATGCCGCCTTGCTGTGTTGCAAGTTAACCCGTGTGAAGGGAATTCCAGTCATGCGGATAAGTTCCTTACTCCCATTACTTGTAAAGAGAGAGAGAGGGAGAAAACGCATGGACAGCATTAGTCATAGATTTAGATCATCTCTTCTTTCTCCTGCGTCGAGAACGCCGGCTTCTTTCGCTACCGTCAACGCCCTTGGGCCCTGAGGTTTTTTTTTTAAGTTGTCTGTATTTAGTTTCATTATTTTTTGTATACATATTGTTGAAACAGCAAGCTTTTTTGAGGTTTGGGTCGACTAATTAAAAAATACCTTTCTTGTCAAGATCTCTAAAGGTTAGAATGCAAGAGAAGCTATAAATTTTCACAATAATTGCTAGTACCAAAGAACCCTATTTTTAGGACAGTATAACAAGTAGAAAGTAGTATACACACTTAAGCTCAATTTTAGAATATTGAATTTAATAAGGCATACCGTATATATGTAGAATAGGAAATGCAGGAATTACAATTTGTAAGTGAAAAACTAATTAATTAGAAAATATATAATATCGTGACGAAACATCCCGCCGCCGTTGAAAGTATCCGAGAGAGTTTCAATGTCTAATTTTTCATTAGAAGAGGTGCTAATTAAATGCCACTAGGAGTTTGTATTTCGACTACACGTATTTCGCCATCTGGACCCGGAAACGTTTTATGTATACGACCCAATTTTCATTTATAACAGGTAAGGTTATCCTGATCAACAAACACCATGCATCCAGGTTGAATGTTGACGTCCTTGGATTGCCATTCACACCTTTGTTGCAGTTGGTGCAAATACTCCTTCGACCAACGATGCCAAAAGTGTTGGGGAAGTCCGGACACACACTGTCATCTGCGAAGATATTTGATTTTGTCAATGACATAAAATGGTTCAATTATAGGTACTAGAGAGGCTTGTATACAAAAATGCGCAGGAGTTAATGCTTGGAAGTCGTTAGGATCAGAGGAAAGTTAAATCACCCATTGATTTAACTTTCGTAATTAATAATTAATCGAAGAAAACAATTACTCTATAATTTCACAACGACACATTCTTCAGTCAACAAACAGCGACAATAATTTCCGTTCTCACAGAATGTGTATACTCAGATTACTTCTTTAGATGACATATTACACCGCTTAAGTGACGTAAGAATGAAAACATTCTATGAGAACTGAAATTATCGTACATAAAAAAAGTTTTGGTCCGTAAAATATGAATTTCACAACGCGTAAGCAATTTTTGTTACTGTGAATTTAGTAAATAAGTTGCAGGACATTTTTTGTACAAATTATTCTCAGCTTTAAAATAAATGGTCCAGTCTTTGAATTTTATTAGTGGAAGCAACGTCTTTTAATTTTTATCATATTATCATCGACAATAATTAGTTTGTTGGTTAAGTACCTGCAGACAAGCTCGTGATACAGGTAAAGTACCTTGATCACAGAAATTATCGGTCCTTAATAATTAGTTTGTTGGTTTAGTACCTGCAGGCAACTTTATTGCAAAGGCTAAGTTACTGTGCACATTATACTGAAGCACCATCGGTCAAGTAAAGGAATATTGTCGCAACATAAACACTTTTTGGTGACCCCGACTTAATCCGAGGACGAATCATACTAATGGAGCAGTTGGTATATCAACAGGAACAGACTGGAGCAGAAATCCAGAGGCTTATCAACGATTATAGATAAAAAAAAACCCCACAGGAGAGAAACCT
Organism: Dioctria linearis; assembly: GCA_963930735.1. NCBI lineage: Eukaryota > Metazoa > Arthropoda > Insecta > Diptera > Asilidae > Dioctria > Dioctria linearis. Next base: position 206,117,815 of record OZ005742.1, read on the forward strand.
TACCTTCATAGAGAGAATATTTGAAAAACTGGACGAACAGTGGGAAGCATTCGATGTCGTCGATAGCAGCACACGTGACAAGTACAGTAGTCAGCTCGATCATGCATACTACAAAGATAGTTGTTATGAGAAAATATAGAACATATTTGATGCGTACGGGATGGAGCCCATGGAAAATCTTCAAGGTAAAACTACATAAGAAAATATGGCTCAGGTAATGAACGAAAACCTAGCCAAGCCAAAATCCACGCAATTCATTTCAAACCCATCTCAAGTATCCTCGGAACAACCAGTACTCACTAAATTCCAAGGCAATGAAAGCATGGCCTCTTCAAATACGGTGGAAGGTTTAAGTAGACGACAAAAGGGAATAATGACACTGCTGAAGCGAGTACTTTCAAACATTAATCTTGAAGGACAGAGTAAGCACTATTACATAATCAAAATCAATGCAGTCAACGAGTATTAGTCGCAAATAAAGACAATCAACGAACAAATTTGGAGACAGCTGAACATATGACCTCATACAGTGATGAAGAATATTGCAAGATAGAGGATTTTACGAACGATATCACCATTCAGTTAATAAAAAACCCGATGAACTCTCAATGGAGAATGCTAATCAGTGCAGCACAATACCCACACAACAAATGAAGCTACCCAAGATAGCACTTAACGCACAGTTAACCTATTGGGAATTCTGAAAAAAATGTGGTTTCATAAAACGAACATAACTGGCGAGGCTGAATTGCTGATTAGACATTTATCAGTGTCCGAGTAAAGTTATGTATCCGTATGGGGACTTTTAAATCAGCGCTACAATAATAAGAGGCTGTTAACTACAGCTCTGCTGGACAGATTAGTAACCCACCCAACCATAGTGTCAGAATCAGCCACAACAGTAAAGAAACTTCACGACACAACGAGGGAATGCTTAATGGCACTTCATAATCTTGGAATAGTGATGACTGCTTGCGATCCAATTCTTTTACACTTGCTTATTAAGAAATTGGACAAACCTACTCATACTTTATATGAGCAGGGACGACTACAAGTTCCCAGACAACTTTAATCTATGGCGAAATTCTTAAAAATTTTGGAGCAACGATTTCAGTCAATGGAAAACTTAGGAAGACATAAAACTGAGCTAAGAGCTTTCAGCAGATCATCTGCGTTAGTAAGTTCAAACATAAAGACTCAGACCTTACTTTGTAAATTTTGCCACAAAAATCATGGCTTATTCGCCTACCAAAAATTTCTCGAGCTAGAGCTATCAGAACGTTTTAAGACAGCTCACCAATTGAAAGTTTGTACCAATTGTCTCAAGAGCAACATTTGGCAATAGATTGTCCATCAAGAGGCTGTGCTAAGTGTATGCGAAAACACAACATGCTGCTGCATAGAGGTCAGGCAACTCACCCAACATCAAATGAGGTCAGCTGGTCTAACGCACAGCCAAGCACAAGTCACTCTACTACAAGAACCAATTCAGTAATATTGTCATCAGAGGCAAGACAGTCGCAAAGAAATTATGTCATATTAGGCACTGTACTCATCGAGGTCCTATACTACAATGGAGACGCCGTGAACTGTAGAGCGATCCTCGATTCCGGATCACAATTAAATTTCATCACCGAAAAGTTGGCCAAGAAGCTAAGCTTACACAAGAAGGAAGATTTGCTGCACATTCAAGTTATTGGGGACGTCAAGCAACTTATTCAACACAAAATAAACATGCGAGTACAGTCTCGAATCAATGACTTCTTAGCCCGCATAGAAGACTTTATCCTTCCTCAAATAACTGCTCAACAGGCACCATATATACTGAACATTCAATCACGGCCAATTCCAACAAACATAAAATTGGCTGATCCAGGATTTAACAAACCAAATCGAATAGACCTGCTCTTAGGTGCTGAAATTTATTACCAATTACTTTCAGTTGGGCAAACACAGCTTGGAACTAACTTACCTATGCTACAAAACACTATTTTTGGTTGGATTGTCGCAGGAAGTACATACAGAATCTCACATCAAAGCAGAATATGTGGTGTCTCGACCATTGAGGAAACCAATTTAGAAGCTCAGGCTGAACAAGTTTGGAGACTGGAAGAGGCAATAACACCTTCTCAAAGACTCACAGCCGAACAAGAAAAATGCGAATCTCACTTTTCGCAAAGAGTAAGAAGAGATCACACTGGGGGATTTGTGGTCTGAATTGATCATACAATACAAAATCGTCATGAATGAGTATATAAGTCTCAGACACATGCGCGAAATCGACCTTAACACCGTTAAGGGTCCTTGCTATTTTCTACCACATCACGCTGTACTTAAGCCGGACAGCACCACGACAAGTGGTGTTCGATGGCTCCAGTAAGACCTCAGGAAATATCTCGTTAAATGACATATTATATACAGACCCGACTGTCCAAGATGTTTTGTTTACTATCCTTCTTCGCTTCCGAATGCCACGATTTGCATTAACATCCGACATTGAAAAGATGTACCGAAAAATCAGGTCGATCCAGCAGATAGAAAATATGAACTATTCTGGTGGAGATATGAGCCAACACAATCTATCAAATGCTTTGAGATATGTACTGTAACTGATGGCACCACAACAGCGCCATACGTAGCTACTAAATATTTGCTACAATTAGGAGAGAACTCAGAAGCCAGATATCTTTTGGCTGCTGCAATCAGTAAAAGCAATTTTTATGTGGACCAAAACAGCGCCATACCTAGCTACTAAATGTTTGTTACAATTAGCAAAGAACTCAGACGCCAGATATCCTTTGGCTGCTGTAATCAGTAAGAGCAATTTTTATGTGGACGACCTAATGATGGGCAGAGACAGTATTGTCGAAGCTATAGAAACAAAGAAGCAACTACAGGAAGCGTTGAATGCTGCGGGACTTAAACTTAGAAATTGGTGTGCTAATCACCCACAGTTACTTAACTCCATTCCTACAGAAGATAAGGCCATACAACTCGACATACACGACGCAGAAGAATCCATCAAGACACTAGGGTTAATCTGGACCCCAAAATCAGACGAATCCTGAATCAAAGCAACATACACTGAGCAAAACAAGGTAACAAAGAGGACAGTGCTATCTGATATTGCTCATCTATTTGATCCACTGTGTGTATTGAGTCCTGCAGTGGTTACAGCTGAGATCTTTCTCCAGCATTTGTGGCGCCTCAAGCTTGACTGGGATGCAGCGCTCCCAATGGAGCTCCATTCTTCTTGGCTCTAATTCCGCCAAGGTCTCAAAACACTTGCAGGCACAAAAATACCTCGACATATGTTTTCTGGAAGGGTACCTAAATCAATCGAAATGCATGCCTTTGCTGATGCTTCTGAGAAGGCATATATAGCAGCAGTTTACTTAAGTGCCAATAATAAGAATTGTGCGTCATATTTGTGCCAAATCTAAGGTAGCTCCAGCTAAGCCAACTACGCTTCCACGGCTAGAATTATGCTCAGCTAAACTCGCAGCTGAAATAGGCAGCCTGGTTAAAGAAGATCTAAATATTAAAGACCTTTCATGTTATTATTGGGCTGATTCAGAGATAACATTGGCATGGATAAACGCAGAAGCAGCACCATTTTTACATTCGTTACAAAGCGCATTACATCCATCCAGGAAACATCACTGCCAGAACAATGGCAACATGTTCCTTCATAACAAAATCCGGTCAATATTTTATCGCAAGGAGTGCCACCGGAGAGATTGGCATCTTGCAGTACATGGTTTTATGGACCTTTATTTCTGCACTGTCCAAAAAACTCATGTCCTTGCAAGTATATCAAGCAGTGCATTGATTTGGAGAAGAAACCTCCAAGGGTTATCCTGGCAGCTTTAGAGGACACTCCACACCATTCACACAATTGATCATCATAACAATTTTAGTCGCTGTCAACGAACCATCAGCTATATGTTACGATTTGTGCGAAACTGTCGAACTCCAATAGGCTCTCGCAGAAAACAAATATATCTGCCAGTCAACGAACTTGAAGATGCACTTACCGTCATGTTCCGCACAATTCAAGGAGAAGAAGTCAGAGACGAAATAAAACAGCTACATAGTCTCAGCTGTTTGAGTCGATTTATTGACAACAAAGGTGTACAAGATTCGGAGGAAGTTTAGAATCTTCCAAGTTAGCTACAGATGCAAAGCATATTAATGTTAATTCCGTACGCGCATATCTTCACCAGGCTACTGATGACACGCATTCATCTGGAGAATCTACATTGCGGCTCACATGTATTTTTGATCACTACGCGAGAAAGGTACTGGCCTATCAAGGGAAAAACAACAGCCAGGTCAATAGTTGGAAGGTGTTTTCGCTGCGCTCGAGCCAAACCAAAACCTTTAAGCCAGTTAATGGGAAATCTCCCCAAGCATAGAGTACAACTAGCAAGACCGTTTCTTATCACAGGAGTTGACTTTCTAGGACCTGTTTGGATTCATTACAAACTGAGAGGCAAGAGGCCACAGAAAGCATATGTTGCAGTTTTTTGCTGCTTTATCACAAAGGCAATACACTTCGAGGTTGCAAGCGACTTGAGCACAACTGCTTTTATTAGATGTCTTAGGCGATCTGTAGGCAGAAGAAAAAACTGCAGAAACCTGTACTGCGACAATGCTATAAACGCTGTGGGGACCAAAAACTTGCCGAAAGCAACGAATTTTACATAGTGAAAGCTCTCAGAGAGAAATAAGCACATATTGCACACCCCAGAGAATTGATTTTCACTGCATACCACCTCGAGCGCCACATTTTGGCGGCCTTTGGGAAGCTGCAGTCAAATCAGCAAAGCAATTCCTTCAGCGGAACTTAAAATCTGGCTCTCGAACCTACGAAGAACAAGACGAGCTCCTGATAGAAATAGAGGCAATACGTATCTCGAGACCTTTAATACCATCATCAGATGAGCCAAACGCCTTAAGTGCTCTCACTCCTGGCCATTTCCTAATGGGGGAATAATTGACAGCAATTGTAGAACCGGCGGCACAACCATCTAGATTTAATTTGTCTCAAAGATGGAAGCTAGTATCCTATATAAAAAATCAATTTTGGCAACGGTGGTCTAAAGAATATCTGAGTGAACTACATCACCGTTATAAGTGGAAGCAACACTGTAACAATGCTCAACTAGGCATGCTGGTTGTTATTAAAGAAGATAATATACCTGTAATAAACTGGATATTAGGCAGAATCATCCAAACAATAAAGGGGCACGATGGCCTAGTTCGCGTAGCAGACATCAAAACATCATCTGGTGTCCTTCGAAGGCCCATACACGAACTAGCCCCATTACCAATGGAATACTAAACCAATGCTACCGATTCAACCAAAGAATCCACTTCATCTGAAGAGGTACATTCAATAAAACGCAAACGAGAAGCACTCAACACTCGTTCTGCCTGCAGATCCAGGCGCGAGGTGGTGACATGAAATGAGCCACAATCATCATCCACAGCATTGAATGCTGAAGACACTACACCATCCAAAAGAAAACATCGTTCAAATTCAGCTGTGAGTGCATTTCTACTCACCTGCTTAATCTTACTAATCTTTGGCCAAGTCAACATTAAACCATTCAAATCAAAACCAGGGTTGTATTTTGAATCCATGGGAAATGCTCATCTCATAAATAACGAGTGGAACATTGCAGTTTTGAGATCTAGTCTCGAACGTAAGGGACGGAGTGCCGGTTTCTGATGGACAACTCAGATTTTAAAATTCAAATATAAAATTTTATTCAAGAAAAAATCAATTTCACTTAACCTAATATCACAAATCAGTTCAATATAAAATAATTCAACATAAAATTAACCTACAATTAGTACAATTCAATATAAAATTCAATAAACTTCAACTAAAACAAATTAAAAATTCAAATCAAAAAAGAAACACTGCGCCTTCTTGCTTGCTTTAATTCTGAAAAAAGGGAAGAAGAAGATCTGAGAAATCGTAATCAAATTTAATTTCAACATGTAGTAATTGATAAAATGCCTTTGTTGGTGCGTGAGAGCACAAGGAAGTAATCAGACATTCAGATTATCTCTGGTCAGAATTACCCTCTGTAATGTTACGTGAGGGCACAAGGAAGTAAAAGGATTCTATAGTACAATCAGACACTCAGGTTATCCCTGATCAGAATTATCTTCTGTGATGATGCGTAAGGGCACCAGGTAATAAAATGATTTGCTAGAAAAATCAGACACTCAGGTTATCCCTGATCAGAATTATATTCTGTATGATAGGATGCTCAGGTTATCCCTGATCACAATTATCTTCTGTATGATAGGATAGGAAATTCAGGTTATCTCTGACCAGAATTATCTTCGGTGGAAAAGGTAGGAAGCACGATTCTTTTATTACTCAGATTGGTGCTGATTCAGGTCAACTCTGTCAAAAGAATGGTGACATCTACTGGAATTCATCGGCTTTATATAGCTACTGTAACCAGTTAAGTCTTCTCACCATTGATGCGTTGTCTTAATGTACCACAGACAGCAGGTTGACGTTATGTCCCTTGATGCCATCGATAATTGTAAATATTAGAAGATGCATATGCTTTTGTGCATTTTTGTACTAATTTATTTATTTTATTAATTAATTTCGATTGCTTTTAGGTGAATTGCAGGTAAATTTGAGCTAATTTAGGAGAGCATTTCTGATGGAAATGTGAAAGTTATCAGATAAGTATTTTTGTTTGTGCTTTAAAAACTTGGTTCTTTGTGTTCCTTTTATTTTATATTTTAGGAAATATACTCATCAACAAGAAAAGCGTCTGGGTAATTGACACGTTGGTTGAATATTCATCGTGGGATGGCAACATATTTATAATATATGTGTGTATATTATTTTGTGAATAAACTTACATTTTGTTGATAGAAGGTGTGCAATTTAACCCTTTTCCTCTCCATCTTCATAGTGATATCTCCAGGCAGAGACCATTTGCAGAACGTCTTTGCTTCCTTGATGATGTTCCAAGGAGTATTTGTTGTTTCCAGCAACTTGACGACAATTGGCGTGGCAATAATTCTTCCAATTAGATCTTTTGGTCAGCTGGTTTTTTTATATTCGATGCCGAATTTTGGAACTGCCTTGGAGGAGTAATCGGCGGGTTTGAACATTATGCTGGTAGTGTAGCTAGGAGTCCTTCAATTGACACGGTGGATCGATAATTATCCTCTGAGGCGATAGGCTGGTGTTGCGTATTGTGCTGATTACTGATTATGTTCCTGTAGTGCTCTGTGTAGGCCCAAGTGGTATACTTATGCTAACCAGTCCTGTTTTAGTAATGGATCTTAATAACTCCATGTCTTCTTGTAGACTTGGTAGTGCTGCAGTTGTTGCATGCTTCCTCTTTGCAGATAGTGACGTTGTTGAAACGTGAACTTATGGACAGTGTTCCTTCTGCCTTTACGTAGTTCTGGGTCTGTTATTATTTATTGAATACAGCTCTGTCATACCCAATGGAGTGGAGCGTGGTACTGCAGGCAGCCTAGGCTGCGTTTGGACACGAACTCCTGGATGGTGTTCTCTGGGCCTTGGCTTCAATTTGAGGTTGTCGCTTGTTTTGGGTGGCCTTCGAAGTATTTTTATGTCAGACGTGACTGGTCTAGATTCAAAAGGCCTCAACAACTTCTTTACAGGTAGAATCTCGTTTGGAGGTGGTCGAACGGTTTCTGATCGGGTTCTTCGTACCTTTTTTGGTGTAGGTGGTGGAGGACTAATAGGCCTGATTGGCTTGAAGGAAGCCAATAATTCTGGTGGAGTTAGAGATAGACCAGCATCCACGGAATGCAAGGATTCTGATTTAAAAATCTCCAATAACTCATACATGGTAGAAGAAAATAAAAAAAATAAAAAAAACATAAATGTACGCAAACAGAAAAAACCACTGCGCGCACTTGTCAACATTCAAACTTGAAGTGACTTTTGGCGGATTTTGGAATCACTTGTATTTGAATATAACAGTTGTTTTGGAATTTAGGACTCCCAGAGAGCAATAGATTTTGGTATATAAGCTTATGAGTGTCCAGGGGCGCATTACTCTTAATCAAATGATGTTCCGTATAAAGCTGCCATTATTTTCATACGAACACCTTGAAATTTGTAAAAAACAAAACACTTGTGGCTTTAAAATCTTCAACACCATTTCTCATTATTAATCTGCACAGGGATCAGTATTATCCATTGTCAGAATCAGATCTTAACACTTGCACAATGGGAGAAGAAGGCGTCATCTGTAAACAGCACTATCCACTGTATAATAAGTACTCCAACAGAAGCGCGTGTGAGATTAGCATTATCACACACTCAACACCCAGAAATTACGAAATTAACTTAGCATCTCACAAGCCGAGATGGATACAACTGACCAATCCAAATCAATGGATTCATACAGTGACTAAACCTACAGCAATCAACATTGTATGTGGAGATTCGGCTACCCAGACAACACTTCAAAAGTCAGGAATACTCGAAATAGAGTCGCAACTCGTAGTACGTCGTAAAGGACGAAACATCAACGATATATGGAAATAATGCAATCTATAGCAACATAGCAGCACGTTTTATCACATCAAATTTCACGGAGCTCCCACCCTCAGAATCGACGGAGGGCATTCTGTATCAACCTAAATTTACACAAAATTATACGAACGACATTCAATATGTTCAACGGAGGATCAAACCTCTTCTGACAAGTGAAAACGTACCTCTTAATGGTTTAACGCAACATGAAGTTTGCCATCGGATACATGAGCCTGTTATTAATAATTGCCGCCACTGGCTATTAAACCTGTACATTCATATCAACACGAAGACGTAATGCTCTCTCCAAACCTCCAATTACATTGCCGAGAACAACCTCTCAATGTAATGTCTGACTCCAAATAAATCCAGAATTATTGTGCAACCGCTCAACGCCGGAAGGATGTTAAATCACGCATTGATCGAAGTTTCGTAAATTATAATTTATAGAAGAAAACATTTACTCTATAAGTGCACAACGACAAATTCTTCAGTCAAAAAACAGCGACAATAATTTCCATTCTCATAGAATGTGCATACTCAGATTACTTCTTTACATGACATATTACACCGCTTTAGTGGCGTAAGAATGAAAACATTCTATGAGAACTGAAATTATCGTTCATAAGGAAAGTTTTGGTCTGTAAAATATACATTTCACAACGCGTAAGCAATTTTTGTTACTGTGAATTTAGTAAGTAAGCTGCAGCACATTTTTTTGTACGAATTATTTTGAGCTTTAAAATCAATGTTTCAGCCTTTGAGTTTTATTAGTGGATGCAACGTCTTTTAATTATTATGATATTATCATCGACAATAATTAGTTAGACAAGCTCGTGATACAGGTAAAGTACCTTGATCACAGAAATTATCGGTTCTTAATAATTAGTTTGTTGGTTTAGTACCTGCAGCCAACTTTAGTGCAAAGGTTAAGTACCTTTACACATTCTACGGAAGAATCATAGGTCAAGTACAGGAATTTGGTCGTAATACAAACAACACTCTTTTCCGGCTGAAAACCGTTTATGTGTGGGAGGACGTAAAATGATAAACTAGTTTCGAAATTACAGATTCTAGATTTAATAGCAGCTTTGGTAGAACAAAGAACTTCCAAAGAAACATTTGCGATCCCGCTGATAGTTAGATCTGTCCTATGTTTCTTTAGTTTAAGCCTTTGAACAAGACTCTCCGAAATAAAATTAACCTGAGAAGCTCAATTTAGTAAAGTCCTAGCAAGATGATATCGACCAGAACTATCATTCACTTGGACAACAGTTGCGGCAAGGAAAACATGATCCTGGACATTATTCTTAGATAATAACGACGAACTTAAGTTAAAATTCTGCTCACCAGACATTTGGGACTCTATGTTTGTATTGAAGTCGGTATAGTGTGCGCTTTCACCTCGTGGGACTGTATTCGTCGCGTATGTAAGTAAACATGTATGATGGGACTGAGAACAAACACTGCACTTCCTTGAAGTACATTTCTTTACACTATATCCTTTCGACGAACAATTGATGCACAATGTTTTCTTCTTAGCGTGTTCAAGCTTGTGCAATACAGGGAACTCGAGAAACTTTGGGCAACAATAGAAGGTATCACCAGATTCATTGCAAAACAGTGAACGAGATTTAGAAATTGTTAGTGTTGTAGAATTCGAGGTGGATTTCTTGCCATTAAGGTTGAATGGCAGAAAATAAAGCTCCAGATTCCGAGCTTTCAGTTAACTATGTATTAGTAGCGTGAGCTTTTGTACAACGCGTTCGATTTAGAGCCGCACGCAGAAGGAAGCAGTACTCGCTATATATAAGTATCTTGATCTAGCAGCAGTACATAATTAATGCTGTATTGACATGGCAAACATTTTTTTTTCTTTTATTTTCTCTAGGAAACATGTCTGGCATATTCAAACCGAAGCGTATTGTTTTGTTGTTGTTCGAAATTTAATTGAACTGTTTTTGTAATTTTATTACAGCTTTCCATACAGCCTTTGGGATCTTTATATAACATCCGTTGCCTTCTATGTATGTAATGTACATATATGCACAATAGTTCAAACAAGTTGGATTAAATTGGAGACATCGGAGGCATTGGAGTTCACAAATGAGCCGAATCGGGCAACTCCTTCGTATTCACTTAATCACTATTCAAAATGATGCACATTCATATATATATCCATATAGAATGTACCCAATTGATAACTTTAATTATTTGCCGAATACACCTAGAGCGAAAAAAACCGAGTATTTGCATGGATTATAAAACAAGTTCCCAATCTCAAACAAATATGCAATAAAAAAGTGAAAAAAAAAATTCCAAATAATTTTCCCTCGGCTTATATTCGTCTCTTTTTAACTAAACCATAAACGAAAAATATTAACAAATATTCTCCCTTTTCTCTCAGAGCATTCCTAATCCACCCCAACAACAAAGCAGCACACACAGCTAGCAGCAGACGGGCAGTTCTTGTGCTATGATGCGCCGTTAAGATACATTATGTGCATACGTGCAGGATAGATACACGTTTTTAGAGACACATAAGATAAATTTTGTTGCCCTCTTTTTTACTGGAGCCTATCGCCATCTCGGAAAGGTCTTGAGAATTAAAATGAATAAAAACCTATTTTATCATTCATAGAGATAGAGATTTACAAAATGATTTTTATAAAATAAACAACTTTCGGGATTAATCCAGTTTTTGGGCCACTGAATAGAATCACCTCAATCCTCATTATCGTGTTAAAATAATCGTGTAGCAACAAATTTTATTCAAGTTACAGGAGTCTCAATCTTAATGTTATGAAAGTAATTATAACATGAAAAATATTAACAAATTGGAAAAAACAGCTCCTCTAGCATTTAGAATTATGTTTGGAAAACCTATGTAGGAAAAATAATAAAAATTGGTGTGTACATGAAAAAGTTGTTCAGGGGGAGAGGAAAATAACATTGTTTTTTGAGGATTTTGATTTTAAAAAAAAAACTCAAAATCTTTTTCAAAAATCTATGCCCGGTATCATTTGAACTGAAGAGTTTCTAATATTTTGTCGAAGGTTTCAAATCAATGTCATAAAAACTGTGGAAAAAACAAAGGCGGAACAAAATGCTTATAAATTTATTCAGCCTTAAATAAGTTTGGTAGTCTTGTCGACGCCGCCGGCCACAAATCGTTTTTTTGTTCATTGAAGTAAACTGCAAGTTGGGAAAAAGCATTCTACTTTTCCCAGCCCTTTTCTTCACGTTGTAATATTCCGTATACAACCGCCGTTTTGGATTTTATTTTTTACCCGGATTAGGGGAATTATAATATAATTTCTTAGATTTTAAAGATTCCATAAATGAATATCATTCCTTAGGGCGTATGATTCCAGCTGAAAAGGAATTAGCTGAGAACAACGCTATTACCTCCCTTATCGTGCTGTTACAAAAGCAGAGAGTACGTCTTCGAAAATTTGACTCGCCTTTGACGCCTCAGCGAAGTCTACTAGTGCAAAAAGCTTAAACGAACAGCTTCATACTAGATCAGTCTTGCAATCCTAACTTTTATCTACTGTACTACGGAGGACATAGAAAAGATGAATCGAATGATTACCATCAGATCAAAATTACCAGAGAATAATTTGAAGAAATATCAACTATCAACTAACACCGATAACTTTTGGCACTACTCCAGCACCTAATCTAGCCATCAGAAGACTTAATCAGCTTGCCAAAGATGAAGCTGAGAAGAAGCCAATTGCAGCTAAACTTGTTACTCGTGACTTCTACGCAGACGATTTAATAACAGCTGCAACATACAAATACAGCTGGTGAGCCTGTTAACTTAAACTGGGTTTAATTTAAAGAAATGGGTTAGCAACTCTTCTGAGCTTCTATCAAACACTCCATAGGCGCAAAGGAAATTACAACTTCCCTTGCTGTGAAGAGTCAGTAAAAATCCTGGGTATCCACTGGTAACCTGGATCTGATTATTTATCTTGCAATATCGACAAATAACAGATCATCTATCTACTAAAATATCTGTTTTATCAGAAATTGACATTTGCTTGATCCACTAGGCTGGATCTCAACAACAGTAATCACTAGAGGGCTTCTGTTGCAAACCTTATGGCTCTCGGGATGTTCGTTGGATGCTCCGATTCCTGCACCCAATGGTGACATTTTAAAACAGAGTTGCATCATATTAGTCAGCTAAAGATCCCACGATGGCTACATATGATAAACAATTCATCAACTTGCCAGATACACGGATTCTCAGATGCCTTTAATCAGGCTTAGGCTTCTGCTGTGTATATTAGGGTTGTTGTCGTCGAAGAAAAAGAATTATAATTTTATTTTTTAAGGGTTGCATCACAGCTATACGAAAACTAAAATATTTTATAGTGGCACCGTTTTTTCCTATTGAGCTCCGGTGCCAAACTGTTATATAATGTAGCACTGAGAACTCTTCCGAAGCTCTTATAAAGCAGTTTTGCTCCGAAAGCTAATTTTTTCTATAAGTATTTTATAATTATTCGAAACAAATCTTTTAATGGCCTTTGAAAACAATTTGGCTTCCGGGGCTATTTGGGTGTCGAAATTAGAACACTTATAAAACCATTAGGCTGCGACTTTAATTGAGTACGGGATTTCCCTTTTAGAAAACTCGAAAGCTGTATTTTAGCTTTTATGACAACCTTATAAACAATCGAAGGTATTTACATTGGTATTAAATACTTAAACAAAAACCATTTGTCACAAATACCAATTAACCTGTGTAAAACTAAGAATTGGAGTGTAGTTTGACATTTCCGATCCTGAAGATTTTACACGAATCTAGAAAGTTTTATAAGAGCTGTACAGTGAGGTGAAAAATTCGGCCATTTTATAAAAAAGCGAACAACATTTTAGCATTTCACTTTTTCGTTTACTGACACGCAAAATAAAACGCGAGAATAAAACAAAAAAAATTTGCTGATTTCCTTACTAATATTAAATTTTTTTAAACGATTTGGAACTTACATTAAAAACACTTTTATTAATAAATATTTATTTAATTTAGTTTATTTTTAGAATTTAGTAGGCGCGTTGTATTCTTTCGAGCTGGAAGTATAGCTTTTACAATAAAGCTGAAGTTGCATGACATTTTATTCCAATATTACTCGAAAACTAATGTTTAAGCATTACGCATATAAGTATTGGATGACAAAGTCTGAATTCATAAATTATTTTTGCTCCTCACACATTTCTGAAGAGTATTTGTAAAACATTTTCGTAAAGAAAGAATAAGACAACGATAGAGCCATATTACACAAATACATACATATAAGTTTTAACAAATAACTGCACTAAGGAAGTTTTCACAACTACTATGAGATATCTCCGCAACCAAGTTGCAAATATAAGTGGATTTATGAGGGTTTCTCACAGACTGCTAAAATGTTTTATTGCTTTAAAAATTAGCTTCCACAACCCTTATTCAGTGCGCCAAATTAGGTTTTTAACGGTGTTTTTAAAGCTCGTACAACATGCTAACAACAATAGTAGTAGAGCTATGGGGATTCTGGCCCACTTTTTCCATACAAAAAGTGTCCGGAAAATTCCAACTATTTTGGTGGTTCTGGACGCTCTGGGCCACTGGGGATTCCGTCTAGTGGTCTACGTCAAAGGGCCTGCCTGGGGGAATTCCTTTCCTACCGTCTGGCTGACCAGGGGATGACGGTCATCTGGTTGGCTGATCCCCATCAGCTGTTCAAGCTCTTGTAGGTAGGTGGTTTGAGTACATACTAAATGTGGGCTTGTGTCTTGACTGTACTGTTTTATGTCTTGCCTGCACCAGTGGGTCTTGGCTTACTGGTTAATGTCTTGGATGCACCATTGAGTTTTGACTGGCTTATGTCTTGGATACACCATTGAGTCTTGACTTGCTTAGTCTTGGATGTGTCATTTGGTCTTGACTGCGCCGTAGCGGCATTAGCTTATACTACGAGCATGTTCCTGTACTACGGCTTTCTTGGATGTGTGGTACGGTTCTCTTGGATATGTGAAATTTGTTGCTTCACTTTTGCCCAGACGTGGCAGTATGTTACGGTTTTGGGAAGTCTTTTGCTTCACTTGTGTGGTGCGCCTTAATGTAGGCTTTTGTTTGTTTTGTTGCGCCAGAAAGATAGGGAGGGGGGGGGGGTAATGAAATTTTCATTAGAAATCTTCTACCGGCTTTGGTTTTCGAGATATTAGCGTATTAATAATTCAAGTTATTTTTGTTCATGCCAATGGATTCTAGATGGTGTGGGGTGGGAGGGGGAGCGATATTTTCATCAGAAATCCTCTACGGGCTTTGGTTTCCGAGATATTAGCTATCTTACCTTTTCAGGTCTAATCAATATTACTAATAATTCAAGTTACCCTGGGGAGTTGTAGATATCAGCAAGACGTAATCTTGGATTTGCTGTTTTCTTACTTGAATATTTCTGAGCGAGGAATTTGTAAATATCAGAAGTTCTGGATCACTTTCTATATGGTTCTGGGGCAGTGGGGTTCTTGGTATCAAATGTTAAATGTTTATCAAACGTTAGGCATGCTTCCCTTGTTTATGATGTAATTTGATATAACCGCTGTTAACAAATTCGCATTTAAGCTGCATGGTTCATACACACCTGTGTAAACTTCCTATTTACAAATTCGCATTTTAGCTGAATGAGTCATGCACACCTGTGTAAACAAATTTAAGCTATATCAGCACATTTATTCTTTTTATCTAATTTGATACCACACTTCCTGTAGGCAGCGAAGAATTTTATTGTTCCAAGAATTTGACCGATCGAAACGATTCATTGGAATTCGCCTAAAGTAAACAAATTTTCACATTTTCTTGTAAACATTCATGTAAACAATCTCATTTGCAAAGTGGACCAGCAGAATAAAGTAATCAAATTAATTTGAATGATTTTTTTGTTTATTGTGTAATTCGATATCATCTCAGCCTGTAACCAAATACGTTGGAATACATTCTGTGCAATGATTATTGCAGCAGCAGGATCATTCATGTTTACAAACCGTTCCTATAAAGGCCCAAGCAAACTCTTGGGTGCATCAGTCAGTTTTAGTGAGTCTCAGTGATAGTACATAAAAAAATAAAAATGACATCCGCACTAGTAAATAAAAGTTTTTCTGTAATTAAAAACTTGCGGAAATATATGTTGAAGTGTTTAACAAATTCAGAGAATAAAGACTATATTGTTAAAAAGTGCAACAGAAACATACATAAATTTCCAGTTGCATTTCGGAAGTGCAATAAGAGTGCTATGAAACGACATTCGAGAGCTGTCTCGAGCAAATTAAAGCATTGAGAGCACTCTTGAGCACTCCCCGTCGAAGTGGAGGAATCACAGAGCTTGTAAGAAGAAGTGATTTTGTAAAGTGGGAGGAAATAAAGACAGCGTTCGCAGACAAAATTCGACAAGGTTTTATTGCAAATTTAAAACATATCGATCCGAAGCTATTTATGCAAAACGCTGCCAAATTATTTACGCGTCGTGTTAGAAATACATTAAAACATTATTTAAATATTAAAGTTTCTAGAACGTTTTGCGGTAAAATTATTAAAGAAACTGGTGACAATGAAATTATAAAAGACATTAAATATTTTCAAGCAAGAACTGCTCCGATTATTGCACATGATAATTTAGAGGAGTGGCTTAAATCAAACATTTTGGATCCAATAAACACTCAGCTGGAAGAATTCCAGGAAAAAGACAGTCGCTTACATATTAACAAGTTTGAAGAGCTCCAAGGATCTTCGTATATACCTCTACCAAAAGAGGTTGCATCAAAGAAAGCTTGCATCAATGTACAACATAATGATAACGCTTGCTTCGCGTGAGCCGTAACATCAGCGCTATATGCTACAAATTTTCATTCTGAAAGGACCTCATCATATCCTCATTACTCTACAGTACTAAATTTAACTGGAATAACATATCCCATGACACTTCAGTAGATAAAACAATTTGAAGGCCAGAACGATTTATCAATAAACGTATTCATCCTAGAGAAAGAGCGTTTCTTCACCACAGTTCCGGTTAGACTTACGAAACACAGGACGGAGCGACATGTAAACCTCTTAATGCTACAAGATGACTATGACCAGGCTGATGATCATATGGATGATGATGATGATGATGACGATGCTGGCAGATATTATTTCTGTTGGATTAAAGATCTTTCACGCCTTGTATTGAGACAAACTTCGAAACATAAGGGCAGAAAATATATTTGGGATAGATGTTTGCTCTACTTTTACTCTGAAGAAAAATTAGTATCACACACTCCCGAATGCGAGAAGCAAAATGATTGCAGAATTATGTTTCCATTAGAGGAAAAGAAATGGTTAGAATATAAGAATTATAAAAAAAGAATCCAGTCCCGTTTTGTGTGTATGCAGATCTTGAGTCAATATTGAAGCCGATTCAGGGAAACACTCAAAATACACAGCGAATCCAAGAGCATGAAGTTCATAGTATAGGCTTCTATTTCCACTGCAAACATGATGCTAAGCTCTCATATTACAGAGCATATCGAGGCAAGAATTGCCAACAATGGTTTGCATTAGAATTGCAAAAAATTGCATCCATAGCTGTACAGGAAAAAGGAAAAGCTGAACATCAGGCCAATGCAGCCCCTGACTAAAGAGGAACGACATTCACATATTGAAAATACTTGCAACCATATATGTGAAAAAATGTTTGAAGCTGATGAGGAACGAGTTCGGGATCATTGCCACTTAACAGGAAAATATCGAGGACCAGCGCATAATGCACGCAATCTCATGTATCAAGATGGCTCCATAGTTCCAGTAATTTTTCATAATTTATCCGGGTATGATGCCCACTTCATTATTAATGATATAGCTACATCTTACATCTTACCAATAAACAAGGAAAGATATATCTCGTTCACCAAGCACATGGAAGGCAGCCACATAAAATTCAGATTCATCGATTCCTTCCGTTTTATGGCTGAATCTGTAGATAAGATTTCATCATTGCTGCCAATGGATAAATTGAGCACTACAAGATCAGAATGGCAGGGAGTGAATGATGACACTATCAAACTTCTTACACGCAAAGGTGTCTTCCCATATTATTTTATTGATGACTGGGATAAATTGGATTTCCGGAACTTGCCAACACAAGAAGCGTTCTAAAATAAACTGACTGACAGTGCTATATGACTACAATCATGCTGAAAAGGTCTGGCAGACATTTGAAATACAAACACTTGGTGAATATTCAGATCTATACCTTAAGACTGATGTTCTCCTATTGGCCGATGTGTTTGAGAACTTTCGAGAAGTGTGCATGAAGACTTACAATTTAGATCCAGCATATTATTACACCATGCCAGGCCTGACATGGGATGCTATGCTAAAATACACTAAAGTGCAATTAGAGCTGACAACCGACGTAGATATACTGCTATTCATAGAGGGAGGCATTCGAGGTGGTATAAGTCAATGTTCGAACAGATATAGTAAAGCAAATAATAAATATATGGATGATTTTAAGCCTGAGGAGAAAGAGAAATACTTGATGTATTATGATGTGCATAACATTTATGGATGTGCCATGTCACAGCATTTACCAACCGGAGGATTCAAATGGGTTGATGTTCCCAATATTGACGTTTTCGAAATTCCTGATGATTCTCCAACTGGATACATATTCGAAGTCGCCTTGGATTATCCTCAACATCTACATGATAAGCATAAGCACTTACCGTTTTTCTCTGAACATTCAGCACCACCTGGAGCAAAGTTAGAAAAGCTTTTGACAACATTACATCCTAAAACTAAATATGTCATACACTACCGAAATTTGAAGCAATGCTTATCACATGGACTCATCCTGAAAAAGTGCACCGGGTTCTTCAAATCGACCAATCAGCTTGGCTTAAACCATATATTGACCTAGATTCTACCAAACGGAAGCAAGCTACATGCGATCATGGGAAGGACAGCTATAAGAAGATGAATAATGCGGCTTGTGGTAAGACCATGGAAAATGTTGGCAAGTATAGCGATATAAAGCTTTGCGTAAAGTGGGAAGGTCGCTATGGTGCAAATGCTCGGATTGCGGCACCCAACTTCCACAGTGCAACGATATTTGATGAGAATTTAGTTGCTGTCGAATTAAGGCGACTCAAAATCTTATTCAATAAGCCTCTCTATATTGGAATGGCAGTTTTGGAAATTTCAAAAATATGCCTCTATGATTTCCACTACAGTTTTATGCAGCGTGAATTTGGAGACAAATGTAAAGTCATGTATATAGATACAGATTCTATAATATATGAACTTGAAGAGAAAAATGCATATGAGTTTATGGCCGAAAATATAAACAAATTTGATACAAGTGATTACCCAGAAGTTAATCAATTCAACTTACCGCTCATGAATAAAAAGATTCCTGGTCTAAGGAAGGATGAGCTGGATGGGAAAATCATGGGCGAATTTGTAGGCTTGCGCTCGAAAATGTACAGTCTGCGCATAAACGATGGTAAAACTGTAAAGAAAGCCAAAGGAGTAAAGAATAATGTAGTCCAGAGGCATATCAAGTTCGAAGACTACGTTGAATGTTTGAATAACAAGCGAGAATGAACTGCTAAACAGAGCTCCATACGATCGCATAACCATAAAGTCTACACGATCAGCCAAAAAAGATTGCATTGAGTCCATATGATAACAAGCGGTTTACTATGAGTGGGACAACAGATACTCTACCATGGGGACATTACTCTATTCAATCAGAACAGCAAGGAATGGACGCAGAAAACATATAATCTAAAGCTAGTCTAAGATATATATAGTAAATAAAAATTGTATTATAGGTAAAATACCATTTAATAAAGTAGTTTGTTTTAATTGTAGGTATTATAGTTTAAGATATACATTATTGTAAAGTAAAGAAAGTATTATTACAGTTATAGGGAAACCAATTAAAGGAAGCCCAACCATTGAATGATACACTAAGAATTAAATGTTAATATTTTTCAATTTATAATAAATCAATAATGTAATTTTATATATGGTATTCTTTTCATTCGATTTCCCTACTAAGTCCAGAGCTCCCGAATAATATTTGCCCACTACAGCGAGCTCTTAATCGGGCGGTTGAGCGTTTTACCCAGAATGTGAAGACGGCTTGAGAAAAAAACATTTACACGTGGGCTCTACCTTGACCCCTGGTATTACCTTTGAAACCGGAAGGACGTCTGACCCTTGACCTTCATCCGGAAGTGTATTATATATATAAGTGTATAATCCAGCACGTCAATCAATAATGCAGCTTCTGTTCCCAAATTCGGAACTTTGCGAGAATGTTCAGAAAGTTGTCTTCAAACGTTAGAAGTAATAGATAGTTCCGTAGATCTTCAGAGCACAGAAGCTATCCCCCGTCGTAGTGCGGTAACTCACGTTAGGGCTCATCATGCCATTTCATCAGGTAGTTGTAAGGGAAATCATATAATGATGTTTTGACTACATTTCGGAGATTTTCCATTGCCCAGAGACGTGCTTTCGTCACAAAAGAGAAGCTTTGTTTTAACTGCATGAAGCGAGATCACTCCAGTCAACAGTGTCCTACTCAACATAAATGAAAAATATGTGACAGTCGTCATCACACATTGTTATACATCTTGACACAATGGGTTCTATTGGTTCTAAGGATTTTAGAATTACGCGAGCAAAAACTTCCGAGCATGTCAGAAATAATATAGGTAATGCTCCTCTTACTATCCCGCATGTCGCTACGGAAGACTCTTCTTTTAAACACGTGCTTCTCGCAACTGCTCAAATATTTTTACATGCATCTAATGGAAAGACTGTCAGGGCTCGTTCTCTGATAGACCAAGCGTCAGAGTCATCATTTATTACTTCTGCCTTGGCAAAGGACTTGAAGCTACCTTATGAGATTACCGTCGTGGCAATAATTGGAATAGGCGGGGAAGTGTCGAAGACAGCTAACAAATGTGTTTTATTTGATATACTATCTCATTACGATGTAAATGTATCAATAACCATTGATGCATATGTACTGCCTACCATAATTAGACAGATACCCTCCCAAAAACCCTTTACGAAGCTAACTTGGTCTTATGTTAAAGTTCTGACGCTTGCAGATCCGAGGTTCTATGAACCATCCACGATTGATATCTTAATCGGAATAGATTACTACAACGAAATTGTTCTGAATGGTCTCCATAAAACAAAACGTGGAGAACCCATTGCAAAACAAACAGTCTTGGGATGGATTCTAAGGGTCCCAATTTCGCTTAACACAATTCAATATTCGCTTTCAAGTGAGCATGGAACTAAGCAGTTGATTACGCTCCACTGCCAGATTGGAGAAAGCATCAATGCACAACTCCAACTATTTGAAACTGAAGAAGTGGATCAAATCATATCGCTATCTGCTGAAGATAAATCGTGTGAAGAATTTTTGAAGACTTCTTATCGACGAGATGAATCAGGAAGATTTGTAGTTAAACTTCCACTGAAAACAACATTACCGCTTGAACTTAGCGACATGCGCAAGATCATTATACCAGATTGAAAAACGGTTTAGATTTAATCCGATATATCGAGAAAGGTACATGGCTTCCATGCAATATTATCTCCAATTGGGACATATGCAACCGATACCGAAAGAGGAAGTACTGAAGACAGAAAACTTATGGAAATTTACAATACCATCGAGTATTAAAGGAAGAGAGCACTACGACTAAGCTACGCGTGGTATTCAATGGGCCTCAAAAAAATTCAAAAGGTGCATCTCTCAACGCTTTCCAATATGTTGGTCCTAAGCTTCAACAAGGCCTGTGTGCGATACTATTGTATTGGAGAAAGCATCAATTCGTTCATTGTGCTGACATACAAGAAATATACAGGCAAATCAAAGTAGTTGAAATACATCAAAATCGGCAGTGAATACTTTGGACAAAAAGTACAGATGAGTCAATTGAAGAATTTAGACTAACAACTGTCACTTGCGGCTTAGCTAGTGCACCATACTTAGCCATACGGTCTCCTCAGCAGCTCGCAATCAATGGTATATAAAAATTTCATTTCGCGTCAAATATATTGCTGAACAATTTTTATGTGGATGATGCGTTCTTTGGAGCAGAGAGTATAGAGTCCGCTTGTAAAATGCAATACGAGCTGATAAACCTATTAGCGTCAGGAGGATTCACCTTAAAAAAATGGTCAACGAATGCACCCTCCTTACCTGATGAGATTCCAAACGAGGATAAAGAATCGACGTCATTCCGTACTATTGATGAAGATAATCATCTTAAAACCTTAGGCATTCTGTGGCAGCCAGAAACAGACGAATTCAGGATAAAAGTTGATCTGAATTCAGCACTTTATCCAATTACGTAACGCAAGATTCTCACTGATATTTCAAAGATTTTTGATCCACTTGGTTGTCGATCCCCTACAACAATCAATACAAAAATCCTTATTCAAAAACTCTGGAGATGTGGAACTAATTGGGACTCCACCAGAGTTAGCTTCTAGTTGGATAGCTTACCGTCAAAACTTGCATATTCTGGAGGATGCTCGAATCAAACGATGAATAGGTACACATGCATCTCAAATTTCAGTTGAACTCCACGGCTGCCCAGATGCCTCAACTCTAGCTTATTCCGCTGTTGTGTCTGCACGAGTTACACAGTCATTTGACAATATAAAAACAACGTTATTAATGGCTAAAACAAAAGTAGCCCCAATAAAGACCGTAAGTCTACCGAGGCTTGAGCTGTGCGGCTCTTCCCTACCAGCTCACTTGATAAACAACGCTAGAGAAGCAATGAACTTGTCTTCAGTTCCCACTCATCTTTGGACAGATTCCACAATAGTTCTGGCCTGGCTTCCAGGTGAACCAACCCGCTGGAAAACGTTTGTTGCCAGCAGAGTGTCGGAGATCCAGACATCCCCCTTTTACTCGAAATGGCATCACGTGTCTAGTCAGTTTAATCCCGCAGACTGTGCCTCTCGTGGAACAGACTCAACGCAGTTGAAAGACCATTCCTTATGGCGAGGAACTCATTTCTTGCGATAAGATTCTTTGTGCTGGCCTTCGCGAGACAACTGTACAATTGCCGAAAGAAATTTGGGAGCCGAAATTAGAACCGTTCGTACCCACGTGATTACATTCATTTCTAACTGGGAGCATCTGGATCACTAGTCGTCACTGGGAAAATTACTCCGATTAACAACATACATTAAACGTTACATAAAAAATGCTCGCAATCCTACAGACAAAGATAGCAGGCCAAATTACATCATCCGAGATATTACAATCTCTGTAGTTTTGGGTACATCATAGCCAACAACAGAGCTTCAACTATGAAAAATGCATCTTAAGTAAAGGAATTTTACGCGTTGGAGGCAGATTGCAACTCGCCATGTTGCCATAAGACCAAAACATCCCATGATACTCTCAGCAGCATCAAAGATATATAAGTGCTGCACACCAGAAGACTTTAACAGCGGAAACCAACTTATCTCCGATAAAGGTTCTGGATAATTAGCGCCAGAAGTAATGGAAAGTCTGCTATTTGACCGAATTGCACCGTCTCATGCTTTTGAACATACTGGAGTGGACTATGCTGGACCCGTCAACGTAAGAACTACTAAGGTCGAGGATACGAATCTTATAAAGGCTATATAGCACTATTTGTGTGCCTTGTCACGAATGCTGTGCATATAGAAGTGGTCAGCGAAATGACCACAGACGCTTTCATAGCTGCCTATGATCGACTTGCGTCCCGAAGAGGTATATGTACTCATTCGTACAGTGATAACGGCACGAACTTTGACGGAGCTGACAGAATATTGAAGTGTATGCATCACAGCTGTTTAAAAACAGTGTAGGGAGATTTCCGCACAACTATTGACTAAAGGGACTGAATACAGCCCTTTTGACATCTGCTTGAATGACAAATTCCGGGCGTGACAGATTAAGTTGGACCTGAAGGGCAGCCGTAGCCGTAGATCACATGGAGCCCGTAATTCCCAAGGAGGCAAGCCTTACAGGCCCGCCAGCTTCTGGATATCACAACCCTCAAGCGTCCTCGGCCATCATACACAGGAGCCGTATGTAAGCACGATCGAGGTGTACATCCAGTGCAAAACCGTCTGTCTCATGCCCCATGTGCAGCCAAAGACTCTCCTGCATTGAGCGAAAAACCGTTATAGCCGCATTAACTTTTTACTCGACGTGAAATCCCCATGTCAGATTTGAATTCAGAAAGACTCCAAGATGCTTTTGATGAGGAGGGAGTTGCAAAGTGTGTCCAAAAAGCTGTGGAAGAACAAACTACCCAAGCCTACGTGTTCTGGAGAAGAGCAGCAGTCTGGTGTTTGTTGGGTTCACTGTCATGTCATGACGGATGAGCCAGTCCTCAACAATATTGAGGCTCCGTTACATGCAGGCATTACCAGCAGCCATTCTGTACATGCAGATGAGCAGACGGATGTCATCCGCATCCACTTCGCATAAGAATCCTATGTTTTTTTGACATACCGATGAGTAGAGCAACGGGGAAAGCACGCCATCTTGCGTGTAGCCTTTCTTTACCAGCCCACTGAGAGAGGTTGGGCCGCCCAACTCCATTGTTAAGTATCGTCGTCGTAACATTTGGTCGATCCATCGCACCACAGTATGGTCAACACCGGGTGGACGAGCTGCCTCTCATAGCGACTCGGGGTGGTCCTGTCAAAAGCCCCCTCGATGTCCAGAAAGGCTCCCGAGTTAAACACACCACGATCGAGACCCAGCTTAATGACATTAACCATTGAATGGAGAGTAGTCTCAGATATCTGCCCGTCCAGTAAGCGTGTTTTGGGGTATTTGAGGGAGCGGCGTTTCGAGCTACTCGCTTGAAATATTCATCTACAAGCATCTCCAGGCATTTCAAAAGGAATGAGGATATGGGAAACTCTTCGGGTCCATGTAAGAAGCCTTATTAAGCTTAGGTAACCCTCACCTTCCTCCATACCTCAGCGACATATCAAATAAATTACTACCCTGAAAATGGAGTCTCTCTTCCTTAAGAAGGACAAGTAGAATACCGTCTGGACCCGTGGCTTTGAACGCCGAGAAAGTTGAAAATGACCATTTCACCTTGTCTACATCAACTGCCTCGGCAGCAGTGGACCAGTCAACACCGGCACCACACAGTGCATATAGATGGGGAATATTCGCCATACAAATGCAGGTCTTCTTCAAGCCTACAGTCCGGCAAATGCATCGAGAAAAACCTTACAGGCTTTTTGCTTCGATACTGTAAAAGAGCCATCTGGCCTTCACAGAACGCTCAACCTAGCCGACGGGTGCCACCTAAAAACCCTGAGAGGAGTAACCGGATCACAATTGCCTTCATGCTCCTCGCATAAATCTACAAAAGCTTGTCTTTTGGATTTTCTCAAAAGCCTCTTGTAGTTTCTCCTAGTCTGGCGGTAGAATCGCCAGTTATCTTCCGAAGCAGTCCTCCTGGCCTTGATAAAAACTTTTTGGAAGCCTTACGCACTACCGTTCCGCCACTGCATAGGCTTCCTTCTTATATCCATCCTAATGTGACAGGATGCTCTATTACAGCTTCCTCCAAAGCGGGAATAGTCCAGATTCTTACAGTCAGAGAGTCGAGCGTGGCAGCTGGTTCCTTATGGTTTCTCGCCTAGTCAATTCACTTCAGATTCCTGCATGGCTCTACCTCCATGAAGTCGGCACCCACACAGACTTCAATGTAGCGGTGATCAGAGGGAAAATCCTCTCGCGATACCCTCCAGTCGGAGAACAGATGAAAAATAACTTCTTTTCTTCGACTAGTAGCAAAGGTTGTTTCGTTGCCCTGATCAACGGAACCAGTTCCGCAAAGGTTATGAACTCCAGAAATTACACACTCCTATGGTTAGTGTCTGAGCTGCCCCAAACAATTTTAAGAGGGTTGGAATCACAGCCAACCAAATTACCAAGCCGACTAAACCTCGCATACTCAAGCGCTCGCCTTACTCCCTCAGTTGGAAGGGGAGCAGCGGCCTAATACGGACAATATACTGAGACAATAAAGAGTTCCCTATTCTGTCCGTTCTCTTTGAAGGAGAGCTTGGTCGATGTAGTGTCCCTGTTGCAAAGATGAGGCAGGAACGTCACCAGAAGATCTTCAGTCGCAACAACATATGCACTAGTAGTAGAGCACGCGGTCTTATACAGAATTTGAGCTCCTGGCGCTTCCGTTAGACCGTGGATACAGTCTTTTTAGGGCCAAATTTCTGGGCAAGTACCACTTTTTGTTGTTGTCCTAGCAAAGCAGATGCCGCCTTGCTGTGTTGCAAGCTAACCCGTGTGATGGGAACTCCAGTCATGCGTATAAGTTCCTTACTCCCATTACTTGCGAAGAGAGAGAAGGAGACAACCCATGGACAGCATTAGCCATATGCTTAGATCATTCCATTCTCTTCTTTCTTCTGCCTCGAGAAGGCCGGCTTTTTTCGCTACCGTCAGCGCCCTTCGGCTCTGAGGTTGTGTTTTTTTTTTTTAAGTTTCATAATGCTTTGTATATATATTGTTGAAACAGCAAGCTTTTGTGAAGTTTGGGTCGACTAATTAAAAAATACCTTTCCTGTCAAGATCTTTAAAGGTTAGAATGCAAGAGAAGCTATAAATTTTTACAATAATTTCTAGTACCAAAGAACTCTATTCTTAGCACAGTATAACAAGTAGAAAGTAGTATACACACTTAAGCTCAATTTTTAAATATTGAATTTCATATGGCATACAGTATATATGTAGAATAGGAAATGCAGGAATTACAATTTGTAAATTAAAAACTAATTAATTAATTAGAAAATATATAATAGCGTGACGAAACATCCCGCCGCCGTTGAAAGTATCCGAGAGAGTTTCAATGTATATTTCTTCATTGGATGAGGTGCTAATTTAATGCTACGAGGAGTTTGTATTTCGACTACACGTATTTTGCCATCTGGACCCGGAAACGTTTTAAGTATACGACGCAATTTTCATTTATAAGAGGGAAGGTCATCCTTATCAACAAACGCCATGCATCCAGGTTGAATGTTGACATCCTTGGATTGCCATCCACGCCTTTGTTGCAGTTGGTGCAAATGCTCCTTCGACCAACGATGCCAAAAGTGTTGGGGAAGTCCGGACACACGCTGTCATCTGCGAAGATATTTGATTTTGTCAATGACATAAAATGGTTCAATTACAGGTACTAGAGAGGTTTGTATCCGAAAATGCGCAGGAGTTAATGCTTGGAAGTCGTTAGGATCAGAGGAAAGTTAAATCACGCATTGATCTAACTTTCGTAATTTATAATTAATCGAAGAAAACATTTACTCTATAATTGCACAACGACAAATTCTTCAGTCAACAAACAGCGACAATAATTTCCGTTCTCACAGAATATGTATACTCAGATTACTTCTCTAGATGATATATTACACCAATTAAGTAATGTAAGAGTGAAAACATTCTATGAGAACTGAAATTATCCTACATAAAAAAGTTTTGGTCTGCAAAATGTAAATGTCACAACGCGTAAGCAATTTTTGTTACTGTGAATTTAGTAAGTAAGTTGCAGCACATTTTTTTGTGGAAGCAACGTCTTTTAATTATTATCATATTATCATCGACAATAATTAGTTGGTTGGTTAATTACCTACAGACAAGCTCGTGATACAGGTACAGTACCTTGATCACAGAAATTAACGGTTCTTAATAATTAGTTTGTTGGTTTAGTACCTGCAGGCAACTTAAGTGCAAAGGTTAAGAACCTTTGCACATTATACGGAAGAACCAGCGGTCAAGTAAAGGATTTTGGTCGCAATATAAACATTTTTTGGTGACCCCGACTTAATCCGAAGACGAATCATACTAATGGAGCAGTTGGTATATCAACAGGAACAGACTGGAGCAGAAATCCAGAGGCTTATCAACGATTATAGATAAAAAAAAAGCCAGCGGGAGAGCAACCTTACCTTCCTAGAGAGATGATTGGAGCAACTGGAACAGTGGGAAACATACGTGAGAAGTACAGTAGTCAGCTCGATCATGCATACTACAAAGATAGTTGTTATGACAAAATAAAGAACATATAGAACATATATGATGCGTACAGGATGGAGGTCATGGACAATCTTCAAGGTAAAACTGCATCAGAAAATATACCTCAGCTAATGAACGAAAACCCTGCCAAGCCAAAATCCAAGCAATTCATTTCAAGCCCATCTCAAGTATCCTCGGAACAACCAGTACTCACTAAATTCCAAGGCAATAAAAGCATGGTCTCTTCAAATACGGTAGAAGGTTTAAGTAGACGACAGAAGGGAATAATGACACTGATGAAGCGAGTACTTTCAAACATTAATCTTGAAGGACATAGTAAGCACTATTCCATAGTCAAAATCAATGCAGTCAACGAGTATTGGTCGCAAATAAAGACAATCAACGAACAAATTGGGGAGACAGACGAACATATGACTTCATACAGTGATGAAGAATATTACAAGTTAGGGGATTTTTCGAACGATATCACCATTCAGTTAATAAAAAATCCGATGAACTCTCAATGCTAATGAAGGCAGCACAATATCCATAAAACAAATGAAGCTACCCAAGATAGCACTTTCCAAAATTCGATGGAGACTATTTGAACTGGACACAGTTCCATGATCTGATTACACAATTGTAGCCTGAGCAACCTTTTAGGAATTCTCAAAAATGTGATTTCATAAAACGAACATAACTGGCGACGCTGAATTACTGATTAGACATTTATCAGTGTCGAAATAAAATTATGTAGCCGCATGGGAAATTTTGAATCACCGCTACAATAATAAGAGGCTGTTAACGACAGCTCTGCTGGACAGATTAGTAACCCACCCAACCATAGTGTCAGAGTCAGCCACAGCAGTATAGAAACAACGAGGGAATATTTAATGGCACTTAATAATCTTGGAATAGTGATGACTGCTTGAGATCCAATTCTTTTACACTTGCTTATTAAGAAATTGGACAAACCTACTCATACTTTATATGAGCAGGGACTACAAGTTCCCAGAGAACTTCAATCTATGGCGAAATTCCTAAAGTTTTTGGAGGAACGATTTCAGTATCTGGAAACCTTAGGAAGACATAGATCTGAGCTAAGAGCTTTCAGCAGACCATCTGCATTAGTAAGTTCAAACATGGAGGCTCAGACCTTACTTTGTGGCAAATCATGGCTTATTCGCCTGCCAAAAATTTCTTGAGCTAGAGCTATCAGAACGTTTTAAGACTGCTCACCAATTGAAAGTTTGTACCAATTGTCTCAAGAGCAATATTTGGCAATAGATTGTCCATCAAGAGGCTGTGCTAAGTGTATGCGAAAACACAACACGCTGCTGCATAGAGATCAGACAACTCACTTAACATCAAATGAGATCAGCTTTTCTAACGCACAGCCAAGCACAAGTCACTCTTCTACAAGAACCAATTCAGTAATATTGTCAGCAGAGGCAAGACAGTCGCAAAGAAGTTATGTCATATTAGGCACTGTACTCATTGAGATCCAAGACTACAAGGGAGATGCCGTGAACTGTAGAGCGATCCTCGATTCCGGATCACAATTAAATTTCATCACCGAAAGATTGGCTAAGAGGCTAAACTTACAGGACAAGGAAAATTCGCTGCACATTCAAGGTATTGGGGAGGTCATGCAACTTATTCAACACAAAATAAACATGCGAGTACAATCTCGAATCAATGACATCTCTCATAGAAGCCTTTATCCTTCCTCAAATAACTGCTCAACAGCCAGCGTATAAACTGAACGTTCAATCTCGGCCAATTCCAACAAACATAAAAAAATTGGCCGATCCAGGATTTAACAAACCAGATCGAGTAGACCTGCTCTTAGGTGCTGAAATTTATTACCAATTACTTTCAGTTGGGCAAAGACGGCTTGGAACAAACTTACCCATGCTACAAAACACTATTTTTAATTGGATTGTCGCAGGAAGTACATCCAGAACCTCACATCAAAGCAGAATATGTGGTGTCTCGACCATTGAGGAAACCAATTTAGAAGCTCAGGTTGAACAAGTTTGGAGACTGGAAGAGGCAATAACACCTTCTCAAAGACTCACAGCCGAACAAGAAAAATGCGAATCTCACTTTTCGCAAACAGTAAGAAGAGATCACACTGGGGGATTTGTGGTCTGAATTGACCATACAATACAAAAACATCATGAATGAGTATATAAGTCTCAGACACATGCCGCAAATCGATCTTAACCCCGTTAAGGGTCCTCACTATTTTCTACCACATCACGCTGTACTTAAGCCGGACAGCACCACGACAAGTGTACGAGTGCTGTTCGATGGCTCCAGTAAAACCTCAGCAAATGTCTCGTTAAATGACATATTATATACAGGCCCGACTGTCCAAAATGATTGGTTTATTATCCTTCTTCGCTTCCGAATGCCACGATTTGCATTCACAGCCGACATTGAAAAAATGTACGGACAAATCAGTCGATCCAGCAGATAGAGGATATCAGCTATTCTGGTGGAGAGATGAGCCAACACAATCTATCAAATGGTTTGAGCTATGCACTGTAACTTATGGCAGCACTACAACCGCGTTACCTAGCTACAAAATGTTTGCTACAATTAGCAGAGAACTCAGAAGCCAGGTATCCTTTGGCTGCTGCAGTCAGTAAGAGTAATTTTTATGTGGACCATAACAGCGCCATACCTAGTTACTAAATGTTTGCTACAATTAGCAAAGAGCTCAGAAGCCAAGATATCCTTTGGCTGCTGTAATCAGTAAGAGCAATTTTTATGTGGACGACCTAATGACGGGCACAGACAGTATTGTCGAAGCTATAGAAACAAAGAAGCAACTACAGGAAGCGTTGAATGCTGCGGGACTTAAACTTAGAAAATGGTGTGCTAATCACCCACAGTTACTTAACTCCATTCCTACAGAAGATAAGGCCATACAACTCGACATACACGACGCAGAAGAATCCATCAAGACACTAGGGTTAATCTGGACCCCAAAATCAGACGAATCCTGAATCAAAGCAACATATACTGAGCAAAACAAGGTAACCAAGAGGACAGTGCTATCTGATATTGCTCATCTATTTCATCTATTTGATCCACTGTGTATATTGAGTCCAGCAGTGGTTACAGCTAAGATCTTTCTCCAGCATTTGTGGCGCCTCAAGCTTGACTGTTATGCAGCGCTCCCAATGGAGCTCCATTCTTCTTGGCTCTAATTCCGCCAAGGTCTCAAAACACTTGCAGGCACAAAAATACCTCGACATATGTTTTCTGGAAGGGTACCTAAATCAATCGAAATGCATGCCTTTGCTGATGTTTCTGAGAAGGCATATGGAGCAGCCGTTTACTTACGTGCCAATAATGAGGATGGAATGCGAATTGTGCGTCTTATTTGTGCCAAATCTAAGGTAGCTCCAGCTAAGCCAACTGTGTTTCCACGGCTAGAACTATGCGCAGCTAAAGTTGTAGCTGAGCTAGTCAGCCGGGTTAAACGGATCTAAATATTAAAGAACTTTCATGTTATTATTGGACTGATTCGGAGTTAACATTGGCATGGATAAACGCAGAAGCAGCATCATTTCATACATTCATTGCAAATTGCATTACATCCATCCAGGAAACCTCACTGCCAGAACAATGGCAACATGTTCCTTCAAAACAAAATCCGGCCAATATTTTATCGCGAGGAGTGCCACCGGAGAGATTGGCATTTTGCAGTACATGGTTTTATGGACCTTTATTTCTGCACTGTCCAAAAAGCTCATGTCCTTGCAAGGATATCAAGCAGTGCATTGATTTCGAGAAGAAACCTCGAAGGGTTATCCTGGCAGCTTCAGAGTACACCCCACACCATTCACACAATTGATCATCATAACAATTTTAGTCGCTGGCAACGAACCATCAGCTATATGTTACGATTTGTGCGAAACTATCGAACTCCGATAGGCTCTCGCAGAAAACAACTATATCTGTCAGTCAACGAACTTGAAGATGCACTTACCGTCATGTTCCGCACAATTCAAGGAGAAGAATTCAGAGACGAACTAAAACAGCTACATAGTCTCAGCTGTTTGAGTCCCTTTATTGACAACAAGGGTGTACATGATTCGGAGGACATTTAGAATCTTCCAAATTAGCTACAGATGCAAAGCATATTAATGTTAATTCCGTACGCGCATATCTTCACCAGGCTATTGATGACACGCATTCATCTGGAGAATCTACATTGCGGCTCACAGGTATTTTTGATCACTATGAGAGAAACGTACTGGCCTATTAATTGCAAGAAAACAGCGGAACAGTTGGAAAGTGTATTCGCTGCGCTCTAGCCAAACCAAAACTCTTAAGCCAGTTAATGGGAAATCTCCCCAAGCATAGAGTATAACCAGAAAGACCGTTTGTTAACACAGGAGTTGACTTTCTAGCACCTGTTAGGATTCATTACAAACGGAGAGGCAAAAGGCCACAGAAAGGATATGTTGCATTTTTTTGCTGCTTTGTCACAAAGGCAATACACTTCGAGGTTGCAAGCGACTTGAGGTCAGCTGCTTTTATTGGATATCTTAGACGACTTGTAGGCAGAAGAAGAAACTGCAGAAACCTGTACTGCGACAACGCTACAAAAGTTGTGGGGACCAAAACCAACTTGCCGAAATCAAGGAGATTTTACATAGTGAAAGCTCTCAGCAAGAAATAACCACATATTGCACACCCCAGAGAATTGATTTTCACTGCAGACCACCTCGAGCGCCACATTTTGGCGGCCTTTGGGAAGCTGCAGTCAAATCAGCCAAACATTTCCTTCAGCGGAACTTAAAATCGGGGTCTCGAACCTACGAAGAGCAAGACATGCTCCTGATAGAAATAGAGGCAATACTTAACTCGAGCTCTTTAACACCATCATCATCTGAGCCGAACGACTTAAATGCTCTCACTCCTCGCCATTTCCTAATGGGGAAACAATTGACAGCAATCGTAGAACCGGCGGCACAACTATCTAGACTTAATTCGTCACAAAGATGGAAGCTAGTATCCTATATAAAAAATCAATTTTGGCAACGGTGGTCTAAAGAATATCTGAGTGAGCTACAGCACCGTTATAAGTGGAAGCAACACTGTAACAATGCTCAACCTGGGAAGCTGGTTGTTATTAAAGAAGATAATTTATCTGTAACAAATTGGATATTAGGCAGAATCATCCAAACAATAAATTGACACGATGGCCTAGTGCTACAGCACCGTTCTAAGTGGAAGCAACACTGTAACAATGCTCAACCTGGGAAGCTGGTTGTTATTAAAGAAGATAATTTATCTGTAACAAATTGGATATTAGGCAGAATCATCCAAACAATAAAGGGACACGATGGCCTAGTACGCGTAGCAGACATCAAAACATCATCTGGTGTCCTTCGAAGGCCCATACACGAACTAGCCCCATTACCAATGGAAGAAGAAACCAATGCTACCGATTCAACCAAAGAATCCACATCATCTGAAGAGGTACATTCAATAAAACGCAAACGAGAAGCACTCCAGATCCAGGCGCGAGGTGGTGACATCAAATGAGCCACAATCATCATCCATAGCATCGAATGCTGAAGACACTACACCATCCAAAAGAAAGCATCGTTCAAATTCAGCTGTGAGTGCATTTCTACTCACCTGGTTAATCTTACCAATCTTTGGCCAAGTCAACATTAAATCATTCAAATCAAAACCAGGGCTGTATTTTGAATCCATGGGAAATGCTCATCTCATAAATAACGAGTGGAACATTGCAGTTTTGAGATCTAGTCTCGAACGTAAGGGACGGAGTGCCGGTTTCTGATGGACAACTCAGATTTTAAAATTCAAATATAAAATTTTATTCAACAAAAATTCAATTTCACTTAACCTAATATCACAAATCAGTGCAATATAAAATAATTCAATATAAAATTAACCTACAACTAGTACAATTCAATATAAAATTCAATAAACTTCAAATAAAACAAATTAAAAATTCAAATCAAAAAAGAAACACTGCGCTTGCTTGCTTGCTTTAATTCTGAAAAAAAAGGGAAGAAGAAGATCTGAGAAACTGTCATCAAATTTAATTTCAACATGTAGTAATTGATAAAA
This sequence comes from Dioctria linearis, assembly GCA_963930735.1. Lineage (NCBI taxonomy): Eukaryota > Metazoa > Arthropoda > Insecta > Diptera > Asilidae > Dioctria > Dioctria linearis. Next base: position 206,151,619 of record OZ005742.1, read on the forward strand.
TGCCTTTGTTGGTGCGTGAGGGCACAAGGAAGTAATCAGACATTCAGATTATCTCTGGTCAGAATTATCCTCTGTAATGGTACGTGAGGGAACAAGGAAGCAAAAAGATTCTATAGCAAAATCAGACACTCAGTTTATCCCTGATCAGAATTATCTTCTGTGATGATGCGTGAGTGCACCAGAGTAGTAAAATGATTTGTTAGAAAAATCGCACATTCAGGTTATCCCTTCTCAGAATTATCTTCTGTGATCATGCGTGAGGGCACCAGGGTAATAAAAAGATTTGTTAGAAAAATCAGATACTCAGGTTATCCTTGATCAGAATTATCTTCTGTGTAAAAGGATAGGAAGCTCAGGTTATCCCTGATTAGAATTTTCTTCTGTATGACAGGATGCTCAGGTTATCCCTGATCAGAATTATTTTCTGTATGATAGGGTAGGAAATTCAGGTTATCCCTGACCAAAATTATCTTCTGTGGAAAAGGTAGGAAGCACGATTCTATTATTACTCAGATTAGCTCTGATTCAGATCAACTCTGTCAAAATAATGGTGACATCTACTGAAATTCATCGGCTTTATATAGCTGCTGTAACCAGTTATGTCTTCTCACCCCTTGGTGTTTACGTAGCAACGATTGATGCGATGTCTGAATGTACCACAGACAGCTGGTTGACGTAATGTCACTTGATGCCATCGACAATTGTAAATATTAGAAGATACGCTTTTGTGCGTTGTTGTATCGATTTATTTATTTTATTAATTAATTTCGATTGCTTTTAGGTGAATTGCAGCTAAATTTGAACTGATTTAGGAAAGCAAATCTGATGGAAATGTGAAAGTTATCAGATAAGTATTTCTGTTTATAGTTTAAGAACTTGGTTCTTTGTGTTTCTTTTATTTTATATTTTAGGAAATATACTCATCAACAAGAAAAGCGTCGGGGGAATTGACACGTTGGTAGAATATTCATGGTGGGATGACAACATATCTATAATATATGTGTGAGGACTGAACATCCTCCCGCCTCCAAACAAAAATTTTTTTTTTTTATGAATAAACTTACGTTTTGTTGATAGAAGATGTGCAATTTATCCCTTTTCCTCTTCATCTTCATAGTGACATCTCCAGGCAGAGACCATTTGCAGAACGTCTTTGCTTCCCTGATGTCGTTCCAAGGAGTATTTATTGATTCCAGCAACTTGACGACAATTGGCGTGGCAATAATTCTGCCAATTAGATCTTTTGGTCAGCTGGTTTTTTAATATTCGATGCCGAATTTTGGAACTGCCTGGCAGGAGTAATCGGCGGGTTTGAACATAATGCTGGTAGTGTAGCTGGGAGTACTTCTATTGACACGGTGGATCGATAAGTATCCTCTGAGGTGATAGGCTGGTGTTGCGTATTGCGTTGATTACTGATTATGTTCCTGTAGTGCTCTGTGTAGGCCCAAGTGGTATACGTATGTTAACCAGTCCTGTTTTAGTAATGCATCTTAATAATTCCATGTCTTCTGGTAGACTTGGTAGTGCTGCAGTTGTTGCATGCGTCCTCTTTGCAGATTGTACCGTTGTTGAGACGTGAACTTGTGGACAGTGTTCCTTCTGCCTTAAAGTAGTTCTGGGTCTGTTATTATTTATTGAATACAGCTCTGTCATACCCAATGGAGTGGAGCGTGGTACTGCAGGCAGCCTAGGCTGCGTTTGGACACGAATTCCTGGATGGTGTTCTCTGGGCCTTGGCTTCAATTTGAGGTTGTCGCTTGTTTTGGGTGGCCTTCGAATTCTTTTTATGCCAGACGTGACTGGTCCAGATTCAAAAGGCCACAACAACTTCTTTACAGGTAGAATCTCGTGTGGAGGTGGTCGTACGGTTGCTGATTGTGGTCTTCGTACCTTTTTTTGGTGTAGGTGGTAGTGGACTAATAGGCCTGATTGGCTTGAAGGAAGCCAATAATTCTGGTGGAGTTAGAGATATACCAGCATCCACAGAATCCAAGGATTCTGTGTTAAAATCTCAAATAACTCATCCATGGTAGAAGAAAATAAAAAAAATAAAAAAATTTAAAAATATAAAGGTACGCAAAAAGAAAAAACCACTGCGTGCACTTGTCAACTTTCAAACTTGAAGTGACCTTTGGCGGATTTTTGAATCGTTTATATTTGAATATAACGTGTGTTTTGGAATTTAGGACTGACAGAGAGCAATAGATATTGGTGGGGATAATTGATTGTCAGGAGATGTTTATGAACGGGAGAAGAGAGATTTTATATATAGGACGGGTGAGAATGTTTTTTGTTGCATCTTCTGGCAGAGGAATAAAAGGTCTGACATAATTTACTCCAAGAGTTTTAATCTCTCTATGATTACCTTGAGTTTGTGTATGTGGACACTGATCGGGATGGCAATATTCTTGTCTTATTTTTCCATTTTTGTGTTAATGGTCGGGAGAGTGGTTAAGGTGCAGTGTTTCACTGCTTCACTTGATGCATTTCTCGAGATTTTTCTGTGAGAATTGTGGTATTCGGGTATATTATGTGTCTTGATAGATGCATATTCATACTTTTCGGGCGGCAAGCATTGTCTTGCTCCCTTGCAGAGCTGATTTTTCGGTGTGAACTTTGGCGGAGTAGTGTGTTTCCAAACTCGTTTTAATTTTTTGTTCAACTTGGGGTTTGTTGTAGTACATATATGTAGATAGCACAGGTGTAGTCGTGCTTTTTATTTCTGGTACTCCTCCGACCATAATCCAGCATAGTTAAGTGTTTTGGGCTGTGGGTGTATTGCTAGATACTCTTCTAATTCCATTTGTAGTAATGGCGGCGTAAATCTCTGCTGCAACAAGAATGTCAACTTCTCCTGGAATCGAGAAGGTGGGATCTGCTAATGGGAGGTTTTTAATGCGTCTCCAGTTTGACATTTTAATCGTATTGGTAGGCAGCAAGTGATTTTTTCTATCACGAGCATGTTTCCTGCTATTTTAAAATTGCTGTGTAGAGAATTAATTGTGACTGTGGCTTGCTGAACGGCTGTATTGGTGGGAGTTATGCCAAGTCCAATTAATTCTTGGGTAGTTTGAGATCCTATCCTTGAAGTTATAATAGTTTAAAGGCCTTTTCGGTCATAATACACACTTGAGATCCAGAGTCTATTAATGCTCGAAATGTCATTGTGCTTCCAGATGGCGAGGTGACGTGTATTAGAGCTGTAGAGAGGAGAGATCTTTTCATATTGGCGGTAAGAAAATTTTGAACTTGTTGTTCGTCATTTCTACAAGCTAAGGGTGTGCTTGGTTCAATTACCATTTTGGAATTCTGGGTGGATTCATTTGTTGAAATTGTCACTGAATTGTTTTGCTCATAATGGAGTAGAGTATTGTGACTTTTGTTACAGTGGTAACACCTCTTATTGCTTGTGTAATTTAAGGTTGAATGGTTGGGTGATAAGCAGTTTTCGCATAAATGCTTTTTTGTGACAACATCTTGTCTCTGTCGGGTGGTCAGAGATCGGAATATTAGACAGTGAAAAGTTAGATGGTCCTTTTGGCAATGGCTGTTTTATTAGGTTTAATAGGTGGGCGAACTGGTGTTGAGCTTTTGCTTCTATTCAAGAATCAATAAGTTGGTTTTGGTGAGAATGGTTTTCTCTGTGTGGTATTTCACGATATATTTTTGTTTCCTATCATTTCTATAGTTCTGAAGCGAGACTCTAGGCATTTTGTGAGTGTATTTAGTTCTGTTAATTCAGTGCTACTATGTAAGTTCTGTTCCCATAGTTTATGAGTGTTTGGGTGTAACTTTTGTACAGTCAGGTATATAGTTATTGGATCCCAATTGTTTGTTCTACACCTAAATTTTGTAATGCTAATAAAGCCTCGGTTATGTTATCTAATAGCCTTTTAATAATGTCGGCACTGTCATGGTTTATGGTTGGGGGAGACAATAATTTTTTTAACTGTACATTGACTAGGATTCCCTTGTTTGAGTAGCGTTCCTTTAGGAGTTTCCCAGCTGATTGATAATTTGCATCGCATACTTCGTAATACCTGAGCAATTTTCAGCTTCTTCTATTAAATTCGTTTTTAAAAATTTTTTTTTGTCAACGTCTCTCAAATTATTGTTATTATGTATTACTGAATTGAATAGATCCTGAAATGTAATCCATGTCGAATCTTCTCCGGTGAATGTCGGCAGCTTGACTCTAGCAAGTCTTTCGCTATTCCATGACATTGTGCTAGCAGAATTTATCTGTGTGTAGGGTGGATTGCTGACAGATGGTGTTGGTGTTAATCTGTCTATGTGTTCTTCCATGCTTGCTGCATTCTCAATGTAATATTCCTACACCTCGCTAAATATCTCTTTGATGAAATATTCTAGTTGGAGATCGTGTGTTGTTACTCTCCTTTGTATATACCTGTGTCGAGTTTGGAATTCTTTCCAACACTTGGTGAACGTTAGTAGGCGTTTTTCTGTCGATTTGACAGTTTTATTTTTTCCTTCTCTTTGATGCCTTTTGTATAGATCTATCAGTTTTTTGACCTCGAGTTGGGACTCAATCAACTCTGGCACAGAGTCAATAGTTTCGTCACCATCGTCCGATGAGATCGATTCTCCATCTTGCGGCATTTTGTATGGAGAAGCTTTGAACTGAGTGACAGTGTTAGTGAATTTAATTTTATATTGTATTGACTGAGTTATCCGGCTCGAATGACCAATGTGAGATCTCGTCTCGAACGTAAGTGAGGGAGTGCTGGTTTCTGATGGACAACTCTGCTTTAAAAATTCAAATATAAAATTTTATTCAACAAAAATTCAATTTCACTTAACCTAATATCACAAATCAGTTCAATATAAAATAATTCAATAAACTTCAAGTAAAACAAATTTAAAATTCAAATCAAAAAAAGAAACGATGCGCCTTCTTGCTTGGTTTAATTCTGAAAAAAAGGGGAGAAGAAGAGCAAAGAAACGGTCATCAAATTAAATTCCAACATGTAGTAATTGACAAAATGCCTTTGTGAGGGCACAAGGAAGTAATCAGACACTCAGATTATCTCTGGTCAGAATTATCTTCTATGATGATGCGTGAGGGCACCAGGATAGCAAAATGATCTGATAGAAAACCCAGACACTCAGGATAGCCCTGATCAGAATTATCTTCTGTGATGATGCGTGAGGGCACCAGGGTAGTAAAATTATTTGTTGGAAAAATCAGACACTCAGGTTATCCTTATCAGAATTATCTTCTGTGATGACGCGTAAGGGCACCAGAGTAATGGTTATCCCTGATCAGAATTATCTTCTGAATGATAAGAAATTCAGGTTATTCCTGACCAGAATTATCTTCTGTGGAAAAGGTAGGAAGCACGATTCTTTTGTAACTGAGATTAACTCTGATACAGATCAACTCTGCCAAATGAATGATGACATCTACTAAAATTCATCGGCTTTATATACCCGCTGTATCCAGTTATGTCTTCTCACCTCTTGGTGTTGCCCAAGCAACGATTGATGCGATGTTTGAATGTAACACAGACAGCTGATTGACTTAATGTCACTTGATGTCATCGACAATTGTAAATATTAGAAGGTAAGTATGCTTTTGTGCATTTTTGTAGTGATTTATTTATTTTGTTAATTAATTTCGATTGCTTTTAGGTGAATGAACCCCAGGGTTCTAGTGGATGTTTCCTGATTTAGTTTGAGCTAATTTAGGAGAGCATTTCTGATGGAAATGTGAAAGTTATCAGATTAGTATTTTTGTTTATGGTTTCAGAACTTAGTTCTTGGTGTTTCTGTTATTTTATGTTTTAGGAAATATACTCATCAACGATAAAAACCGTCGGGGGAATTGACATGTTGGTAGAATATTCATCGTGGGATGACAACATATCTATAATATATGTGTGAGGACTGAACAGTAGTAGGTTACAACTTGAGCGCGCTTTGGCAAGAGTATGACACTATCACAAGTGGAGTATACAAGCTAATGGATTTATGTGAATTGATCAGTGACAGACAATCATGTGACCCCACCCTAAAACAATTTGAGAGCACACTCAAAGAACTGCAAGATGGCAATGAGCTACTACTACACCAACATAAAAATATACGAGCAAGAAGAAAAAGAGCTCCTCTCAATATCATAGGAAATCTGGCTAGCTCACTTTTTGGTGCTTTGAATACAGAATATGCTGATAAAGTGGAACAAGTCTTAGAAGTCCTTAATCATAACGACAACTACCTCTAAGAGTTAATTAGAAATCAAACCTCTATCATTGATTCTACCTCTAATATCATAAAAAATTCCCAAGAAGCCATAGCAGGTCGTCTTGGAGATCTGGACAAATATCTCAACTTAACAATAGCTAAACTCAACAACATGAACCATGAATTACATCAGCAAAGATCCAGTCACACATTCACAGACTTGTCTTTACAACTAGTTCTAGCAATCAATCACTTGGAACGCATGCAATCAAACTTATGGGATATGTGGATTGATACTCATCATGGCAAAATCAATCCCTACCTGTTAGCACCAAGTCAACTAGGTAGCGAGCTGACCCGCATACAGGAGCATCATCCTTCGTCGTTGAGATTACCCGCCAAACCAGATGACTTAACAACTTTATATAAGCTTATGAGTGTCCAGGGGCGCATTACTCCTAATCAAATGATGTTCCGTATAAAGCTGCCATTATTTTCATACGAACACCTTGAAATTTGTAAGAAACAAAACACTTATGGCTATAAAATCTTCAACACCATTTCTCATTATTAATCTGCACAGGGATCAGTATCATCCATTGTCAGAATCAGACCTTAACACTTGCACAATGGGAGAAGAAGGCGTCATCTGTAAACAGCACTATCCACTGTATAATAAGTACTCCAACAGAAGGGCGTGTGAGATTAGCATTATCACACACTCAACACCCAGAAATTACGAAATTATCCCAGCATCTCACAAGCCGAGATGGGTACAACTTACCAATCCAAATCAATGGATCTATGCAGTGACTAAACCTACGGCAATCAACATTGTATGTGGAGATTCGGCTACCCAGACAACTCCTCAAAGGTCAGGAATACTCGAAATAGAATCACAACTCGTAGTGCATCGAAAAGGACGAAACATCAACGATATATGGAAATAATGCAATCTATAGCAACATAGCAGCACGTTTTATCACATCAAATTTGACGGAGCTCCCACCCTCAGAATCGACGGAGGGCATTCTGTATCAACTTAAATTTACACAAAATTATACGAACGACATTATAGATCTTCAACGGAGGATTAAACCTCTTCTGACAAGTGAAAACGTACCTCTCAATGGTTTAACGCAGCATGAAGTTTGCCATCGGATACATGAGCCTGTTATTAATACTTGCTGCCACTGGCTATTCATCCTGTAGATTCATATCAACACGGAGACGTAATGCTCTCTCCAAACCTCCAATTCCATTGCCGAGAACAACCTCTCAATGTAATGTCAGACTCCAAATAAATCCAGAATTATTGTGCAACCGCTCAACGCCGGAAGGATGTTAAATCATGCATTGATCGAAGTTTCGTAATTTATAATTTATCGAAGAAAACATTTACTGTATAATTGCACAAAGACAAATTCTTCAGTCAACAATCAGCAACAACAATTTCCATTCTCATAGAATGTGCATACTCACATTACTTCTTTACATGACATATTACACCGCTTAAGTGGCGTAAGAATGAAAACGTTCTATGAGAACTGAAATTATCGTACATAAGGAAAGTTTTGGTCTGTAAAATATACATTTCACAACGCGTAAGCAATTTTTGTTACTGTGAATTTAGTAAGTAAGCTGCAGCACATTTTTTTGTACTGATTATTTTGAGCTTTAAAATAAATGTTTCAGCCTTTGAGTTTTATTAGTGGAAGCAACGTCTTTTAATTATTATGATATTATCATCGACAATAATTAGTTAGACAAGCTCGTGATACAGGTAAAGTACCTTGATCACAGAAATTATCGGTTCTTAATAATTAGTTTGTTGGTTTAGTACCCCGAGGTAACTTTAGTGCAAAGGTTAAGTACCTTTACACATTCTACGGAAGAACCATAGGTCAAGTACAGGAATTTGGTCGTAATACAAACAACACTTTTTTCCGGCTGAAAACCGGTTATGTGTGGGAGGACGTAAAATGATAAACTAGTTTCGAAATAACAGATTCTAGATTCAATAGCAGCTTGGGTAGAACAACGAACTTCCAAAGAAACATTTGCAATCCCGCTGATAGTTAGATCTGTCCTATGTTTCTTTTGTTGAAGCCTTTGAACAAGACTCTCCGAAATAAAATTAACCTGAGAAGCTCAATTTAGTAATGTCCTAGCAAGATGATATCGACCAGAATTATCATTCATTTGGACAACAGCTGCGGCAAGGAAAACATGATCCTGGACATTATTCTTAGATAATAACGACGAACTTAAGTTATAATTCTCCTCACCAGACATTTGGGACTGTATGTCTGTATTGAAGTTGGTATGGTGTGTCAAAACTCTCGAGAATACTTCACAAGCCATGAAACAGACTCCCTCCCTACCATGCGAGGCCCAACGTAGTCCTTACATTCTAAAATATTTGCCGTGTTCTTATGTAAAACTGACAAAAGTGTGATTTGAATAGCACCCCTCTCTAAACTACTATTCATACAGGAAAATTGTGTTCTGATAATCTTGAGCTTGCTTTCTTATCTTTCGAACCGTAATAAAATTTTCATACCTTTCCTAACAAAATTATTTAAAAAAAATTATCTTAACCAAATGACTACGATTTCTCAAACAAAAATTCTCAACTGTGTAGTCATTGTAATGTCGCTGTGCCGTCATAGGATGCCGTGGGCTGATGATATCGAAAGTAGCTGCCTACAGATTCTGACTCCCGCTGCACATACGCACATGCAATTATTACTCAGCTGAGAGGTATTGAGCGTAAAATGGTAAAGTTGATTTGTAATCAAAACTATTTTATTATTTTGTTAAGTAAGGTATATAGGAAATGTAGCCCTTGGGAAAGTAAGGAACCAATCTTTAAATTGCTAGAGGACTATTTTACTGTATGGATAGTAGTTTAGGCTCTATAACATATATAAAGTCAATGTTTGGCACTTTTCCATAAGTATCAATATAGAACATTTTAGAAAACGGACTCACAACGCATACATATAGATTTCTGTTTCATGGCTTGGGAAGTATTCTCGAGGGTTTTGGGTGTGCGCTTTCACCTTTTGGGACTGTATTCGTAGCGTATGTAAGTAAGCATGTATGATGGGGCTTAGAACAAACACTGCACTTCCTCGAAGTACATTTCTTTACGCTATATCCTTTCGACAAACAATTGATGCACAATGCTTTCTTCTTGTCGTGTTCAAACTTGTGCAATACAGGGAGCTCGAGAAACTATGGGCAATAATAAATGGTATCACCAGAGTCATTGCGAAACAGAGAACGAGATTTAGAAATTGTTAGTGATGTAGAATTCGAGGTGGATTTCTGTCCTTTAAGGCTGAATGGCAGAAAATAAAGCTCTCGATTCCGAGCTTGCATTTAACTATGCAGTATTAGCGTGAGCTTTCGTACAAAGCTTTCGAAAAAAAAAATTCCAAAAAATTTTCCCTCGGCTTATATTCTTCTCTTTTTAACTAAACCATAAACGAAAAATATTAACAAATATTCTCCCTTTTCTCTCAGAGCATTCCTAATACACTCCAACAACAAAGTTGCACACACAGCTAGCAGCAGACGGGCAGTGCTTGTGCTATGATGCGCGTTAATATACATTATGTACATACGTGCAGGATAGATACTCGTTTTTAGAGACACACAAGATGAATTTGTTGTCCTTTTCTTACTGGAGCCTATCGCCATCTCGGAAAGCTTTTGAGACTTAAAATGAATAAAAACCTATTTTATCATTCAATTTTTATCACGATAGAGGTTTACAAAATGATTTTTATAAAATAAAGTACTTTTGCGATTAATCTAGTTTTTGGGCCACTGAATAGAATCACCTCAATCTTCATTATCGTGTTAAAATAATCGTGTAGGAACAAATTTTATTCAAGTTACAAGAGTCTCAATCTTAATGTTATGAAAGTAATAATAACATGAAAAGTATTAACAAATTGGAAAAAACAGCTCCTCTAGCATTTACAATTATGTTTGGAAAACCTATGTACGAAAAATAATAAAAATTGGTGTACATGAAAAAGTTATTCGGGGGGAGAGGAAAATAACATTGTTTTTTGAGGTTTTGATTTTTAAAAAAAAACTCAAAACCTTTTCAAAAATCTATGCCCGGTATCATTTGAACTGAAGAGTTTCTAATATTTTGTCGAAGGTTTCAAATCAATATCATAAAAACTGTGGAAAATAAAAAGGCGGAGCAAAATGCTTACAAATTTATTCAGCCGTAAAGAAGTTTGGTAGTCTTGTCGACGCCGCCGGCCACAAATCGTTTTTTTGTTCAGCTTTGGTTCGTCTAGTTTTTGGTAACTGAAATCGCTTGTTAAGAATTTTAGAACACTTATCCCAGGTTGGCAAACTAGATTGCTCCATTGATTCTTCCAATTTATTTTGCGATTCAGGATCCAATTTAGCGTTCACTAGTTCAATTATTAACGCATTAGTAATGTCCGCTTCTAAGCCTAAACTCTTTAGTGCACTCAAATGAGCGTTAGTAGTATCCACTAAATATCGTAACTGGTTAGCAAAATTTTTAGACACATTGGGTAATTTAAACAAATCTTATACATGCTCTTGAAAAGTTAAGTTTTTATTATCATATCGCTCCTTTAATTGAGCTTAAGCTTTTGAATAGTTATATTCACTAATTTCGAACGCCTTAACTGTGCATAATGCAGCACAAATTAAGCATGAGAGTAAATGGTTAAACTATTCTATTGCTGACAATGAATCATTCTTATCCACCAACCTTGTAAATGATCCCATGAAATTTAGGAACTCTAAAAATTTACCACTGATCTGTGGCTACTGAAGTTTCGGTAAATTATCTTTGACCAAGGAGAATACCAAGAATGAATGATCTTGGAACAAACTGGAACTACGTTGACCGTTCATCAATGTTAATCGTTTTGATTTAGTAGCGCAATATAATTCTTCCAGATCCTTCCTGATCTTTTGTTCATTAGCATCCTCTGGCTGGAGTTAGTATTACAATAGAGTATTGAAACGACAAGATCTGTTTAAAGTACGATTTGAGGATGCCAAGCCAGTTCAGTGTTAGATAATGAGCTTGCCTTGGACTCAATGATATTTTTTAACCTCGTAATACAACCCTTAGTAGACGCTCTTTGTATTTTAAGATCAGCGAGTTCGCTCATATTGAACAAAAGATTGGTGACCTTCACGATATCACGAATTATTTACAAAATTTTCAATTAGAAAGAAAGTTTACAATTACTTTTCAAGTATGCTGTGGTGTGTGGAAATATAAAAAGCTTATCCGAAAACGAATGTCTAATTTGAGTACCACTGAATACATTTCCGAATTAATTATATGAAGGTTCAACGAACTAAAATATAAAATCTCTATTCACAAGCACCGTTCTTATCTGTTCCACGCACGTGCTCTAATGCCAGATAATCAATCAATAATTTTAATCGCTCGTACTATTATTGTTCATATATACATATATATATATAGATCATTGCAAAAAAAACTACTTTTATATTCACACAATAGGCAAATGATAATGTCCAAAATAGGAAATTGAAAATATGTACCTTGTAAAGTCCGAAATTATTTGTTCACGTGTCACGTGTGCACAAGGCAATAATTGACAATTTACTTACGGAGATTTTTAGAAAATGATATGGCACTTGTGTAGGCGGATTTGATCAATTGGAGCAATTTCCCTCGATGTTTGATCCAACGATGATTAAATCAGCAGCAATATTTTAATGAATATCGTCTAACAAAATGGATGCAAGTATGCAGCAATCCGACGACGATAGACGGCCAGTGCTATAAATTCAGCGACGATATAATTATTGCCTGAATCTGATTAAATTTGCAACCAAATTGAATAATAAAAGTTGAGAAATTGTCCCTACTCGGGCGCCAATTAATGTTGAAACTGCAAGCTTTTTTGCAGTTTGTGTCGAATATTTAAAAAATATCTTTCTTGCCAAGATGTTTATTGCTTGAAGGTTAGAATGCAAGAAAGAAGCTACAAATTGCTAGTACCAAGGATTCACTGAACTCTATTTATTAGCACAGTATAATAACTAGAAAGTAGTATACAAACTTAAGCGCAAGCTTTGAATATACATATATATAGAATATGAAGCGCAGGAATTACAATTTCTAAATTAAAAACTAATTAATTAGAAAATATGTAATAGCTAACGTAACACATATTTCTACCTACCTGTTTAAACAAAGATTCTCTAACTCATATTATATTTACAAATCATCTATTTTCCTTAATCTATTTTTGTGTATTGTCATTACATTTTTATTTTTGTATATAATTTTAAAATTTACATTATCGGTTGATTTGACCTTATATGGACCTTTATACAGGAAATCAAGGATTTTTCGTATATTCGACAGTTATTAATACATCATCTCCTACTTTCAACGATATTGGGTTGCAATGCAGATCCTTGAAATCTTTTCCATGAGATTTTGACTGTTGGAGATATTGTTAACCGATTGTTGCAATCTGTGTTTAATCTCTTTGCTGTACAGCTCATGATTATAGATGGGGTCTGGCTGATTAATTGTAGGTTCTGTAGGGAAAGTTACCTTTTTAGCGAATACTAGTTCAAACGGTGTGCATCCATGTATTGTGTTTCGAGTGATATTATAGCGAATAGTATAATAGGGTATCCAGTTATCCCAGTCGTATTTGCTATTGTTAACGAATGATCTGAGGTATTAAGTTAGGAATTGGTGGTTCCTTTCGAGCACTCCAATTGTTTCGGAATGTGTTTCAGTAGCAAACAGTTGTTTTATTTTTAGAATTTCACACATTTCTGTAAAGATCTGATTTTTATATCACATTCCAAGATCTGATTTGATTTTGTTCAACGGTCAATAGATTAATATGAACCCGTTTACTACTGCTCTTGCGATAGTGTTTGCCCCTTTGTCCCTAATTGGGATCATTGCGATGTAGTTCCTTAGATCACACTGGACTCCATACCTATTGCCATTGTGAGTTCGTGTAAATGGACCTACTGTCTCTATGGATACTATGTCAAAAACGTTTATCTGTGTGGTTGTAATTACCATTGGTTCTTTGCTATACTTTCGGTATTTATTCTTCGAACTTAACTCACAATTTTCTATATCTTGCTATTTTTGTTTTATATATCTCGCTCTATATATTTCGTTTAGTTTTTTCTATATTCTGGATTGTCCCAAATGGCCTCCTGTAGTTGTGGAGTGAAAATTGTAAAGTATTTCCTCTATTCGTGTCCAGAGTTGCTATGTACATTTGTGGTATAAATAGTGTAATTTTTATCTTTTTCAGTATTTTGTTACCTATTTGTTTGAATGCGGTTATATTTTTTAATTTAAAAATTTCGTTTTCGGCTGGAAGTTACAGAGTCTTGGTCTGAAACCATTTATCTATGAAATTTTCGAATGTTTTGAAGGCCTGCGCTAGTGCTGGGTCTATTTTTAGAAATTTTCTATTCATGTACCGCTTGTAATATATGTCATATTTGTTACTACAAAGATTTTACTTCTTATTATCTTTAGTTTTGAATTGCAATTGTATTATGTGCTTTACTTCTGATGGTGACAGAGCTGCCGTTACGCGCAGGTGATCAGGTTTCTGTGTTATGTGTTTAGTCTCTGTTTTGACATTGCTCCTGTTTTTACTTGCAACACTTTGATCTCTTTTAGATCATGTATTATTAATTTGTGAATCCATCTGTCCAGAATTTTCTTCTCCTTGTATGCGCTATTAGTTATTCTGATATATCAATATTTGTTTTTTTAATTAATTTATTTTAAAATTGATAAAAAAACTATCATTAGCAATAATTTGAAATTAAAATTATCTAGTAAGGTATTTAGATATGTGTTGCTACTACTAACTTACTTATATTTCATCTTTATTGTTTATTTATAATTAAATTTTTCTTTTGATTCGCTTTCGGGATCGTCATCAGGAAGGTGATTTATTCCGATGTGCTCTTCAAGGTCATCTTTATGATCGTAAACATACCTACAACCGGCGCATTTATTAACTAGATTTTGTGTTAACGCTGTGATTTTTGAACTTTCTGCCTTGGTCGAAATCGAGTTGAGCTTTACCCCTTTTGTCATGATTTATCTCATCTTGCTCATTCAGCGATTCTGTTGAATCAGTTATTAATTGACAATTGAGGCAATAAAATAACTTAAATCTCTTCGCGCTTCTACTATTAGTAGTATTCTGAGATTCGGCTTTTTCAGTTCATCGTGAATTTTACAAATTATCATCTTCTGCGGATACTGGAATGGGATAACTATTGTGGAGTCGTCTGTCTAGTATTCGTCATTACTCGCAAGGAAGATTATTTTATTGTGAGTTGATAACCTTTATTCCGGTGGAAGCAATTCAAATCTTCCTTCAATGCATTTTTGGTACCATGAGCTGTTCATAAATCACAACGATAACGTTCCACGACTCCATCGTTATTCTTACAATATTTTGCCATATTTTCCTCTCGGTCATATAGTAAATATTTAACAAAAAAGATTGTTCATTGAGCACACGTGTGTATTATCGATAACTTCGTTCGTCTCTCATGGTGGTTAACTTTTCCATCTAGTTAATCCCTCATATGATACATATTATTGATAATATTAAATAACTGTAAGTTGTGCTGGCTAATCAAGGAACCTTTTTCTTAGCCCTCGTCTGTGATTTCTATAAGCTTTGTATAGTATTTAAACAAGATTTATTGCAACCAATCTGTATAAGATGATGACTATTTCTTTGTTCTCATCCCATTATTTTCATTTTGCTTTTAGTTTGTAGCTCCCATATTCAGAAAAATTGTCCCTCTCTTTTTTTCTTTCTTTAAACTTAAATATTATTATTTTGGAGTATCTTTTTTAAAAAAAAAATAATGATAATTAGAAGTTGAGAAAACAAATCTCCTCTATCCTCTTAATATATAAAAATTCAGTCTCACTGTGTTTGTACACGCTAATCTCCAAAACCGCCCAACCAATTTCAATGAAACTTTGTGAATATGTTTGGTTGGTTCCAGCTTACCAGATAGGTAGTTTTGGATACGATAGATGGCGCTATTGTCAAGAAGTAAAAAACTGCCTGATAACGCGTAGATGTGGAGAGCTGATATTTTGTACACGGCGTTTTTATAAAAATTGAAAATGCATGTTCAAAAATGAACTAAATCGGGCTGCTCCTTCTTCCCATACAAATGTTTCGTTTTTTTTGTATATATTTGGATACTGTCTGACACCGAGTGGACGATACCGGCCTTTTCATAGCAATAACAAATTAAATTGAATAAACAGACCAAATCGGACAATCCCTTCTTGGTGTTGCCATACGAAATTTTGGTTTTTACTATATATTTCGAAAATGTCAAATACAAGTTCTAAGATGGGCCAAATCCGCCGACCCCTTTTTGGTGTTGCCATACAACACTTGAGTTTTTCACAATATATTTGGAGACTGCCTGAGAAGGCAACTACGTGGAGAGCGGCGTTCTTAAAAAAAATGTAAATTTATGTTGAAAAATAGGAAAAATCGGGCAACTTCTTTGTAGTGCGAAACAAAAACTTCGTTTTTAACTATATATTTCTTGGTACTATAAGTACTGGAGAGTTCCAGGGGCTTTTACTAGGAGTTATGATATCATTTCTGAGCAGTTCCCGAACTTGTTCGTTTATTATCTCTTTCTGACTCTGTAGTAATGTGTAGTTCTTTTGGTTAATTGGTGCCTGCTATTCATAAACCTGTGCTTTATGTTTTAGTACTGGAGTGTACGTTAAAAGATCATATTTTAAATTAAATATATCTTCATAATCTTCAAAAATTTCCCATATTCTCCTTCCCTCCGCGGGTTTAATCATTCGCCTAGGTTTATTTGTTCATGTGGTTCTTCCAATTGATTAACATCGCGATAAATTGTTCCGTAAGTTAAATTATTGTGTACTCCAGTTGTTTTCTTCACGCCATGATGGGGATAGACTTAAGTTCAGCATGCCCTAATTTATCGAGATTGCGGGTTGCTTTCTGAGTTTCTTTCCCACAATCCAACTTTGGCTTAATAGTGGCACTTGAATTTTCTTGTGCATGCGTAGCAGCTTCTTCAAATGGCACTTCGAATTCTACTTTATTGATTCCCGTGCATAGGAAAAGTAGTAGTTTTCTAGGGCCTTTCACAATGCAATTTTCTTGAAGAGAGCAATGTCATCGGAAGATACCTGAACTTTCTACATTTAGTTTCCAGGGTAACTCCGAGTTCAACACAAAAGTTCCCGTAAAAGTCCCTAAGCTATTTTTTTGGACATGTACTGAATTTATTCCAATTTGTTTTTTCTTATTTACCTTGGTTCCAGTCTTTAGTACGTTTTCAGTGGCATTGCCAGGAATTGTTCAGGAGTGGTGGGCCGGGGGTCCGAGTGACGATTTTAGTCACAAACAACACTTTGTCGAGACTTTTTAATTTACTTATTCTATTTCACATTTTATCCATATATCATTATCAAT
The DNA here is from genome assembly GCA_963930735.1 of Dioctria linearis. NCBI lineage: Eukaryota > Metazoa > Arthropoda > Insecta > Diptera > Asilidae > Dioctria > Dioctria linearis. The sequence continues at coordinate 206,168,376 of OZ005742.1, forward strand.
TTGACGAAACAAAGGAGAGACATCTGAAAAGATACAATATCTTTAATTATATTTAGGTATATAAAAATTACGTGTTCTACGTGAAATTGGTTTATATGCGGAGTTCCAATTTAAGAGGTTTCTTAGCAAGCTCTGTAATAACTTCATGGACTTCTGGCATGATCTCCCTATAAACATTCATGATTGCTAACCCATTTAGTATCAGTTGTTCACTTAAATTTCTAAGATAAGATTTTAGTCTTCGCAGTGTGGAAAACGACCACTCGGCTTCGCATGTCGTCACTTGTAAAGTAACCAAAATACACAGAAGCTTGAAGGTGTTTGGCTACAAATTTTTACCACAAGCAGAAAGAGCCTCAATAGCAGTACTAGGTAGCTGGTCCATTCGAAATTTTCGCTGCCACAACTTCACCTTAGAAATCATTTCTTCTTGGGATGATTCAATGTACTCGCGAGGACTCACATAGATGCTTTACTTCTTCCCCAATGTTGTTTGTTTCAGCATTCCAATTATGTAAAAGAAGCAGGTATTTAAAATCTTTACGGATATTTTTATGTGTCCCAAATCTAGATACCGAATTAGCGCAGAACTCATCAAGAAATGGGATAAAAATTGTAATGCGAATGTAGTCTTCCGCCGATGCAACAGGAGCATTATTTTTATGTGTCTGCCGGCTTTCTAATCTAGGAATTTTGATTTCAAAATCACGTTCATTTGCTTTTTCTAAAACATTTTTATAATAATAATAATAATAATGGTTTATTGAATTTAGAACAAGATAATTCCTTATGCTGTAACGATCTACCTACGACCGTGGCAACTGAGGCCATCCGTCGGGCTTGACAAACAAAAATTAAGAAAAAGTAAAAAAACTATACTAGAAAACATTGAAAAAGAGCACACAAAAAAACAGAAAAACAACATAATAATATTAATAGAAGAAGGTATATAATACTCAAATTACTTAACAAACAAAGCAAATGCAAGTGATGCGCATACAGTTAATTTCATTGATTAGAAAAAACTATATTTCACATTTTTATATATGGTATTGAATTCCATGTCGCTATGCTCTTATTGCTCTTATTTGTGCTAGAGATCTTCAACAACATTATCAGCTTTGCTCAAATGTATTGTTTTAGTTTGTAGGAAACGACAACGGCTAATACTAAAACTAAAAATTTTATGCAATCAAAGGAGAGATATTCAGAATTGTATAGAATTAAATGCTTATCGCTCTAAAGCGTCAATAACTGCTCGTTCAAATTCAAGAAAACCTGTTACAGCATGTTGTCTTTCAATCCATCGTGTAGGGCAGATATTCTTAAATTTTTCCTTTCTCACTTTTTGAATAATGCGTAACACACAATCTTTCAAGAGTACTTGCTTTTTAGTAGTATTGAAAACGTAGTAAGTTTCCCCTATATTGTTCATACAATTTCGTATATATCTACTGAACCTTGCAAGAGTTTGACACAGCCAATTTCCATCATCACCGGCTCAATTTGCACCCTAAGTGTCTTGCCGACCACAGACATTATATCTGAAACAATTGCAGAACCCATCTTTCTCTTATCTTGTACTTGAGACTTTCAGAGTAATTCAGACTCACACTAGCAGAATCTGTAGTTACTGACGATGACACTTCAGAAGGACGTTGAGATGGAACAGGATCAGACTGTAGAGCTGTTTCAATCATATTTGCAACAGTTTCTAGCTCACTGTATTCTTTGCAAAAAAGTTTAAAATTGTTGTTTTGTCTATACGATTTTGATCCATTATTTTTTTAAAATAATATAACGTTCACTTTTAGAAAATTGTTTTTAACTGTTGCTAAATGATAGGATAAGTATGGTAGAGTTATTCCCGTTTTAGTAAGAATCTATTCATAGAGTGCTCAGTACTTTTATATGGATCCAAAAGAGTACCGCCTTTGCAGATAGATCATTTAGATTTTTATGTGGTGAAAACAAAAAATAACACTTTCTTTTAAGAAAAAAAACTTTTTATTTTAGTTCAAAATTCATGGTTTTCGCTGAATCACCTCTTAAACAGGTTTTTTATATATAAATATATATATGGTATGTAGAATTCAGCTTTAATAAATACTTTTATAACGTACAAACATTGTCATTTTAAAATTCTCGGCACAATTCTTAAGAAACTGTTATTCAGACTGACATCATAATTAAAATTTTACAAAACAACCTGGCCTACTTTAGAATTTTAACGAAATAATTTATATTGTGGAGTAGGGCCAGAAAAATCGGAGCAGCGTATAGAAAAGATGATTACAGAGAGAGATATACGTTGCTACAAGCCAAACATATACATTCGCAAATTATGCAAGATAAAGTGCATTGCACGAATAATGATTTCTAGTAAATTGTACTAGAAAGAAAAGATGAACATGGAAAAATGAAAACACACTTTATTGGTTACAAATCAATTTATTCTCGAGAACCGATTACTGTAAACGTCCGTACAAAACTGAATTTTAGCTTTTTAGATAAAGGTTACTTGAGGTTTCAGCGGAAACCGTCTAGACGTACAAAATAGAAATTTGTGAAGAACAAAAGTGTACGATTACATATTGTGATGTTCGATATAAAAGACCGATAATTAAACAAAATACTATTTCTTAAGGTTTATTATAATTAGTTACAATGGTAGCACGAAGTGACACGGCGGAAGTGCGAAACATCAGAGAGTGCCCTCGTACCATGCTATCTCAGAGATAGCAACCTTCTATACACGACTGTCATATATAGTAGAGATTATATAATCTCAACTACCTATAATTAAGTAGGGTACACATGCGTATATTACACCCCCTTTCTAAGTTAGATCCTAATAATCCTTTTAGTGATCAAAAATAATATTTAAAGAATCCAAAATAATCTTAACTTAAAGTTACATACATACGTTTAATGTACATCGCTTACAATTTTATTTCACTTCCACATGTGTATAGAACAAAAACCTGCATGTGTACTTTCTTACGTTGTCAATTTTTGTGCGTTATATACCTACTGGTAAAATTCATTGTAAAATTAATCTTTAATTTTTCTTTATTTTCTTTTTAACTCTATTTAACTCCTTTGTGCATTAAAATATCAATTCATTAATTTCTTCATAGTTCAACTTTCTTAATTATTGATTAAGTTACACTTCGTTGCTTATTTTTTTATAGTAGTGTAGCTGTGTTTATTCTGGCCCACTTTTAACATACAAAAAGTGTCCGAAAAATTCCAACTATTTTGGTAGCTATGCACCGGGTTCCGGGCCACTGGGGGATTCCGTCTAGTGGTCTACGTCACAGGGCCTGCCTGGGGGAATTACTTTCCTACCGTCTGGCTGACCAGGGGATGACGCCATCTCGTTGGCTGATACCCATCAGCTGTTCAAGCTCTTGTCTTAGCTCATTTTTTTAATAAAATAATGTTGGATTTTTTTTCCTGGAATGGGATGGGTAGAGTTCTGGACTAGAGTTTTTTATGTAGAACTCTCGCCTGTGGGCTTGTGTCTTGACTGTACTGGTTTATGTCTTGGCTGCTCGTTAAAGTCTTGGATGCACCATTGAGTTTTGACTGGCTTATGTCTTGGATGTACCATTGAGTCTTGACTTGCATAGTCTTGGATGTATCATTTGGTCTTGACTGCGCCCTAGCGGCATTAGCTGATAATACCAGCATGTTCCTTACAGCTTTCTTGGATGTGTTGTACGGTTCTCTTGGATATGTGAAGTTTTTTGCTTCACTTTTGCCCACACGTGGCAGCATGCTACGGTTCTGGGAAGCTTTCGCTTCACGTTTGCTCACACGTGGCAGCATGCTACGGTTTTCTGTGCCCATACGTAGCAGCATGCTACGGCTTTTTTTGGATGTGTGGTGCGCTTAAATGTAGGCTTTTGTTGTTTTCAAGTGTTGTGCCTGGTTTTCGAGATATTAGCGTATTAATAATTCAAGTTATTTTTGTTCATTCCAATGGATTCTAGGTGGTATGGGGTGGGCGGGGAACGATATTTTCATCAGAAATCCTCTACGGGCTTTGGCTTTCGAGATATTAGCTATCTTACCTTTTCAGGTGTAATCAATATTACTAATAATTCAAGTTACCCTGGGGAGTTGTAGATATCAGCATGACGTCATCTTGGATTTGCTGTTTCCTAAGTTGAATATTTCTTTGCGAGGAATTTGTAGATATCAGAAGTTCTGGATGGCTTTCTATGGGGTTCTGGGGCAGTGGGGTTCTTGGTATCAAATGCTAAATGTTTACCTAACGTTAGGCATGCCTTCCCTGTTTATGATGTAATTTGATATCACCGCTGTAAACAAATCCGCATTTTAGCTGCGTGGTTCATACACACCTGTGTAAACTTCCTGTTTACAAATTCGCAGATTAGCTGAATGAGTCATGCACACCTGTGTAAACAAATTTAACCTATATCAGCACATTTATTCTTTTCATCTAATTTGATACCACACTTCCTGTAGGCAGCCAACAATTTTATTGTTCCAAGAATTTGACCGATCGAAACGATTCATTGAAATTCGCATAAAGTAAACAAATTTTCACATTTTCTTGTATGCATTCATGTAAACAATCTCATTTGCAAATTGGACCAGCAGAATAAAGTTATCAAATTAATTTGAATGATTTTTTTGTTTATTGTGCAATTCAATATCATCTCAGCCTGTAAGCAAATTCGTTGGAATTCATCCTGTGCAATGATTATTGTAGCAGCAAGATCATTCATGTTTACAAACCGTTCCTATAAAAGCCCAAGCCAACTCTTGGGGAGCATCAGTCATTTTAGTGAGTCTCAGTGATAGTTTAAAAACATAAAAAAATAAAAATGACAACCGCGCTAGTAAATGAAAGTTTTTCAGTAATTAAAAACTCAACAAATTCACGCTGCATAAAACTGTAGGGGAAATCATAGAGGCATCATAGAGGTAGTATTTAAGTCTATATATGGTTTAAGCCACGCTGATTGGTCGAATTGAAGAACCCGGTGCACTTTTTTCAGGATGAGTCCATGTGACAAGCATTTCTTCAAATTTCGGTTGTGTATGACATATTTAGTTTTAGGATGTAACGTTGTCAAAAGCTTTTCTAACTTTGCTCCAGGTGGAATTCGCATAAAGTTAACAAATTTTCCCATTTTCTTGTTTGCATTCATGTAAAGAATCTCATTTGCAAATTGGACCAGCAGAATAAAGTTATCAAATTAATTTGAATGATTTTTTGTTTATTGTGTAATTCAATATCATCTCAGCCTGTAAGCAAATACCTTGGAATTCATCCTGTGCAATGATTATTGTAGCAGCAGGATCATTCATGTTTACGAACCGTTCCTATAAAAGCCCAAGCCAACTCTTGGGGAGCATCAGTCAGTTTTAGTGAGTCTCAGTGATAATTTAAAAACATAAAAAAATAAAAATGACAACCGCGCTAGTAAATAAAAGTTTTTCAGTAATTAAAAACTCAACAAATTCACGCTGCATAAAACTGTAGTGGAAATCATAGAGGCATCATAGAGGTAGTATTTAAGTCTATATATGGTTTTAGCCAAGCTGATTGGTCGAATTGAAGCACCCGGTGCACTTTTTTCAGGATGAGTCCATGTGATAAGCATTTCTTCAAATTTCGGTAGTGTATGACATATTTAGTTTTACGATGTAATGTTGTCAAAAGCTTTTCTAACTTTGCTCCAGGTGGTGCTGAATGCTCAGAGCAAAACGGTAAGTCCTTATGCTTATCATGTAGATGTTGAGGATAATCCAAGGCGACTTCGAATATGTATCCAATTGGAGAATCAGCAGGAATTTCGAAAACGTCAATGTTGGGAACATCAACCCATTTGAATCCTCGGGTTGGTAAATGCTGTGACATGGCCCATCCATAAAGGTTATTCACATCATAATACATCAAGTATTTCTCTTTCTCCTCAGGCTTAAAACCATCCATATATTTATTATTTGCTTTACTATATCTGTTCGAACATTGACTTATACCACCTCGAATGCCTCTCTCTATGAATAGCAGTATATCTACGTCGGTTATCAGCTCTAGTTTCCCTTTGGTGTATTTTAGCATACAGATCTGAAGATTCACCAAGTGTTTGTATTTCAAATGTCTGCCAGACCTTTTCAGCATGATTGTAGTCAGCAAGGGATATAGGACTATCAATCAGTTTATTGTAGAACGCTTGTTGTGTTGGCAAGTTCCGGAAATCCAATTTATCGCAGTCATCAATAAAATAATATGGGAAGACACCTTTGCGTGTAAGAAGTTTGATAGTGTCATTATTCAATTCCTGCCATACTGATCTTGTAATATTCAATTTATCCAATGGCAGCAATGATGAAAGCTTACCTAAAAATTCAGCCATAAAACGGAAGGAATCGATAAATCGGAATTTTATGTGGCTGCCTTCCATGTGCTTGGTGAACGAGATATATCTTTCCTTGTTTATTGGTAAGAGATCAACTTTTCATGGGAAATATGTAGCTCAATATTGTCCTTAATAATTAAGTGGGCATCATACCCGGATAAATTATGAAAAATTACTGGAACTATGGAGCCATCTTGATACATGAGATTGCATGCATTATGCGCTGGTCCTCGATATTTTCCTGTTAAGTGGCAATGATCCCGAACTCGTTCCTCATCAGCTTCAAACATTTTTTCACATATATGGCTGCAAGTATTTTCAATATGTGAATGTCGTTCCTCTTTAGTCAGGGGCTGCATTGGCCTGATGTTCAGCTTTTCCTTTTTCCTGTACAGCTATGGATGCAATTTTTTGCAATTCTAATGCAAACCATTGTTCGCAATTCTTGCCTCGATATGCTCTGTAATATGAGAGCTTAGCATCATGTTTGCAGTGGAAATAGAAGCCTATGCTATGAACTTCATGCTCTTGGATTCGCTGTGTATTTTGGGTGTTTCCCTGAATCGGCTTCAATATTGACTCAAGATCTGCATACACACAAAACGGGACTGGATTCTTTTTTTATAATTCTTATATTCTAACCATTTCTTTTCCTCTAATGGAAACATAATTCTGCAATCATTTTGCTTCTCGCATTCGGGAGTGTGTGATACTAATTTTTCTTCAGAGCAAAAGTAGAGCAAACATCTATCCCAAATATATTTTCTGCCCTTATGTTTCGAAGTTTGTCTCAATACAAGGCGTGAAAGATCTTTAATCCAACAGAAATGATATCTGCCAGCATCGTCGTCATCATCATCCATATGATCATCAGCCTGGTCATAGTCATCTTGTAGCATTAAGAGGTTTACATGTCGCTCCGTCCTGTGTTTCGTAAGTCTAACCGGAACTGTGGTGAAGAAACGCTCTTTCTCTAGGATGAATACGTTTATTGATAAATCGTTCTGGCCTTCAAATTGTTTTATCTACTGAAGTGTCATGGGATATGTTATTCCAGTTAAATTTAGTACTGTAGAGTAATGAGGATATGATGAGGTCCTTTCAGAATGAAAATTTGTAGCATATAGCGCTGATGTTACGGCTCACGCGAAGCAAGCGTTATCATTATGTTGTACATTGATGCAAGCTTTCTTTGATGCAACCTCTTTTGGTAGAGGTATATACGAAGATCCTTGGAGCTCTTCAAACTTGTTAATATGTAAGCGACTATCTTTTTCCTGGAATTCTTCCAGCTGAGTGTTTATTGGATCCAAAATGTTTGATTTAGGCCACTCCTCTGAATTATCATGTGCAATAATCGGAGCAGTTCTTGCTTGAAAATATTTAATGTCTTTTATAATTTCATTGTCACCAGTTTCTTTAATAATTTTACCGCAAAACGTTCTAGAAACTTTAATATTTAAATAATGTTTTAATGTATTTCTAACACGACGCGTAAATAATTTGGCAGCGTCTTGCATAAATAGCTTCGGATCGATATGTTTTAAATTTGCTATAACACCTTGTCGAATTCTGTCTGCGAACGCTGTCTTTATTTCCTCCCACTTTACAAAATCACTTCTTCTTATGCGCTGTGTGATTCCTCCACCTCGACGGGGTGTTCTCAATAGTGCTCTCAATGCTTTAATTTGCTCAAGACAGCTCTCGAAATGTCGTTTCATAGCACTCTTATTGCACTTCCGAAATGCAACTTGAAATTTATGTATGTTTCTGTTGCACTTGTTAACAATATAGTCTTTATTCTCTGAATTTGTTAAACACTTCAACACATCCTTCCGCAAGTTTTAATTACTGAAAAACTTTTATTTACTAGCGCGGTTGTCATTTTTATTTTTTTATGTTTTTAAACTATCACTGAGACACACTAAAACTGACTGATGCTCCCCAAGAGTTGGCTTGGACTTTAATAGGAACGGTTTGTAAACATGAATGATCCTGCTGCTATAATAATCATTGCACAGGATGAATTCCAACGAAATTGCTTACAGGCTGAGATGATATTGAATTACACGATAAACAAAAAAATAATTCATATTAATTTGATTACTTTATTCTGCTGGTCCAATTTGCAAATGAGATAGTTTACATGAATGCATACAAGAAAATGAGAAAATTTGTTTACTTTATGCAAATTCCAGTGAAACGTTTCGATCGGTCAAATTCTTGGAACAATAAAATTGTTGGCTGCCTAGAAGAAGTGTGGTATCAAATTAGGTGAAAAGAATAAATGTGCTGATATAGGTTAAATTTGTTTACACAGGTCTGCATGACTCATTCAGCTAAAATGCGAATTTGTAAACAGGAAGTTTACACAGGTATGTATGAACCATGCAGCTAAAATGCGAATTTGTTTACAGCGGTGATATCAAATTACATCATAAACAGGGAAGGCATGCCTAACGTTTGGTAAACATTTAACATTTGATACCAAGAACCCTACTGCCCCAGAACCCCCATAGAAGGTGATCCAGAACTTCTGATAACTACAAATTCCTCGCTAAGAAATATTCAAGTAAGAAAACAGCAAATCCAAGGTGACGTCATGCTGATATCTACAACTCCCCAAGGTAACTTGAATTATTAGTAATATTGATTACACCTGAAAAGGTAAGATAGCTAATATCTCGAAAACCAAAGCCCGTAGAGGATTTCTGATGAAAATATCGTTCCCCCTCCCACCCCACACCACCTAGAATCCATTGGCATGAACAAAAATAACTTGAATTATGAATACGCTAATATCTCGAAAACCAAAGCCCGTAGAGGATTTCTGGTGAAAGCTTCATTACCCCGCCCCCTCCCTATCTTTATTATCCCCCCCCCCCCACATACCCACCATCTAGAATCCATTGGCATGAACAAAAATTTCCTACTATTAACTTTAATTATTACTAATATTAATTCAAATCCAGGCGCAACACTTGAAAACAACAAAAGCCCATTTAGGCGCACCACACATCCAAAAAAACCGTAGCATGCTGCTACGTATGGGCACAGAAAAGCGTAGCATGCTGCCACGTGTGGGCAAAAGTGAAGCAACAAACTTCCCAAAACCGTAGCATACTGCCACGTGTGCCCTAAAGTCAAGCAAAAAACTTCCAAAAACCGTAGCATGCTTCCACGTAAGGGCAAAAGTGAAGCAAAATCTTCACATATCCAAGAGAACCGTACAGCACTTCCAAGAAAGTCGTAGTACCGGAACATGCTGGTAGTATCAGATAATGCCGCTACGGCGCAATCAAGACCAAATGACACATCCAAGACTAAGCAAGTCAAGACTCAACGGTGTATCCAAGGCATAAGCCAGTCAAAACTCAATGGTGCATCCAAGACATTAACGAGTAAGCCAAGACCCTATGGTGCAGCCAAGACATAAATCAGTACAGTCAAGACACAATCCACATTTAGTATGTACTCAAACCACCGATGGAGGCGGCGAGAGTTCTACATAAAAAACTCTGGTTCAGAACTCTACCCATATATAGCAGCTTTAAAGAATATTCACACAACACCTCCATGGTCTCATGGTAGAGCACCTCGGATTTCACAAAACCAAGCGTTCTCGGTTCGATTCCAGCAAAAAAAAAACCAACATTATTTTATTAAAAAAATCATCTAAGACAAGAGCTTGAACTGCTGATGGGGATCAGCCAACCAGATGACGTCATCCCCTGGTCAGCCAGACGGAAGGAAAGGAATTCCCCCAGGCAGATCCTGTGACGTAGACCACTAGACGAAATCCCCCAGTGGCCCAGAACCCGGTCCAGAGCCACCAAAATAGTTGGAATTTTCCGGACACTTTTTGTATGGAAAAAGTGGGCCAGAATGAACATAGCTACACTACTTCTTATTGCTAGCTTACTTACTGATCTGTTTAATATGACGTTTTATAAGCCTACCGCTTTCTGTTTGACAAACATAATTTCTTGGTCCAAGTGCTTTTATTTTCACTATTCCAAAGTGTGATTTGTGAAGTTCCCTCAAAATCTCTTTCTGGTAAGATTTGGGAATCACCATTCTATGTCCCCTCATTAAGACCCCTTCCTGAACGTGAAATTCGCTCCTGAATTTTGTTATGGCCCAATATACTGAAGATAGTTCCAACAGCCAAAGGCAAATATAATCAGCGATTGCTAAACAATTACCTCGCATTACCAAAATGTTATGTTGCGCCTCGCGCTGTCGTCTGAGTTTATCAACCAATCTCCTATCTGCAGTTGACACTGTTACTCTGTAGTTAACACACCTGTGGATGACAGCTTTCCTATCGCAGTTGGCATGTTCTTGCAATTTACCTCCAGCTTAGTTTCATCAGACATCACGAAGGGCCAGTAATTTTTAGTCACCATTCTAACTAGGCTATTCCGTTTTGGAACTATTCTTTCTTTGCATGGCCTAGTGTTTACTTTAAAACTACGGAAAAGGTTCAGTACACAGTTGTCTCCTATGGCAGTGATTGTTGGAGCCAGCTGTGGACAGAGTAGTTGTGGATTGTTCGCGCTGGTCTAGATCTTCTGGCATTTGTTATATTGCGGATGACTCAGGAGCACATACTGTCGCTCGTGGTTATTTGCTGCAACGAATTCAGCGTCAAGTTTATAAATGTGAAAGCCTTCCTCACCTAATGCTGCCGGTATTGTTTATACTTTATATAGATCAAATGATGTTCGTTGAGGTTGAGGGATCTCAATTTTAACCAATATTTGTTGATTTAATTTCAGAGCTTCAACCTTCGCAATCTGGTTTGGAATTTGAAAATTTTGAAATCTCTCATCCAGGTCCAACTGTCGGGTGGCATTAGGCATGATTTCTGTTATCTCCTTCGCATGGATTATTAGTGGTTGCAGCTTTCCCATGTTTAGTGAGACCAGCATATCTGATAAAGTATCTAAAGAGCCATTGATTTCTCGTAGTTGGAGAATCATCGTTGTAATAATTTCGTTCAGCTCTAGTCTCAGCTTTAATGCGGTTAGCTCTTCGTTTTCATTTCTCTGCATTTTGATGATAGCTGAAATCTTATTTTTCAACTCCTCTGATTCTATTGCCACTTGAACCCGCGATACACCCTGGACCTATTAACCAGGGTTGATTTTACTACAGTAGTCAGTTCTTTGAGGAGGTTAAACGTCCGATTCTCTTTTCCGTTTATCCCGTATAATGACGGATGTATCTCCTCGGAATCTGCGTGATCCATCGTTCCAAATAGGGTCTTAAACATTGAACCTATTCCATCAAAGAAGGAAGGTTTTTTGCGACGAACTGTCCCTTCTTCGTGCGTATGATGGGCTAATTCCTCATGTTGTCGTTTGATTTTAGCTACCCAGATTCCTTTGCTGCTACCTCGCATTTGACTATTCCGGAATGACTGATCTCGGCACATAGTCGCGTGATAAGATTGCAGCAGTTGTTGGCGAATAGAAGCTCCTTCGATAAACCAGGTACATCTAGTTTCGACAAGATGGTCCAATGCTTGGTATAAAAGTTCACCTTCCCTATTTGTTCAAATAGTACTCCGGAATCTGCTATCGGCTGTATGGTGTAACCCACATTCTCTGCATTTATGACCGCTATAGATGCCAAGATTTCCACAATTACCGTCTTCATGGTGTTGGATTTCCCGACTTCTACTGAAACTTATCACTACTGTAAACTACTGGCAACCTCCTTATCTTATTTTCTTATTCGCAAGGCGTATTATTATTTTTTTTATTGCATTTTAATTCTACTAATTCTTCGGTATACATATATTTTCCCAGGACCTCTTTACCTGCTTTTTTTTGGCTCAACCTAGACGGATAGAAACAAAAACTGCTGCAAACCTCAGTTCTTATTGCCTCTCTAGGTTTGCGCGATGTTATTTCTGGAAAATCTAAATTGATTAGTCAGCAAAAAATCAAATTGGATGTCAAATTAAAGGAAATTGAAATTACAATTAATCTTGAAATTTTTTCGAGCGATTCGAGTGTAACCGCTTGAGTTTTCTGCCCTAGAGTATTCTTATATTCTTCGAGTTGTGTATGTATATTATCTCGTAGGGTCCCTTAAAAATGAGGATGATAAGAAGTAGTTCGCAGTTCCTTAATCTTCAGTAATTTGCATAATGCTTTCATGACTTCGCGCGTAAAATTTGCACCCAGAATTAAGATATTTTCAGTATAATTAATTGATTGCACTCTCGAGATCTAGTTCCCTGTGGAAACTAGTTTTTCAAAGGGGGGAGGGATGTTGTGGCCCGATCTACGGAAGATTCTTCCAGCAGCCAAACGCATTACAGCGAAATAATCAGCAATTGCTAAACAATAATCTCGCATGGTATTGTTCTGCAACTGTCGTTTGTTTTGCTGATTAGCCCAACAGCTGGCTGCGATGAGCGCTTAGTGGAGCAATCGACGATTACATTAGTAATTCACCTCGCATGGTAATTATTATGTAAAGCGATTGTTTACAACTAAGCGACTCAGGTGCTGCAACCGGTAGAACAAGCGACAAGGTTGTTGTCGAATATTGTGGCATAAAAGACCAATGACTGGTCTGGCGAGTGCCGTTCAGTATTCAGTTATAATAGTATCAAGTTTCCGTTCGGTTCGGAGTACGTTTAGAATTATTAAGATTGGTCAGTTCGCGTAAAATAAAGATTTATATGTGAGTAATTCGAGTGTTGTCATTTTTTCAATCAATTTTATTAGAAATAATCTTTGGATAATTGTCGGATTGTAATTGGGACACGACAATTGGCGTATTACGTGATAAACTCCTAGGAGCTGAAGGATTTCGAAACCCTACAGCAACCAATAAAATCTGCATACATGCCGCGCAAATCTTTCAGTCGATCACGCACTGAAATGCTAGCATGTAGGCAGAGACGTGGAGAGGACAACACGGAGTTCGCGGATCGAATGAAAGAAATGCGCGATCACATAAAAGAGGCTGTTTCGGCTAAATACCCGGAAGGGCAGAAGGGACTACTAGCTGAGTTGGAGGCCGATCTTGTAGCTACTTTTAAAGCGGGTGTGATGAGTAGATCACTACACGGCAAACTGTCTAGAAAGGTATTTAGCAGAGAAAGAAAGGGAGAAATTGAATTCTCGGAGTACATTTATCATCTCAGTTACATCGAATATAGCATTAGAAGGTAAGTTAAGGCTTTTAGTAGACACTGGATAAACATGTAACATCATTAAGGCTAATAGAATAAAAAGAAATACACCGATACAAAAACAGCAGAAAATAAGAATTGGAGGACTTTTGGATATGCCAAGAGCTATATAGGCACCTGTAAAGCAAAGTTTCAGATCGACAGCAGCCAGTATGCCTGCAGATTTAACGAAATTTGTGATAGGGATTCAATTCCAGCCGACGGTATACCTAGAATGGATTTTTTTAGTGGCAGAGCTATTATCGACTGCTTAAATATGAAAATGCTTCTAGTGAAAATATCGCAACTTGTGCAAAATTGGAACCCACAGCTTTGCAGGGAAGCAGTCAAGGAAATCTGTTCCAGGCCAGGATAGAAGAGGAAAACATAAACATGACAGGAAAAATAGTACCTACATTACAGGACCCATTTCTGTTACCAAAAGATCCGTATCACGCCTTGCGAAAGTTCGCAGGCTATCAAGCCTACAACGAAGAATCTAGCGAAGGATTGACCAGGGAACGCAGATACGGCGAGCACAGCGGAAATAGTCTGCATTGCAGACTCTTTGGATATGTCAAGAGCTATAGGCACCTGTGAAGCAAAGTTGCAGATCGACAACAGCCAGTATGCCTGCAGATTTAACGAAATTTGTGATACGGATTCAATTCCAGCCGACGGTATACCTAGAATGGATTTTTTTAGTGGCAGAGCTATTATCGACTGCTTAAATATGAAAATGCTTCTAGTGAAAATATCGCAACTTGTGCAAAATTGGAACCCACAGCTTTGCAGGGAAGCAGTCAAGGAAATCTGTTCAAGGCCAGGATAGAAGAGGAAAACATAAACATGACAGGAAAAATAGTACCTACATTACAGGACCCAATTCTGTTACCAGAAGATCAGTATTACGCCTTGCGAAAGTTCGGAGCCTATCAAGCCTATAATGAAGAATCTAGCGAAGGATTGAACAGTCAACGCAGATACGGTGAGCTCAGCGGATATAGTCTGAAGGATAGACTTGCATTTGTAAGAATCGCTAATTGGTAGGAAAAGTTTCTCTCCACCACAAAAGCAAGCTCAGGGGCTTTGGCGTAGAGGAAAGCTTAAATTTCAAGAATATGGAAATAAATCGGTGAGAACAGAATTTAGTAATTCTACTGCAACATTAATTACACCTAATGAGGTAAGTGTTGGTAAATGTTCGAGAAACTTAACGCTAGGTCCAGGATCTCCTCAGCAGAGGCCTTCAAATTCTGGAAGATCTTGGAAGGGGCGGATTTTTTAAAATCAAAATTTAAATTATACAACTTTACAGACTTACAGACCGAGAAGGGATATAAAAGGAAATATGATGGTAGTAAGGCCCTGTTTTTACTTGAGAGCGAACCATGACAAGAAGCAGGTAAATTTATAGATAAAGGTAAGGAGGTAAGGTAATGCCTTTAACAGAAATAAAAAAAACAAAAAAGTGAGAGTAATGAAAAAGATGTAAATTTCAAATCTCTAAAATAGAAGAAGTTTTAAAAAAAAGCTTAATACGAGAGTTAAAAAAAAGTTTAAAAAAAGAGAATGAGCAGGTTGAATATAAGAAAATATAACAAGATGAATATAGTTAAAAGAATATTAAATTTATGAAGGCAAAAAATTGACATCAAACCTAAAGTAGGACAGAAAAAAACAAAAACGAATAATGAAAATAAGATGATATTAAAATGGTGAAAAATAAACGCAGAGGTTAATGATAATTAAAGTAAAAGAAATGAAGTTGCAAAAGGAACAAGAGATAGAAGAAAGCGATTGAAAATGTACATAACATAGAGAAAAATAAAACGGTTGCCATCGGTTAAATAGGTATAGATAACATCGATAAATCTGTATATTCAAAACTTCCAGAGGACAGGCGGCAGCGAAATACTAGAAATTAGTAAGATTCAGTGGATAAGGATAACTATGCTGGTGTCTTTGAGCCTCGGATAATTTACGTCCGGAAGATGAGTGAAATAATCATTTGAACATGCGCAAGATATACACTATTCCTGTAAAAGTGAAGCCCACACATATGATCTACATAGATGCCGAGCTGCACTGAGAAGGCAAAAAGCAATAGCTACATCTTAGAGGAACCTTTATTGGACAGCTACAATTGGGAAACCTGACGGACCTACTAGCGCATAATTTCATGTTGAGAGGTCTGTAATATGGTATACCTACTAATATAGAATGGCATATCACAGAAACACACAAATAATTAAGTACGCGTGAACTCTCAATATAATTGAGAGAACTCCATCGTGCCACAAGGAGAGTCAATAAAAGATAGATAATATTTTTACAAATACGATTGTCAACCCACCGACCCCCGTAGCAACTACATAATCGAGACAATTTCTACATTGAGTGTTAATCATCTCCTGGAACAAAATATCCTCTTAAAACTTCGAAAATAAGAGCAAAGATTTTTTTTGTGCAGTCTATTGTAATAAAATTAGAGAAGCGTCTGTAACAAAAAGCGGTGCATAAATGCCACTGAAAATGTTAATGTGGAACTTAGATCTGGAATGGTCGATTCAATGAGAATCAAAATATATTGATAGCTCCGATTATTAAAAAAGTGGTTAACATGCAACTCGTAAATTTTGCATTACAAGATGTAAATATTGTTACGAGCGTGGCCTTAGTTCGTTATTACACAATATTTCGGAAATCATTCAAAAGTCCTTTCTTTAATAAACTTTACCGTACTCTCACAAATTCACAAATAATTATCAAATCAACTCTTTATAGATATCGCTGGTACTGTACTTCTAATTATCGCAATCACAATAGTCTACTTCGTTAACTTCACTGTCTGAAATAAGACTCCGCCCCCTGGATGTGAGTAGTGCCGTATTTATACTCTAAGAATTATACTAGAACCTTCCAGAATATTCCATTCTCCAAACCCAATTTACTGGGATGTCACTAACCTAAAGTTGTTTCCATTTCAAATAGATGTCGCTTGTATCACTTTGTGGCGCATGACACTACCCCCTTCTTAAAAATTGCTCGTCCCGAACAGCAGATGGTCCACTGTCTTGATGCTCTCCGTATTGACCCAAGCGATCTAGATGAACGATTTTTCTTTTGCATCTTGTACCGCGCTGATTCTTGTATACTATGTTATTAATTTTAGTTTTAACTGCATACGGCCCCTCCCAGTGCTCTGGTAACTTTGTAGAACGTCTCGTGGCCTCGTGCACATCAGCTAATCGTTGTCTGGCCTTCGTTACGTAGTCTTCTGGTAATTTTTGTTCGCCTCTGGGTATACCAAACCTGAGGTCCCTAGGATAGCGCTTTTCTTGCCGAAGATGCCCTTAGATGGGCTTTGTGCGGTCATATGGTAAACAGCTGATATATAAGCCATTAGAAATATAGGAAAATATCGATACAAATCGCGCTGATTGTAGTCGACTACTCTCCTGAAATGCCCGATTAATGTTCTGTTGAACCAGTCTTCCATGCGTTGATTTTTCTTTTGTCTCTTATCACCTTCATCTTCATTGTCTTTGATTCCTTTGTCCTCAGTTTTCTTAGCCTTTTTGTCGCCGTTGTCAACCTTGTCATTGCCGCCTTTGTGCTTCTTGTCATCATCATCGTCAGAACCTTTATTTTTACCTTTTCCGATCTTCAATATACCCTTACCATCGCCATTATCAGCATCTTTAGACCCCTTACTTTTCGTCTTTTTCTTTCTTCCATTCTTCTCGCCCTTCGGTTTCTTTCCATTCTCCTCTTTACTCTTATAATCGTAGTTATCATCGGCTTTGGATTTCTTTCCTTTCTTCTTTCGACTTTCTTTATCGTAGTCATCGTCATATTTTTCTTCCATCCGCCCACAATTTTTACATTCAGGATTGCATGGACGTTTTGAAAAGGCTTCTGCATTTCCGTGGACACGCCCTTTGCGGTATGGTATTTCAAAGTCATGAGGTTGCAATCTTGTCTCTCCATAAATAGCTTGCTCTCTAGCTCGCCATCTTATCCCTTCTTCTTATATTGATTGCATTCATCCTCGTTTCATACAGTCGTTTTTAAGGTGACCCAGTCTACTACATTTCCAGCATCGAAGGAGACCACGCGAAGGATTGGTCTCCAATGACGGGATTCTGCTGGGAGTCTGCTGCCGAGCTCGATATCTTGGCCCTTCTTCTAGCGCTCCCATTCGTCGGCGTTTTCTGCAGTCCCTTTGGAGGTGTCCTGGTCAATTACAATTCCAGAATCGAAGAATACCACGTGATGGAGTGCTCAGTGATGACTGCATTCTGTTGGAAGTACATTACTCCATCGAGATTTCTCTCACTCGTACTGCACTCCGAGAAGCTTTTCTAGCGGATTCGTATGCTAATGCATAGGCTAGCGCTTTTGCTGTTGACTTCTTTCTGCAATAGCAGTCACAATAGTCTACTTCGTTCACTTCACTGTCTGATATAAGACTCGGGCTCCTGGATGTGAGTAGCGCCGTACTTATACTCTGCGAATTATAATAGAACCTTCCTGAATATTCCATTCTCCAAACCCAGTTTACTAGGATGTCGGTAACCTTAAGTTGTTTCCATTTCCAATAGATGTCGCTTGGATCGCTTTGTGGCGCGTTACAATATTGTTACGAGCGTGGCCTTAGTTCGTTATTTAAAACACAATATTTCAGATATAATTCAAAAGTTCTTTCTTTATTTAACTTTACTGTTTACTCTCACAAATTCACAAATAATTATCAAATCAACTCTTTATTTATCGGTAGTACTGTACTTCTAATTATCGCAATCCAAATAGTTTACTTCGTTCACTTCGCTGTCTGAAATAATACTCCGCCTCCTAGCTGTCAGAGCGCCGTATTTATACTCTACGAATTATCCTAGAACCTTCCTGAATATTCCGTTCTCCGAACCCAAAGTTTACTAAGATGACACTAACCAAAAGTTGCTTCCATTCCCAACAGATGTCGCTTGATTCACTTTGTGGCACGTAACACTGCCGCCTTCTTAAAATTTGTTCGTCCCAAGCAACAGATGGTCCACGGTCTTGGTGCTCTCCGTATTGACCCAAGCGATCTAGATGAACGATTCTTCTTTTGCATCTTGTACCGAGCTGATTCTTATATACCATGTGATTAATTTTAGTTTTAACTGCATACGTTCCCTCCCAGTGTTGTGATAACTTTGGAGAACGTCTCGTGGCCTCGTGCACATCAGCTAATCGTTGTCTGAGCTTTGTTACGTAGTCTCCTGGTAACTTTTGTTCGCCTTTGGGTATACCAAACTTTAGGTCGCTAGGTAAGCGCATTTCCTTTCCGAAAATGTCCTTACATGGGCTGCTCATATTGTAAGCAGCTGATATATAAGCCATTAGAAAAATAGGAATATGTCGAAACCAATCGCGTTGGTGATAGTCGACTACTTTCTTTAGATGCTCGACCAATGTTCTGTTGAAGCGCTCTACCATGCCATCAGATAGTGGATGCAGAGGAGTTGTTCTGGTTTTTCTTATTCCCAGAATTTTACACATCTCTTGGAAAGTCCGTGATTCGAAGTTCCGTCCTTGGTCCGAATGAAGTTCATGAGGAACACCAAATATACTGACCCAATTCATTACTACTTGATCCGCTACTGTGGTAGACTCTTGATTAGGGATTGCATAAGCTTCAGGCCATTTACTGAAATAGTCAATAGCAACTAATATATAACGGTGAGCGTTATATGTTTCTGGAAAAGGTCCAGCGATGTCTACGGCTATCCTTTCAAATGGGGCTCCTACATTATACTTATGCATCTCTCCTCTACTTCTGTGTGGTGGTCCTTTGCAAGAAGCACAGATAGTGCATCTGCGGCACCATTCCTCAACATCCTCCCGCATATGTAACCAATAAAACCTTTCACGTATTTTGGAAATTGTTTTATTCACCCCCAAATGTTCTCCAGATGATCCACTGTGCATTTCTTCTAGAACATCTTTGACCTGGGATGCTGGCACGACTATTTGCATTCGGAATGACTCGCCGTTAGTTGATTCCCACTTGCGCTTTAATATACCACATTCAACGTGAAGAGTGTTCCATTGAGCCCAGTAGCTCTTCAGTTTCTCACTCCTCTCCGAGATATCTTGCCATTGTGGTCTTTCCATGTCTTCTTTCCAAGCAAGAATAGGTGCTATGTCTGGGTCTTCCCCTTGAGCTGTTCACAAGCTCTCGTTGTTCCAACCTGTCGATGGTTCCACCGTCATCAGCTGTATAGTTGCCTCCGTTTCTTTTTCTTCCAGCCGAACGCAATGTTTGCATTCAGCTTTGCATGGACGTCGTGAAAGGGCGTCTTCATTTCCATGGATACGTCCTCTTCGGTGTTGGATTTCAAAGTCATAAGCTTGGAGTCGCTCTATCCATCTCGCCACTTGCCCCTCAGGGTTCTTAAACTGCAAAAGCCATTTAAGCGCTGCATGGTCAGTGCGGAGGATAAATTTCTGCCCGCAGAGATATTTATGGAAATTCTTGGTTGAGTTTACAATGGCAAGTAGCTCCTTCCTTGTAGCACAATAATTTCTCTCTGATTTTGAGAGTGCTTTGCTAAAATAAGCTACTGGCAACTCTTGACCATCCTCCTCATGTGAATGGCATCCGTGACCAATATAAAAGTTTTTCCCAGCTTTGGATAGTGAAGCACTGGAGTTCCACAGAGCTGTTGCTTCAAATTTGCAAAACTCTCGTTACATTTATCTGACCATATGAACGGCTTTCCTTTTTCTGTAAGTTGATGTAGGCTCCTTGCTATATCTGCAAAATCTTTTACGAATCGCCTGTAGTAGGTAGCTAATCCAAGAAAACTCCTTAATTGATGTTTGTCCTTTGGAACAGGCCAATTTTTCACAGCTCTTATCTTCTCTGGATCAGTTCTTACTCCTTTTGATGAAACTATATGCCCCAAATATTTTACTTCATTCTTGAATAGAGCACATTTATTCGTACCGAGCTTCAGTTACGCATCTCTCAGTCTTTGAAGTACGTCCCGTTAGTTATTTTTATATTCCTCGAATGTCCTTCCGATCACAATTATGTCATCTAAGTAGACAAGACATGTTTTCCAGGTTAGTCCTCGTAAAACACATTCCATGAGTCGTTCGAATGTGGTTGGAGCATTACATAATCCAAATGGCATAACTTTGAATTGCCATAAGCCACTTCCAACTGAGAAAGCAGTTTTGTCTCGGTCCTCGGGATGTATTTCCACTTGCCAGTAACCGCTCTTCAAATCCAATGCGGAAAACCATTGCGCCCCGAAAAGGGTGTCCAATGTGTCATCAATCCTTGGTAACGGATAGCTATCCTTTCTTGTTACATTATTTAGTTGGCGGTAGTCCACACAGAATCGGGTGCTGCCATCCTTTTTCCTGACCAAAACTACTGGCGATGTCCAAGGGCTGTTAGATTCCTCAATTATGCCTTGTTCTTTCATGGAATTTATCATATCTGCAACTTCTGGTTGTTTGGCTAATGGTAGTCTTCGTGGTGGTTGCCGAATGGGCCTAGAATCTCCTGTTGTGATCCAATGCTGGACAAGATTTGTTTTGCCGAAATCATCATCATTCAATGCAAATAATTCCGAAAATTCATCGATCATCTCTTTGGCATCGTTGTATTGCTGTTCACTTAAGGCACTAGATGAAAGAAGTTTCTGAACCTGTTGAGTAGTAGCTGGTATACGTATTGCCTCCTTAATATTACTACCATTTTCCAAATTAACAATCTGATAAACAGGCTCACAATTTCCAATTATAGCACCTTCTTTTAGTTGTACCTCATTTTCGGATGTGTTGAGCACTCTGACTGGAATTAATGTTGCGCCTTCTGTCTTCACTAAAGTCTTACCAACGATGATGTTCGATGTTACTTTTGTAGGGTTAGGCTCTACCAGATAGAATCGGCAGGTCCCGATGTCATCAGAAAGCTTTGTCCATACTAGCGTCTCCGAGAATGCAGAGAGAGTGATATTCTCACAGACCATCGTCCTTATTTTTGCAGGATAATCTGTTCCTCCTCCTAGTCTCGTAGGAATTTCTATGTTGCCATAATTGAGTATTCGTTCTCCGACATCTAAATTTATTTTATATGTGGTCATAAAGTCTACTCCAAGGATGCATTCATCCATTATGTCTGAAACTAGGAAATTGTGAGGAAATAGTAGTTCACCTAGTTGAATATCCAAAGTTATTTCTCCAAAAACTTGTGCTGCGGCTCCAGTTGCTGTTCTTAGTAAATATTTGGTGGTGTTGTGAAGCCATTTGTTCTTGACAAGATCCGCTCTAATAATTGATCTCGCAGCTCCAGTGTCGATAGTGACAACGCAGTCATTTTTTCCTACACTTCCATATATAACAAGACTGCTATTATTTCTCTGCAACTGGGCTATCTGAATGATGACTTCGGGGCTGTCGACTCTACCAACCAACTTCTGCCCCCCCCCCCCGACTGCTGAACATGGGAGCCGATGCGACTAGTAGCTGTTTGATTTCTAGTCTCTCCCCGAATAGATTGGTCCCCGGCTCGACATCTTTGGCATTCTGTTCTGTCCTTCTCTTCTGGTGATTCTGTTCGACGGCGTTTTCTGCAGTCCCTTTGGAAGTGTCCTGGTCTATTACAATTCCAGCATCGCAGAATACCACGTGAAGAATTGCTCTGTGATGGCTGCATTCTATTGCAAGTACATTCCTCCACCGAAATTTCTCTCACTCGTACTGCACTTCGGGAAGCAAGCCTGGCAGATTCATACGCTAGTGAATAGCCTAGTGCTTCTGCTGTTGATTTCTTTCCCGCTAGCCTCAACGCTTGTTGTAAATTTTGATCTGCAATAGCGTTCACAAATGCTTCTGTTGCCACTTCATTAAGGAAATCTGCATTTACGCTAGAGTATGAGAGATAAGCTAATCTTTCCACATCACCCTGCAGTTGTTGTAGTGATTCGCCATGCTTTTGAATCCTGTTGCGTAGCTGTAGGCGATATACTTGCTGCATGTGTTCATCTCCATAACGTAACTCTATCGCCTGTACTAATGAAGTATAATCACGTTGCCTTTCTATCGGTATAGTTTGTAATAACTCTGATGCAGAACCTCGAAGTGCTATTACCAGAGCTGTAGCTTTGTCTGCATCATTCCATCCGTTTACTTCGGAAGTAGCCTCGAATTGTCTCTTGAAAATATGCCACGAATTTTCTCCATCAAATATTGGAGGTTTCATTCTGCCTGCATTGGATATTTCAATTCCTTCGTGCCGTGGTTGTCGATGCTTCATCTTCTCCAAATCTGATTTGAAGTTGTCAAGCTGTTCGGTCACTTTTTGTTAAACTTACGCCACTTCTTGCTCGATTCCTTCAATTTTTAAATTTTCTTCGTCTAACGAGTTTTTCAGGAAATTCTTTTGTTCCTCTAAGCGATTTTCTAGACAATTCTCCAGAGAACTCTTTTGTTCATCCAAACACGTTTCCAGTGATTTCTTCTGCTCATCTAAACGGGATTCCATAGAATTCGGTTGTTCATCCAAAGCATTCTTCTGCTCATCTAAACGGGATTCCATAGAATTCTTTTGTTCCTGGAGAGAATTCTTTTGTTCGTCCAAACGGGTTTCTATAGATTTCTTGTGTTCCTGGAGAGAATTCTTTTGTTCGTCCAAACGGGTTTCCATAGATTTCTTGTGATCCTCGAGAGAATTATTTTGTTCCTGGAGAGAATTCTTTTGTTCGTCCAAACGGGTTTCCATAGATTTCTTGTGGTCCTCGAGAGAATTCTTTTGTTCCTGGAGAGAATTCTTTTGTTCTTGGAGAGAATTCTTTTGTTCCTGGAGAGAATTCTTTTGTTCATCAAAACGGGCCTCCATTTTGCTCATTAAAGTACTTAAAAGCTGTTCTATATTCATTGCAGGCTCTTCCTCAATTTCTGGTTCTTCTTCGAAAACGAATATCTCAGGATTCTTTTCTTCCTCTATCAAAGCTTGTCTAAGTCGCTCGACTAGAACATTCTTTAGGCCAGTCGTTTGTAATGACCGCTTCCCCAACTCCACTTTCAATTCCTGTATGCGAAGCTCCTCTAGCTTGCGTCCCATTCTTGCGTCTTTTGTCATTCACTCACAGTTTAATATAAAATTATCTTTCGGAATTTTTACATACGATTTCACAAAATTAATCACTCTTTGAATTTCAAATTCAAATGCCACCACTTTATTTCGCGATTTTATTTTACTTCTGACACCAGTTGTTACGAGCGTGGCCTTAGTTCGTTATTTAAAACACAATATTTCAGATATAATTCAAAAGTTCTTTCTTTATTTAACTTTACTGTTTACTCTCACAAATTCACAAATAATTATCAAATCAACTCTTTATTTATCGCTAGTACTGTACTTCTAATTATGGCAATCCAAATAGTTTACTTCGTTCACTTCGCTGTCTGAAATAATACTCCGCCTCCTAGCTGTCAGAGCACCGTATTTATACTCTACGAATTATCCTAGAACCTTCCTGAATATTCCGTTCTCCGAACCCAAAGTTTACTAAGATGGCACTAACCTAAAGTTGCTTCCATTCCCAACAGATGTCGCTTGATTCACTTTGTGGCACGTAACAATATGTATGTAATATGTATTAATATTACAAAAGCTGAAATAAGTGTAGCACAAAATCACTGGCAGTAGATATTTGGAAAACAGCAAGCTCAAACCAACAGCAACATACTAGTACTTCTACCCACTATAGGGCATCATACTCCAAATTCGTAATGCAGAACAGCAGCAAGTCGAAGCAGGCATGGGGTTCGACGTTTCCATTGACATAATATCACCTTTACAGCGAATCCAGACCAGACCATTATGAAAAAACAGTTGGAGCGACTACAGTAAATTTAAGGTTTCTATTTTATTAAAGAGCTGCAAATCAAGGTACTATAGTGATATAGTGCGAAGTAGTAAATTTGTAATGTAAAAATTAAGGTAGCTATGTGGGATAGGCGAAGCTTGTTTATACTAACAGAAATATGAATAAAAATTTGATAAGAATGTATCATAGCAACCATTTTCTCCTAAGAGCAAGTATGAAACAATTTTGAAAGATTATAGTTATTATTTACAAATTAAAGAGAGGATATTATTACGTAAGATTGTAGTGTAGGATATGCGGTAAGATGAAAAAAAAAGAGGTGTGGTAAGGAAATGGTAAAGAGAAACATATTATGACAAATGTAACAGAAAACGAAGAAAGAAAGAGTGATAATTGATAAATTAAGTAATAACTGAATTCAAGTTGGTTATTTTAATGAATGATGAAGCTTAGAAAGAGTAGGTATATGTATCAATGAAATACTGACCTTACTATAAAAAAAGTATATATATAACAGAGAAAATTTTACATAAGAAGAATATGTAATAGAAATAATTTTCTACATTTTGTAAGATGTCTGACGGAGAAAAGAAAAAGAGCAAGTTTTAAAATAAGAAAACAAATGAAAGAAGATTATGCATATAATATTATAATGCCTGTGAATTAATTAAGATTTTTTTTTAGGTAAATCATGAAATTTTAATTAAAAGAAAAAAGAGGAAGAAAATATAGATATGTTGAAAGAAGATAATACGATAGAAATTAAAGAAAATAAAATAAAAAGAGAGATGAAATGCGAACGAAAAGATGTGAAATGATGTAAAATCAAAAAATTTAAGAAAAAGAAAATATGAAAATTTAGATAGTTAGTATGTAATGAAATATGTTCAGTAATCTGAACCGAACCACGGCTTAAGATATTTTCAGTTTTTAATTAAGACTGTTGCATTCTCCCGACCTAGTTCCCTGCCGAAACTAGTTTTTCCAAGGGGGGAGGGATGTTATGGCCCAATATACGAAAGATTCTTTCAACAGCCAAAGGCACATCTGGTCAAATAATCAGCGATTGCTAAACAATTACCTCGCATGGAATTGTTCTGCAACCGTAGAATGTTTTGATGATTAGCCCAACAGCTGGTGGCGTTGAGCGCTTTGTGGAGCAATCGACGATTACAATAATAATTAACCTCGCATGGTAATTATTATGTAAGGCGATTGCTTACTACTAAGCAACTCAGGAGCTGTAACCGGTAGAGCAAACGACAAGGTTGTGTCGTTTGTTTATATCCGCGCTGTGAGCAAAGAAAGCTTACTTCCGAATATTGGGGAATCAAAGACCAATGTCTGGTTAGGCGACTGCCGTTCAGTATTCAACTATAATAGTATCAAATTTCCGTTCGGTTCGGTGTACGTTTAGAATTATTAAGGGCAGCGACATACGATCAGGTTTTTCCGTCCGGCTGGCCGTCTACGGTTTTTACCGTCGCCGTGATTACACGACATACGAGACGGTTATTCTCGATTATATGTGGATACAAGTCAGTGAGGTCAGTTCAGTAATTTTTAGAGCTATTATAAAATAAGGAGGTTTTTCCAAATCCTCATTTACTCGAAAGATGAAATGATGATGAGAAGCTTTTGTAGTTTGTATATAATGTCTTCTCACTCTTTTGATGCTTATTACTTGACATAGTTAAGGGAAAAGTTTCAAAATCAAAACCTTTCAAGCCGCTCTGCGCCAAGCATTTTACCTTACTAGAAAAAAAACCCAAATCATTCTAAATATCGCACGCGAACTCCAAAGACCATCTCAAATTATATTATTAAATGTACCTACATATCGTTTCGTTCGGTGCTTCTGTACTACTGCACTGCGCTAAGTTTCAACAAACCTTCCGGGAAAAACCGAACGTATATTGCGTCCCATTGAACTCAATGAGTTTAGAGTTTCATTCGGCAGCAAACCGTATGTATCAGCCGTCATCAAACGGTGGCCAGCCACGGTTGCTTTCAGGTTCTAAAATCGGTCTGGTTTTAACCTGATCGTATGTCACTTCCAAGTTAATCACTTGGAATTCATTTGGCACGGAAAAAACATAATCGAATGTCGCTACCCTAAGATAGGTCAGTTCACGTAAAATAAAGAATTATATGTCAATAATTCGAGTGTTGTTATTTTTTCAAGCAGTTTTATTTGAAATAATCTTTGGATAATTGTTCGACTGTAATTGGGACACGACAATTTCTCTACTCTTTTATCTGGTTGACCTTTTTTAACGCGTGGATGATACTTTGAAAACCATCATCACTGATTGTCTCCTCTTGGACTTTATCTAAGGTAACAAATTGTTCGCCTAATTTTTCTATAAAATTCACATTGCTATCAATTTCTAATTCTGTGCCGCTACTTTTGACTGGTACACGAGAAGTGCAATCTTCAATATTATTTTTCGACTTTACGTACTCTATGGTGTATTTAAACCCAGCTGGAGTTCAGTTAGCTTCACCATAAATTGTTACAAGTGGTTTATGGTCGGTGTGCAAGGTAAATGTGTTGTTGAAATTTAGTGACCCCAAAAATAATTGCTAAACTTTCTTTTTCTAGTACACCGTAATTAACTTCCGCTTTTTGCAATGTACGCGATACGAATGAAACCGGTTTTCCTTTCCTTCGATTCTTATTAGCAAAACCGCTGATATCCCTACATTGGAGGCATCACATACCACATAAATTGATCTAGTAGAATTACAATGTGTCAAAGTTATTTCCTCGCAAATTTCTTCTCTAATGTGATTAACAGAATGTTCACATTTTTGATCCCAAACAAAATTATTACCCCTTTGCAGTAACTTATAAATGGAGAGTATTGTTGACAATCTGGGTATAAATTTTGCATAATAATTTATGAGCCATTTGAATGCCCTAACCTCTGCTAAATTAGTTGGCCTTGGTGCATTTTTAATTGCAAAAATTCGATCATCGGTCTTCAGTAATATCTGTTTACTGATTTTGTGTCCTAAATATATTATTTCGTCTTTAAAAAACGTTATCACGTTCTAATTTTAGTCCTGCTTTACTTAACGATTTAAAGACTTTTCTCAGTGTGTCAATATGTTCTTCGTCTGTTTTTCCTGTCACGACAATATCGTCTAAGAATTTAATGACGTTTGGTATTCGCACTAAAACTTTTTCAATTTCTTTCTGCACTATTCCTGAAGCTGGCTTAAGACCGAATGGCAGTCGATTCACTCCATAGATGCCTTTGTGTGTTGATATAAAAGACCGATAATTATACGAACTACTATTTATTAAGGTTAATTATAATTAGTTACAATGGTAGCACGAAGTGACACGGCGGAAGTGAGAAACGTCAGAGAGTGCCCCCGTATCATGTTATCTCAGAGATACCAACCTTTTTGGAAACACAAAAGTGTTTGGTTACATTGAGAACTTTTGTTGTGTAAAAATGCTTTATCAGTAAAAAATGAATGGAAATAAAATTTCACAAACTGTGGGAAAAAGCTTTGAAGTAAATAAAAATGAAATAAATGAAATTAATATGCAATATCTGATATTATTAATTATGTTAGGTTGTTGTGTAGTTGTTAACAACAACAACATCTGTAAATTAAACCTAATAACAAAGCTAATCTCAATGTTACTGTGCTTCCCTACTGTGTCTATTTCTCTTGTTAAAAAGAATTGTATATTGTATATTTTTTCATTCGCTATTTCCTTCATACATTTCCTCACACGGAAAGAACATTTGGCGCCGAAACCCGGGAAAAAGTGAAAAACGGGAAAATTATTAATTACAAAAACTTCATTCAATCGAAAGCGTTTATAATCAGTTGCTCATGACTGTGCTTACGCAAAATTGGATTTATTCATTAAGAGGATTCTAGACGACGTGACCCTCACCTAGCAGTTTCGAAAAATTGTACGTAATACATCTAACATAGCTTGAGACAGATTTGAAACCATTTGCACTGAACTTGAAACAATTGCGTTCATCTCACACAGTCCTTTCATTTATCTTGGCATTACAGCGAACTTAAAATGGAAAAGCTAATTCGAAAACAAACACAGGTGATAACTCGTATCGAAAAGTGTATGGATTATACGAAGAAAAGTGGGACCGAGAAGTTCAATGAAAGTTTATTTCAAATTAGAATTGACTTGCTGAACAAATATTGGGATAACTTTCAGTCTGCTCATTATGAGCTTACATCAGATTGCACCAGTGAAGATCTGGTGTCTCCATATTTTAAAGAAAATCAGTATGAGACGACTGAGCTAATTTAGTGTGAAGCGTATAGCGAACTGAAAGAGATGGTAAAGAAACTTAAACCTGATTATTCTGAATCTTCTACCTACCGCCAAAGTACTTCAGGGGCCAACAATTCCACCTCTAATCTTCCCAAAATTGAACTTACCCGCTTTAGTGGAGATTTAAAGGAGTTGTGATCTGTCCACGACTTATTTAAGAGTCTTATTGACTCAAATGATGATCTTAAAGGACCCCGAAACTCTACTATTTGAAGACCAGTCTTTCTGGTTCAGCTTAGCAGCTGCTACGGAACACGACGATCACTGATGCCAACTATGCCACAGCATGGCAATTACTTTGTGATAGATATCAAAACCCTCGACTACTTGTAACTTCCTATTTGAAATTCTTATCTTCGTTGCCATTAATGCCAAGCGAATCAGCTGAGAGTCTACGTCAGCTTTATGATGGTACAAATGAAGCTGTAAAAGCATTACAGTCTTTAAACCTCCAGTGAAAAGTTGGGATGACTGGCTAGCCTTTAGTACCGTGCAAAGGTTAGATCCAGTTACAATGAAAGATTGGGAAAATTCCTTGAGCTCTACCACTATTCTTCCTACGTTTGATCAGCTATGTACCTTCATGCAGCATCGCCTTAATACACTTGAAGCGATAAATGTTAGCGAAGCTTACCCGAAAGACAACAATAAAACTATGTTCCAGAAGCCGTCAAGCAGGATTCCACCGCTCAAAGTACATGTCCCTACTAATAAAGTAGCTGGAAAATTCAGTAAATATCCAATATGCACTGGAAAGCATCACCTGCTCATCCGTCCTTCGTTCCGATAGCAAGCTGTACTTCAGCGTTGCGACTTCGTGGCTAAGGGAAGACAACAGATGCAAGCAGTGTAATCAACAGCATCACTCGATGTTACATTTACAACAAAAGGATTCCTTTCCTTATAGGCCATCTGGTTCGTCTACTTGTGCTACCAATGCTGTTTCTTAGATGCAGCCAGATAGAGATAACCAATCTGCATCAAATTTAAATCCAGCTTCATCTTATACTGCTGGTCACATAATAGCGTTTACTACTAATATGAAGATAACATATTGGCTACGCACAATCCGTCTTGCGACAGCACAAGTTACTTTGGTATCACCTGAAATGAAGACGCTCAATATTCGTGCACTAATAGACCAAGGCTCACAAGCCACCTTTGCCTCGTCATTTGTTGCAACTTATTTACAGTTACCTTAAAGAAAAGTCAACATTCCTGCGCAAGGCGTAGGATCCTCAAGCGGAATTGTGAAATCTATAGTTACTGTGATCATTCAATCTGCTGCCGAGCCGAACTTCTCATTACAAACTGCTGCATTAGTTTTGCCTAAACTATAGAAGATATCAGTTCCTCCTATGAGGAAAATAACCAATTTCTCACATCTTCAGGACTTACATCTAGCCGGTCCAAGATTTACTGATAATACTTCCATCGATCTAATTATTGGTGCTGATATCTACAATCTGATAATTCGAGATGGACTACGACATGGCAGTCCAATGGCGCAAAACACTTCCCTTGGCTGGATTTTATCAGGACCTATTGATACCAAACCATATCCAGAAATCTCTGAAGTTAACGTACATGACACCTATCCAGATAGTTCCTCCGACCAATTAGATGTTCTTCTTCAAAAGTTTTGGCAACTAGAGGAGGTTCCATCTACTCAAAAAACTCTTACAGAATAGGACCAAGCCTGTGAAGACTTCTATAAGACCACAACTCGACGAGAGACAGATGGTCGATATATAGTAAGACTAGCTATTCGCCACGAATATACCAACCAAATAGCTTTTGGTGATTCAATGTCCAATGCAGTTAGAAGTTTATTACTAGTGGAAAAAAGGTTTCTCTCCAACAACCTCTTGAAAACTCGTTATACTGATTTCATGGGGGAATACTACAATCATAACCAAAATCATAAATCAT
This sequence comes from Dioctria linearis, assembly GCA_963930735.1. Taxonomy (NCBI): domain Eukaryota; kingdom Metazoa; phylum Arthropoda; class Insecta; order Diptera; family Asilidae; genus Dioctria; species Dioctria linearis. Next base: position 206,199,129 of record OZ005742.1, read on the forward strand.
CAACCTGCTTGCCACTTCTACCTATCCCATCATGGTGTTATACGAGAAAACAATGTCAGTATTAAGCTAAGTGTAGTTTTCAACGGATCAAAACCGTCAAAAGGAGGATTATCGCTGAACGAATATTTGGCCGTTGGACCAAAATTACAATCCGATCTTTGTGTAATAATCTCACGATGGAGACATCACTTAATCACATTAACTGCAGATATCAGGATGATGTACAGGCAGATTCGAGTAGACAGACAAGATTGTGGCCTTCAAAGAATAGTATGGCGACAAGCATCATCAGCGCCAATTCAAAGATATCGTCTTCTTACCGTTACTTATGGTACATCACCTGGTCCGTATCTGGCCATGCGGACGCTTCTACAACTGGCAGAAGATTAAAAGTTTACATATCCAATTGGGTCAGAGGTAATTTGAAATCACTCCTACGTGGATGATGTAGTCTTTGGGGCTGACACTGTTCAGTTGGCCGTCAAAGCTCAACGAGAACTAGTCGCCATTCTTAAAGCTGGCGGTTTTCAATTGCACAAGTGGGCTTCTAACTCTGACGAAGCTTTACAACTGAGTGGAGCTCAGGGATCCAACGTCGAAGTAAACTTATCAAAGAAAGCTGTCATCAAAACACTTGGCCTTTTTTGGAATCCATCATCAGATTGCTTTAACTTTCAAGTAAAAATACCAGATTTACCAAGCATACTTACCAAAAGAACGCTTCTGTCGGATGTTGCTAAGCTCTATGATCCCCTAGGAGTAATCTCACCAACCATTCTAATAGCAAAATCTATGATCCAGAAGTTATGGTTACAAAGGCTAGACTGGGATACACCACTTCCCCAAAATATTGCTCGTGAATTTAGAACCTTCCGACAAGAACTCGAATATCTACAGAACATCTCTATTCCAAGGTGGATTGGTATACATTCTTCGGCGATATTTTATGAGAACCATGAATTCTCTGACGCATCAGAGCAAACTTTTTCAGCTGTGGTCTACTTTCGAGCAGTGCAGGACTATAATGATGTCCAAATATCCCTCCTATACGCAAAAACAAAACTTGCCCCGTTGAAGCCAGTAACTGTTCCCAGATTGGAGTTAATCATCTACTAGCTAAGCTGGCCAACAGCTTGGAATCAACCTTAGCTCTCGAAAGCATTCCAATTTACTGTTGGACGGATTCACTGACCGTACTCACGTGGCTAAAAGCTCATCCATCAAAATGGAAGACGTTCATTGCAAATCGAGCGAGTCAAATTCTGGAGCTTGTGCCAACTGCAAAATGAAAATACGTACCTTCAAACAATAACCCAGCTGACTGCGCATCAAGAGGAATTCCTGCTCCTCAGCTAGTAACCCATCATCTGTGGTGGGAAGGACCCCGGTAGCTGAAATGTTCATCCACTGCATGGCCGCAACTTCCAACGAGACCTGTTCTTATTTTTGAAACAGATCTTGAAGAAAAATCGCCTATTACAAGTGCAGCAACGACCTTCACGCCCCATCCTTAAATCGACTTTTAAGTGTCACTGCTTGAATTTTTAGATTTCATCACAATGCAACTGCTCGCAAATCGCTTAAATGCTGCGAGACCGGAGATCTAACACCCAAAGAAATCCATAATGCTCTTCTATTCTGGGTTCGATGTGATCAACAAATTGCTTTTCCTGAAGAATATCAGAACCTTTCAAGAGGGCGAACTATATCAGCAAGTAGCTCAATTCTTCGATTATCTCCATATTTTGAGACAGTAACTTCGACTCTTCGCGTGGGTGGACGATTGCAAAAAGCTTCTATGTTTAATGACTCAAAACATCAATTTGCATTAAGTAAAGGAAGTCCATTATCAACTCTTATCGTACGTAATGCTCATCAAAAGACATTTCATGGAGGAGTCCAACTAACCTTGTGCTACATTCGACAAAAGTTCTGGATTCGTGGAGCCAGAGATCTTGTTCGAAGCCTTGTTCGTCGCTGCATGACGTGTTTCCGACAAAGATCATCTGCGCAGCAACAACTGATGGGTATCCTTCCACCTGAGCGAGTACAACCAAGCCGTCCCTTTCTGCATAGTGGATTAGATTATGCAGAACCGATTTTTGTTCGTTATGGTCTTTATTTGTCTGTATTGCTACTAAAGCCGTTCATTTAGAGCTGGTCTCCGACCTAACCAGTGACGCTTTAATCGCCGCCTACTAGCGATTCACAGCGCGACGAGGATACTGCAGAAAGATTTTCAGCGACAATGTAACTACCTTTGTTGGTAGCTCGAAGAAACTACGACAGTCGTTCTTTCTGTGCCAGTCTAAACTGCCATCTCAGCTAATTCATCTACTAACTTCACAAGGAACTGAATGGCATTTTATTCCGCCAAGTGCTCCAAACTTCGGAGGTCTATGGTAAGCAGGGGTGAAAGCCGTAAAGCATCATTTTAAGCGTGTCATCGAAAGCTCGAGTCTCACTTTTGAAGAGCTCTATACACTTCTCACACAAATTGAGGCGTGTCTCAATTCTCGACCGCTATATCCAATGAGTCCCGATGCTGACTACCTTGAAGTTCTTCCATCTGGGCAGTTCTTGATTGATGATTCTCTCCTCACCGTTCCAGAATCTACAGACGAGTTTATTAATCCAAATCGACTGTCAAGACGGAAACTGGTTACGCATATGTACCACCTCTTCTGGAAACGCTGGTCTGCAGAATATTTAAATAATATGCAAGAACGAACAAAATGGCTGCGAAAACAACATAACCTTCGGCCTGGACCTTTAGTTCTGATAAGAGATGACAGATTTCCTCCTGCAACGTGGGCTCTTGGGCGTATCACAGCAGTCCATCCAGGCTCTGATGGACTAGTTAGAGTCATTACTATCAAATCAGGAGGACATCTTTTTAAACGAAAAATTAATAAAGTCTGTGCGCTGCCTCTTCCAGACAGCGATGAGTTTCCTGGCAGCCAGGATACTTCAGGGTGGGCAGTAGATGTCATCACACCTCCCACTACCAATTACAGGCCTTAAATCTTTTTTCGTCCCCGGACGAGGCGGGCAGTATGTTAACAACAACAACATCTGTAAATTAAATCTAATAACAGAGCTAATGTCAATGTTACTGTGATTCACTACTGTGTCTATTTCTCTTGTTAAATTGAATTGTCTATACATCTAAGTTAGTCGTTTTCTTAATTTTGTCAATTGTTGTTTTTCAATGTCACTTCTTGTCGAGAGTTCAAATAGGAGATGAGATATTAGTTTTTTGAATAAAGTCGTTTAAATTAAATAGAAGTTTTGTATATTTTTTCATTCGCTAATTCTGTTCATACATTTCCTCACACAGAAAGACAAGTAGTCGACAACGAACTCACGCTTGCACAATATAAAATCTCTCAAAATTAATTTCACGCAATTAATAATTATACAGTGTTGTTACTTAAGTAGCTTGGATCCTGGACGGAACCACCAAAAAATGTTGCACAAGGCAACTTGGTTCCGATAGGATCACCAAATAATTTAATGCGCAGAAAATGGTTCCTGGAACTATGAAAAAATACTTTGTATGGAAAGGCTACACCATCTGCTTGTATAATAAGCTGATATAAAGTTCCGTGTTGTTTAACAATACTGTAATTTCAGCACGTGGGAAACAAAACAGTTGCTGTAGAACTGTTCGCAAGTCATATGTGTTGATGTTATCTTTGGTGGATTAAGTTAGTGCAGCGGTATATTAAAATCAACACGAATAGATTTACATTTCGATTTAATAAAAGGGTTCACATTCAGATAAGCTTAAGCACTCTAATTCACAGCAAAGCATTTATTTACAGTAAAACTGGAACTTTCTTTAAATTTATGATCTTAAAGCTATTTAAATTACAATTTCAACCAAACAAAGGATAATTCGCAGGTATATTCCAGATAACCCCATTTGGGAAGTATAGGTATAACTATCTTGAATTTATCCTGTACAAGGCACCTTGAATTTACTATTGAATTATTATCAAAAAAAAAGTAATTAAATATAAAAACCAAAATTGCAGCACTTTATTCAAAAAGAAAGATAAATCACTTAACCATAATAATTTTATTAAATTGTAGTTACTTAACAAATTTCACCTTCATCAAAAATCGCATATGAGCTTACGCTTACCGTAGGCAGATTGTAAGCCGATTCGCACGATTTGCACAAAGTAAACCTCAAACAAAAATGTAAGGAAGAATTTGAACACTTGACAAAATATACCACGAACTGAACTGCATGAACCCGAATTTTTTTAGAGAGTGATCCATGCAAATGCTTGGCCGTATATAAGGTCTGAACCGCCATCTTTTGTTATGGAACCCGCAACCATAATACAAAATTCTCAGAATGTATTATTTTTCATCAGTTGTAATTTATCTCATTCGATGAGGAATATTAACATCTATCTTCCTCCATCAAAACACTTCCATCGTTAATTAAATTTCATGGAATAAAAATTAAAATTCCAAATTGTGCTATAACATGGCGCAAATAAATTCTTGTCGTCCATGTTGGGAGATTCGATGTGAAATGTAAATTTTAGCTATCTCGCTTTTACTCGCTATATCTTTCCTTCTCATTAGTTATATGAGAAATCAAAAATTATTAAATATGATTTCGTTGAGATATCATCAGGTTTCTCGTAAAAAAATACTCCAAATTCATGTGCCATATGTTGGCAATACATAAATTCTGATATGTACTTAGTACCGCGGCATTTATAATTTTCGTTTGGCGGTCGCGAGTTTTCCGTATGAAACCAAGGAAAGTGTGTAAATTATGTTGTGATCATTGCTTAATGTGTGTATGTATTTATCTCATAAGAAAATTTGTTCTTTAAATAATTGTGTTCTCATAACCTCTCTTCAGGTGAGATTTTCGCGAAAAGTCTTTGCTCGTTGGTTTTTTGTAAAAAGTGGTTTCAATACTTCAAAATCTTTGATTTTATTCTATTATGAAACATTAGTTATTGTGAAAACTCGATATTTGAGTGAATTAGTTTCCCTTGCAACAGCTGAAAGAGGTGCAAATTTATGTATAATTTTCCTGAAAACTTTTCGCAGGAAAGTGTATTGTTATAATTAATGTGTTCTGTGATAATTTTTTAATAATTGGTGCAAATTTCAAGTGATGGAAATTGAAATTGAAATAATTATTACCAAAATTCCATTTTTCATGGGGTTGTTGTTGCTTTTTACATTCATGCTGCGTGCAAATTATGAAAAACTTATGCTTTTCTGTATAAATTCGTTGATATTTCTTAATATGTAAGTAGTTCATTGTTTACATTATTTAATTAATTGATGTTTTCTTTTTATTCCAGATAATTTTTATGGATGTATGTAGGTACATGAGTACTTTGCCTTGTGGGATTAATGAACCATTAGACTTCCCTGAATTTGAATTCAAGTTAAGAATGTCAAATTGGTTTGATTTTTATTAAATCCTTTTCTTTTCTTTTCAGCTTCATTCATAGCTGAACATCCCCCCCCCCCCCCCCACCCCGTTAAATTCCTGCATTCAACCGATTCTTCAGTTTTTGTATGCCGCGTTTGTGATAGCGACTGAATGAGATGTACCCATCGAATGAATGTGGATGAATACCTGGTATCGATCGGGAAGATTTATAGTCCTTGCTTTGCGTTTGGCTTTGCGTATGGCATCGAGGTCGATACGTTCAAAAATATGTCGCTGTAGATTAATGTCGATCCCCTCACCAGTGATAAAACGCTGACGTGTGTTTTCGGCGCGCATTCTGAGCTCGATAATGGTTGTTGTAGGCGTTAAATGCTGTTCTTTGGAATAATCGCCTTGGATAGTTGCAGATGTGGACGGAGCATTGTACTGCAATGATTTCAGTAGCCCAGTCAGTATATTACAGCCAGATTCCACGAAGAGATCCACCATAGGACTCTTGGGAGGAGAGAACCGAATGTCCTCAAGGATGTAAAAGACATCCTCGCCATGACTCTCGAAACTGGACATCTGAAATTGTACCTCATATTTACCTTGAATGTATGAAGGGACAATTACCAAACGACATAAATGGCAGATAGCATTAAAACAGGAGTGTACTGAACTGTTGAGGAGTTGCCAATTGAACTGGTTGTTGTTGTTGTTGATATATATGGCATGATAGATGATGATTGATTGAGGTAACAACAAGTATCTGTTGCAGTTCAACAGTACTTTATTTATATAAATATATAAATATATATATATATATATATATTTATCCTATATTCTTAGCAGGATAAAAATTGAAATTATATTATTTTTATTTTATGAGATTATTTTTTTTTTATTTTAAATTATAATTCTTTCTTTTTAATCTTTTAAAATATTGTTATATTTTATTAAAAGTGCAACAATAAACTTTTAAAATATTCTTTAACAGTTTTGCCCTCTGGCGTCTGCATTAAAAAATTTACAAATTTGCCTTTTGGCAATTAAATTATACTTTTATAAGTTTGCTCTCTGGCGTTTAAATAAAATTATTTATTTTTTTAGTTTGCTCTCTGGCGTTTTAAATAAAATTATATGAGTTTCCACTCTGGCGATTCACTTATAACTAAAATATCCTTGACACAAATTCTATATTTTTAAAAACAAAAGTCTTGATGTGTATTTTCTCAATATGTATACAGCAGTGTGTGTCTGTGTTCAAAGTTTTTTTCTTCAAAGTGTTTTCCTTTAAACATCAAATTTGAATTTTTTTATTTTATTTACAGTCAGCGCAAATATTACTGTGACAAACAAAAATTAAATTTTATTCTATTTTTAATTACCAACAAAAATAAAAATTCTTTTGTAGCTTCCGCTACATCAACACCCCCATCAGTGAAAGCGTAAAAAAAATTATAAATTGAACGAAACTATCTTTTTCTTGAAATTGTGGTTTGTCATTATATCTTGGTCATTAATATTCATGTCCACAAAAGCCGGTTTTAGACGATCGATAGAAATCGTGGTCTCTCTTCCGTTATAGTCGACCAGAAACGTTTTGTCGTTTCTTTTAATAACCTTAAAAGGTCCTTCGTATGAATTATTTAATGATGGTTTTGAACGATCTATCCTCACGAAAACGAATTTACAATCTTTTAGATCTTTAGGTACAAAAATCTTGTTATTTTGTTATCTAGTACTAGTTGGTACAAAATTGTGAATGTGGTTCCTCAGTTTATTAAGAAAATTTGATGGATCAAACGTTGGTTTTGGGATATCTACATATAAAGAATTCTCCTAGGATGCGCAGCGGTTGCCCATAAACTAAATCAGCTGGACAGCAATTAAGATCCTCTTTTATCGTGGTTCTAAAACCTGAAAGAATCGCTGGTATTTGCAAAACCCAGTTATTATGAGTCATTTTTGTTCTTAATGATGCCTTCAGTTGCCTATGAAAATGCTCTATCATTCCATTGGATTGTGGATGATAAGGTGTAGAACGGATTTTGTGTGCTCCTAATAATTTTGAAAATTCATCAAATAATTTATATTCCAATTGAGCGCCTTGATCCGTCGTTATTTCAAGAGAAATTCCGAATCGTGAAATGTATTGTGTGTATAATATTTTAACTATTGTACTAGCTTTGGGCCATCTTGTGAGTCTGGCTATGATAGTTAATACGTGAGTAAATCCTTCTGAAGGTGAAAATGGGCCGATGATATCCACGTGAATGTGTTCAAATCTGCCTTTTGGAATTTTGAATTGGCCAATTTCTGATTTAGTATGTTTGTAAATTTTTGATATCTGGCAAGATAAACATGCTTTTGCCCACAAATTTACATCCTTATTCATACTAGGCCAAAAGTATATTGCTGCAATTAATTTTCTAGTTGCTCTTATACCAGGATGTGATAGAGTATGAATAATCTCGAAAATATCTCGTCTTAAAAGTGTACGAATAAATGGTCGAGTAGTATTTAACGACATATCACACCAAATCTTGTTTTTGGAAACTTCTAATTCCTTTTCTATTAATTTAAACTTAGAATTTCTAATAGTTCCTTGAATGGAAATTAAGTGTTTTAATTCTTCATTGTGTTCTTGGTTTTTGGCGATAATTTCTAAGTCTATTTTATTTTAATTTATTTCGTAGATATTTTTATCATTTTCATCAGTAATTAATACTCGTGATAATGAATCCGCTACAACGTTTGATTTTCCCTTAATATGTTTGATGTCAGAAGTGAATTGTGTTATAAAATCTAACTGTCTGGCTTGTCTGGGATTTCTCTCTGTTTTGGTCCAGATTGCGGATGTTAATGGTTTGTGGTCGGTCAGAATAGTGAATTCTCGACCTTCTAAAAAATATCTGAAGTGTTTAATGGCTAAATAGATTTTTAAATTTCTTTGTCAAAGTTTGAATACCTTGTTTCGGCTGCAGTTAATTTCTTCGAGAAGAAAGCTAAAGGTGCCCAATGGTTTTCATTGTATTGTTCTAAAACTCCCCCTGTTGCTACGTCTGACGCGTGGACTGTTAGAATAAACTTGGTGTTTTCTAGTGGGTGTACTAAAAGTGTGGAGGTAGGAAGAGCTTCCTTAATTTTTTTTAAAATTGGTTTCGCAATCTTCTGGCCAATTAAAATTTTTATTATTTTTGGGTTTTTTAGTAATTTTGTTAAATTTATATACAAGTTGTTTCATAATTGATGCACCAAACTCAAGGGTTTGATAGCTGAGCTGGAGACAATCTATGGTAGTAGTCTACCATTCCTATGAATTGATGAATTTTTCTGAGAGAATTAGGAGAAGGGAAATCTTGAATTATTTTAATTCTGTTCTCAGATGGGAGAATTCCTTCTTTAGTGATTTTATGGCTCAAGAAATCTAAAGAATTTATTCCAAAAATGCATTTTGCGGGATTGATGTTTGTTTATACCGAACTCTTCTAACCGTGTAAAAACTTTTCTAAGTGTGATTCATGCTCCTTTTTATTTTTGCTTGCTATTAAAATATCATCTATGTAGATGAAAACAAAATCTAGTTCCTTTAACACGTGGTGCATGAAACGCTGGAATGTCTGTGCTGCGTTTCTAAGACCAAAAGGCATTCTAGTGAAATCGAATAAACCGAAAGGTGTAGTAACGGCTGTTTTGAAAATGTCATCAGGGGCTACTGGAATGTGGTGATATGCCCTTACTAAATCAATTTTTGAGAAAATTGAAGAACCATTTAAATTCAATGACAAATTTTGAATGTGTGGGATCGGGTACCTATCGGGTGTAGTATTTGTATTTAAGCGTCTTTAATCCCCGCAAGGTCGCCAATCTGTTGAATCTTTCTTCGGTACCATATGTAATGGAGAAGAAACTGGTGATGAAGAAGGGCGACTTAAACCTAATTTAAGCATATGCTCGAATTCTAATTTTGCGATTTTTAATTTTTGTATATCGAGTCTTCTTGGTCTCGAGAGTGGAAGTTGTCCTTTTGTAGAAATGTGATGTACTATATTATGACGTACAGGAGCATCGTAACAAGGTGCTTGAGTTGATGATGGAAATTTTATCGAAAGCGTAATGACGTGCTTGAGCTTACCGTAATTCCATTTACAACGATTGACGTGTTTCCATCAATTAATTTTTTATTTTTAATATCAACTAATAAATTGAATTTTTCGAGAAAGTCTGCCACAATAATGGGTTTATTTACTCCCGCTTGTGCGCCATATGTATTAATTGTTGAACCGTTTGTTGCTGGTAAAATTAGATTTGGGTTATTTTTGAATTTGCTAAAATAAGCGTTAGGTAATACTGAAAGGTCCGCCCCAGTGTCAATTAAAAATTTGAATTTATTTTCTTTGTCTAAGAGAAAAAGTCTTTTTGAAATATTATTATTTGACATACTGGACACTGAGGGGACAATTAGTTTTTTGAATTAAATTTGTTAATAAAAGCGCATGGAGAAATGCATTTGGTAGCTTTTTCTCTAAACTTAAAGTGGTACCAAAAAAGTTGTTTATTGTCATCAGGTTTTGAGTTACTTTGTGAACGACTTCGTGATCTGTAGCTGAAATCATTTCTATAAAAATTGTTGTTGTTATTATTATTATTCATTGTAAAATTGCGAAGTAAATTTTCTAAATTCTGTAATTTGCTTTCTATAATTGTTATTTTATTTAATAATTGTACATCGTTATTTATTGCTGAAAAATTTTGTTGGGGTTATTGTAAATCGAAAGTTTTATTTATTGAGGAAACATATTGTAACTTTGTAACGTCAAATATTTTATCTGCAAGTTCCAATAAATCCTTGATATTTTCTTTGCTTGAAGCAACCAATGCTATGCTTATATTTGCAGCAAGTTTTCTCATCCATAGTTTCTTAATTAATTCTGCTCCAAATGTTGTGGAATTACCAGCAAGGGTTTTTATAAACCTGTAGAATTTGGAAGGTCTTTTATCTCCTATTTCTGAGGCACATAGAAGCTGTTCTAATCTTTTCTCTTCTGAATCGCTGAATCTTTGAATTAGAGTTTTTTTAAGATTTTCGTATTTATCTGCAGTTGGGGGTACTTGAAGAATGTCTAAAACGTTCATAATCGTCTCCAGCGGAAGGGCTTGCACTATATGGCCGTATTTGGTTTCATCAGTTCTAATTCCTTTATCTCGGAATTCAGCCTCTACTCTTATAAACCAAGCTTCTGGACATGGTGTCCAAAAAGTTGGTAGCTTGACAGATGCCGCTGCGACATAACTCTGTTGAATATTTAGTTCGTCTCCTGGCATTTTTAGACAATAGTTTTAGACCACAAAAAAAAAATATCTAATGAAAAAGAAAATTTCACTCAATCACACAATCACTCGCGATACTAAGATGAAAAATATTTTTATTTCATTGGACTAAAAACAGTCTGAAACGTACAAATTTAAAAACCGATATATTTTGTACCAAACTTGTAATTTTGTAATGTTTTACTATGTTGTGAATGTCTTTTGTGTACAATATTTTCACATTAATTAAAAATATTAAATGTAAAATAGGAAAAGGAAAATATAATATATTTTTAAAATATCCTATCAGATAAAGCTAAAAACTTACTAAATCTAATTTAAGTCTAAATTTAAACTTACTATGTTCTTTTCTTCTTTTTTGTTCTGTAGTTGACAGAAATGAATTGTTCTTTCTTCTATATTTAATCTTCTTTCTTCTTTGATGAATTCTTGATTATTTCTTCTGTTTTTCTTATTTTGTTTGCTTCTTATTTATTATTATATTATTATATATATAATTATTTTTTTAAATTTTTCTTGAGTTCTTCTTTAAGTTCTTTATTTTTTTCTTTAATTATTCCATTATTCTAGAAAGACGTACCTTACCACTGGTGGGGGGTATCCCTTAACTAGAATATTAGAATTGCCGAAACGACGGGTTATCTTAATGTTCGGTGTCAAATGGTTGACCTGTTGTTCGGGGTCAACGTGCTGGCCTGTTGTTCGTGGTCAGCGGGTTTTCTTATTTTTCTGGCTTAACGGGTTGTCCAGTTGTTCGGTGTCAACGGGTTGTCCAGTTTTTTTGTCGGGGTCACCAATTGAACTGTTGAGGAGTTGCCAATTGAACTGGTTGTTGTTGTTGATATATATGGTATGATAGATGATGATTGATTGAGGTAACAACAAGTATATGTTGCAGTTCAACAGTTCTTTATTTATATAAATATATAAAAATATACTATATGTATCTATATATATTTATCCTAAATTCTTAGTTGGATAAAAATTGAAATTATATTATTTTTATTTTATGATAATATTTTTTTTTTATTTTAAATTATAATTCTTTCTTTTTAATCTTTTAAAATATTTTTATATTTTATTAAAAGTGTAACAATAAACTTTTAAAAATATTCTTTAACAGTTTTGCCCTCTGGCGTGTGAATTAAAGAATTTACAAATTTGCCTTCTGGCAATTAAATTATAGTTTTATAAGTTTGCCCTCTGGCGTTTAAATTAAAACTATTTATTTTTTTAGTTTGCTCTCTGGCGTTTTAAATAAAAATTATATGAGTTTGCCCTCTGGCGATTCACTTATAACTAAAATATCCTTGACACAAATTCTATATTTTTAAAAACAAACACATTTCAAAAAGTTTTGATGTGTATTTTCTAAAATGTGTACAGTAGTGTGTGTCTGTGTTCAAAGTTTTTTTCTTCAATGTGTTTTCCTTTAAACGTCAAATTTGATTTTTTTTATTTTATTTACATTCGGCGCAAAATATTACTCTGACAACCAAAAATTATTTTTTATTCTATTTTTAATTATCAACAAAAATAAAAATTATTTTGTAGCTTCCACTACATGTACTTCGGATTGTCCTTTTAGACTGTTACCACTTGGCTGATTAGTCTCTTCTAGGGGCAGCGACATATCACATCTCTAACGTGCTGTCCCGTATTCGCACCTGAACAACTCGTACCGATCCTTCAGTACCGGGATAGACTTCTTCGATTCATAATAAAGCGACATCTCCCTGTTTTATGTTGGGTTGTTTTGCCTTTCGAAGCGATGAAACCTTCACTGTTAAAGGTCCTGCATCCACGATGCCGCCCTGTGAGAATGGCTTGGTTACATTTACTCGAGGAACAGGTAGATTCCCCATCAGTTGAGTAGTTGTTGCACTGCGTTGTTTGGCACATTTAACACATTTATATAGTCTGCTAGTAATGCTGCGTCTTGCATCTAAAATCCAATCTTTCTCACGATTTGTAGTTAAGACTAGGTATGGTCCGCTATGCAAAGTTTCTGAGTGTAGCTTATCAATCAAAGTTAGTGTCACATGATGGTGCTGTGGCAAAATGATTGGATGCCTTTGATGATAACATAGTCTGTGAATGGATTTAATTTAAGCAACCTACTATTACGAGACAATGGTTCGTTGTGCATTAGATCACTGTAGTCTTCCTGGAAAGCTATTTGTTGTACTAACCTTAGAATTATTGTTTCAGCAGTATTCCATTCAGTGCTGTTAAGAAAATTCAATCGTCTGTTCTGTGGATTCCACAATTGTGTATAAATCGTTGAACTGTTGCCATTACTCGAATTTATCGTGAAAGAGAGGAATACCTGAACCCGAATAAATTATGCGAGGTACGAAAATAATCATGATGCAATGCAACTGAGAAATGTGAAATTTATAGATTCTTTGAATTACTTCCCGATGGCTCTAGCCCTATTACCAAAAGCATTCGCCTTTACCGCCCGTTTATAAAAAAGGTTATTTTCCACATCTTTTCAATACTGCTGAAAATGAAAATTATATTGGCATACTGCCGGCAATAGATTATTACGGCGCTGATACAATGAAAACAGAAGAACGAGCTGTATCTCTTAAATGGTATGAAGAACATAAAAATGACGAATTTAATATGCAGCGTGATATTGTTGAATACTGTGCTAGCGATGTGCAAATTTTGACAGAGGCATGCTTAAAATTTGGAAGGCTGCTGTTAGATGAATCCAACGTTGAGCCATTTTTGGAGGCAATGACTATAGCTTCCGCGTGCAACCTTGTCTACAGGCGCAATTTTCTCCAGAAAGACACCATTGGGATTATTAAAAAAAATGGATATCGAAAAGCTGATAACCAGTCGGAAATAGCAATGCAGTGGCTGAGATGGGAGGAAGGTTATCCCAAAATTAATATGTTGCATGCGGCTAAACAGCGAGAGGCTGTACTAAATGGGGTTAAGGTAAATGGATATTGTCCAGAAACAAATCATGTTTCGGTATTTCATCGCTGCTATTATCATGGGCACGAAATATGTCTAACACCTAACCGCGATGCTCCACTGTATGATGACCCCAACGATAGTGTAAACAGGGAGATATGAAGGTACTGTGGCAAAAGCCGAACGCTTACGTTCTTATGGATACGAAGTAATAGAAATGTGGTTAGTGCGATTTTCGCAGGCAGTTAGAGAAGAATAAGACATGCGGTATTTGAAAAACCATCCTTGTTGGTAAACATGCCGTTAAATCCTCGCGATGCTTTTTATGGCGGCCGAACAGGAAATACTGTAATGCGCTATTATTGCAGACCAGGCGAGAAAATTAAATATATCTATGTATGCTCTCTGTATTCCTGGGTTTGTAAATATGGAAAATTTTCAATCGGCCATCCAAAGTTATATGTTGGAAGCAGGGTCTGTTCCAAGTTGGGCTTGAATAATACAGAGGGGCTAATTAAATGTAAAATTTTACTCCCAGAAGAGTTATATCACCCTGTTCTACAAATGAAACAAGACAATAAGGTAATGCGAGGAGAAAAATCAGTCTGATGAATGTCCCCCATACAGATGAAGAAAGGGCATTAATAGGCACATGGGTAATTCATGAAGTTAAGGAGGCCTTAAATCTGAGCTATAAATTGTTGGAAATATATGAAATATGGCGTTATGAAATCGAGCAATACGATAAATTGACTCGGGTGGGCGGATTATTCACGGTCATGATGAATAAATTCATCAAAATGAAGTGCAAGCGTCAGGATGGCCGAACAGTTGCCAATCTGAGGAAGAGAAGAACCGCTATATGATGACTTTCTGGAGAATGAGGGAACAAAGCTGAGTTTTCATGAAATTACATCCAACCCCGGAGTAAGATCTTTAGCCAAAATAATATTAAAATTCCTTTTGGGGAAAGTTTGGCCAGCGTGAAAACCAGCCGAGGACAAGTATAATAAATAACCCAGCAGAATGGTATGCACTGTTTGCTAACCCAGCCACCGAAGTCTACCATATCCTCCCAGTCGGCGAAGATACAGTAATCGCCAATTGAGGTTACAAAGAAGAGGCTGCCAACTCTTTATCAACTGTGAACGTCTGAATAGCTGCTTACACTACTACACAAGCGCGGCTTAAACTGTACAGCTACCTGGAAAAACTTGGAGATTGAGCTTTATATTATGACACAGATTCTGTCATTTATGTTAGCAGCGAAGGAGAATATGACCCACCAACAGGGGAATTCGTTAGCGATATGACAGACGAACTGGATTGCTTTGGCAAAGGTAGTTATATAAGGCGGTTAGTGAGCGGAGGCCCTAAAAATTGTGCGTATGAATACTTCAACGCAAAAGAAAACCAGTTTAAAGCAACAAATAAAGTTAAGGGTATACGTGTACATCAAATGACTTCACAACTTGTGAATCTTGACTCTATGGAACGTATGATATTAAACTCTGAAGGAAACGGCTGCATTCCCATAATTTCGCAAAATATACGACGCACAGAAAAGAATAAGGTATTATCAACCCCCGAAGCGCAAATTTTTCAAAGATTATGGCTCTATACCTTATGGATTTAAAAGACAATGCATATAAATATGGTAAATTTTAAAAATAAAAGAATATTTTCAAATAATGAAAAAACTGTTTTTATTTTAAAAAATCCGCCCCAGTTGGTCATGTGTAGAGGCTTCAAAAAATTGAATTTTTCATAAATCGTCTGTAAAGCTATTCAAAAATATACTCCTAAAGTTTCAGGTCAAAATTCCAATTCCAAAAAAAGTTATAGGCGATTAAGTGAGCGTCCCTCGTCAAATGTCGCAGCGCGTGGCTTGCAAGAATATTCGGACATTTTTTCAACCCATCATTCTGAAATCTGGTCTAAAGTTTCTTTATATATAAATACGCTCTATGTGAACCTCAATTCTAAACATTATATTAGTTTAAAGTATTTTTTATTGACAGGAAAAACTGCAAAAAGTGCAAAAATTTGCAAAAATTCCAAACAATTCGTATATATTGCAAAATAAAGAAATCTCAAAATTGTAAAAAATAATAGTAAATCGCAAAACTTAGACAAAAATCATAAAAATCGCAAAACTTCTTATAAATCCCTAAAAAACGCAAACATTTCAAAAAATCATAAAAATTTAAAAAAAAATTTATCAGAAAAAGCAAGCTTCAACCCGGCAAGTCTAAACACGATTCGTCTTCGTCACGCTTATTTGTTTGCGGCTGTTTTATAGAACTTTTGTTTATGGTAAAGGCGGTTTAGTTTACTTCATAATTTCAAACGGGCTCTGTTGAATGTTGCCAATCTACATATTTGTTAACAAATCCGCAAATATGTTTGTGTAAAGAATCTAGCCTTTCTACTATAATTGTGGAAAGTTATGAGAGATTATTTTAGAAGATAAATTAACCTATAATAAGGAGTAACAGCTGAAAAACATATTAAAACTGGGTGGAGAAACATTGCATGGGGAATCTAATTATGCGTTCCTTAATTAGCACAATGTGCTGAATTAGAATAGAAAAACAAAATATAGTTTTAAAACATATATATATATGTATATATATAAAATAATGTTTTCAATACCATCACGCAGATTAAAAATAGAATGCTTAGCACTAAATATTTTAAATTTACAAATATCTATAATTTATTACTGATCTTAACACAATTATTGAAAGGCGGGGCTATAAATTCCTTCTTTTAATTGTACTATTATTAATTAAATAGCCCTATCGAGATGGATAATTCATTCGCTTCCAGAAAATTCAATTTGGGGTACTTAATCCCATATTTTCGTAAAGATTATAAACATGATTTTTCTGAGTGTACTATACTTGCTCTTGGACATTTTGCAAAATTTGTTATTTTTACGAATTCTTCAAACAGAAACTATGAACAACGTTCATCGATTACAATAAAAATATTTGACTTAATTTATCTTTTGCATAAAGCTCTACTGAAGTGTATACAATTGTATAGTCAAAATCACTCTATTGACTTTCAACACATGTAGTGGAAAGTGAAGCTCTTTATGCAACAAAATTTGCCGATTTGTCTACAAATATGTAAATTGATATCTTTTTAGCAAAACCCATCCGATGCTGTAAACCAAACTGCTTTATCATACACAAAGCTCAATAAACTATAGCAAACAAATACAGTTTACGAAGAGAGAAAATTTCTCTATGTGAATTTGCATGTTTGGTCACAACATTTTCCATTAGCTTCAAGCAAATTCCGTTTTGGATTCTTAATCATATCTTCCCCTGTTAGATATATATAAAATAATCATATTCAAAGTATTGGTTCATTCAATAAATTAATATGGCCCAACCTTTCGCTTTCAGCTCACAGGTCAAGTTTACGAAATTGTCAAACTGTTTACATACCTGCAAATTTTTTCTTTTTCTTGCAAACAGCTTTGTTTGTATTTACACCTTCCTACCTTTCTACGCATATAATTAAAGATCGTTGATCTTCACATTACTGCACATGCTAGCAATACCGTAGCAATTTGCGCTATTATGCGAATTTAATTAGGTGAACGAAGTGTTTCTAAAGTGTTGTATCAGGAGCACATAATTTAAACGTACTCATAAAGATGTGGCATTCAAAGCATGCATCGATTCATTCAATAAAATTAATTTAGGTCACCTTTCGCTTTTAGCTCGCAGTTCAAGTTAACTAAATAATAAACTGTTAACATACCGGTAAAGTTTTTGTTTTTCTTACAAACTGCTTTTGTTTGTATTTTCATCTTCCTATTTTTCTACACATATAATTAAAGATCATTGATCTCCCAGCAGGTTTAAACCATGCTTGCTATCTGCATAAGCTCTTAAGCAAGATTTTGTGTTTTGGTTATCTGCTGGCCTGGTAGTGCAAATTTAAAAATTTTGCTGTGCTTCTGAGTCGACGTGTACTTAGGCTTGCGACATAAAGCAGATTTAATTGCTATCAAGCCGGCGCCTCATTTGCATATTGAAGATTGCGCAACAAGATCTTTGATTATTTTTATCCCACCGTTTACCTGTAGCAGCGTGACGTCATGCATCATTGCCCCTGATCCCAGCTACCAGGTGTGCACCTGACTCAAACAACTAACTACATCAATAACATACAACTAACAACTCATTACACACTATTTGCATATTTAATTAGCTCACACCAAAAAGCGGTTTTTTTTCCAAGCCAAAGTGACCCAGTACCTCTAAATATATAAATGCATTGGTGTGTGTGTGTGTGTGTGATAAAAGGTAAATGACCTCGTGCAAGGTCACTACCTGGCGCCTGTGACGTCAGAGAATGTCTGGCCAAGCCGCCTTAATACCTACTTTCCTTGGCTACGAAAGTTGGGGTAGTGTTTAACCCATTAGCACAATCGGCTGTTTGTAACCTTGTAGGAGAATTGTCAGCTTGGTTGCTGTCAAGATGAGTTGTTCGATTTTGCATTGGTTACAATTTTTGTGATACGAATGACACATCGTGCGAGCGTCTCTTAACTTTCTGTGACGTTGTTCTAGATTGTTCCTTGTCGCCGTTATCGAGCAATGTGCCTTTGATTATATTTAAAACATTGATATTTTCTAGTGAATGCGTCTACGATGTAATCCTTTGACAAACAATTGAAACAGCGTCCCGACATCATAACGATATTTCGTCTGGCTTCTGTGCTCATTTTGTTGTATTTTGAACAACTTAGATCGAAGTGATTTCCATCACATGCTGGATATATATTTCCTCTTGCAGTATGGCAAGTCAAAGTTGCGTGTCTTGTTTGTGGTTTTGGTTGTGGTACCATAGTAACTAGTACATCTGCAATTCATTCTAATATTTTTAAGCGTACCATTATTTGTAGGTGATGTTATCCTAGGTAATGAGGATACTTGCTGTATTATTGTAGTTGTTTGCGCTGAAGCAGATGTACTGGGTTGTGACCCAATAACAGTTGAATATTTCCGAATGCCTTCCACTAACTCTGTCATGTATTCTGTGTATTTGAGCTCTGATTTACCGTTGTCATACTCTTCCTGAAATGTATTTGATTCATCTGAATACACCCCAGTCAATGGTTCATTGAGTTCTTAATCAATTGGGCTATAATCTTCCAGAATTTTATTAAATGTGAAATTCTAGTTTCGTAGAATCCTTGAGTGCGTTTAGGTATTGGAGTGTTTTTTTTTTGCATTCTCAATAACTTTGTTTACACTGTCTCTCATTCCGTGTCCTTATTGAATAACCTTTATAGCGAATACATCTTGCCGTTAATAATGTACTGAGTAGGGGTGTTGTATAAGTGTAGCTTGTTACTGTTATGTGAATTGAAATGGTACTTGCTTCATTCGGGTGATCTTAAGACTCCAACTTCTAACACATGTATTATATTAAATCGAATGTTTCTATTTCCTAGATGCAACCACCAACAAATTTTAAGCAAGCAGCTTGGTTCTTGGATGAAACCACCACAAAATGTTTCATAAATGTTGCACAAGATAACCTGGTTCCTGTAGGATCACCAAATAATTTAATGCGCAGAAAATAGTTCCTCAAACTATGAAAAAACACTATACATGGAAAGGCTACACCATCTGCTTGTATAATAAGCTGATATAAAGTTCCGTGTTGTTTAACAATACTGTAATTTCTGCACGTGGGAATCAAAACAGTTGCTGTAGAACCGTTCGCAAGTCATATGTGTTGATGTTATCTTTGGTGAATTATATTAGTGTAGCGGTATATTACAATCAGAACGAGCATAAATAGATTTACATTTCGGGTTAATAAAAACACTCATATACAAATTAGCTTAAGCACTCTAATTCACAGGAAAGCATTTATTTACAGTAAAACTGGAACTTTCTTCAAATTTATGAACTTAAAGCTATTTAAATTACAATTTGAAGCAAACAAAGGATAATTCGCAGGTATATTCCAGATAACCCGATTTGGGAAGTATAGGAATAACTATCTTGAATTTATCCTGTACAAGGCACCTTTAATTTACTATTGGATTATTATAAAAAAACAAATATAATTAAATATAAAAACCAAAATTGCAGCACTTTATTCAAAAAGAAAAATAAATCACTTAACTACAATAATTTTATTAAATTTTAATCACTTAACAAATTTCACCTTCATCAAAAATCGCATATGAGCTTACGCTTACCGTAGGCAGATCGTAAGCCGATTTGCACAAAGTAAAACTCAACAAAAATGCAAGGAAGAATTTGAATGCTTAACAAAATATACCACGAACTGGACTGCTTCAACTCGAAAATTGTAAGAGAGTGATCCATGCCAATGCTCGGCCTTATATAGGGTTTGAACGGCCATATTTTATTGTGGAACCTGCAACCATAATACAAAATTCTCAGAATGCATTATTTTTCACCAGGTGTAATGTATCTCATTCGATGAGCAATATTAACATCTATCTTCCTCCATCAAAAAATTTCCATACTTAATTACATTTCATCGAATAAAAATAAAAATTCCAAATCGTGCTATAACATGGCTCAATGAAATTCTTGTCGTCCATGTTGAGAGAATCCGATGTGGAATGGAAATTTTAGCTATCTCGCTTTTACTCGATAACTATTTTCTTCTCAGTAGTTATATGAGAAAACAAAAATTATCAAATATCATTTCGTTGAGATACTTTAGCACTTTTCTACATAATACCACCATCAGGTTTCTCATAAAAAAATACTCCGAATTCATGTGCCATATGTTGGCAATACATGAATTCTGACAGTTCCGCGACATTTATAATTTTTGTTTCGCGGTCGCGAATTTTCCGTGTGTTTAGCCGTGTGTAGTGAGCTAATGAATGTGTGGATGCATTTATTTTATAAGAAAAGTCGATCTTTAAATAATTGTGTTCTCATGACCTGTCTTCAGGTGAGATTTTCCCTTGTTGATTTTCGCGGAAAGTCTTTGCTCGAAGTTGGTTTTTTGTAAAAAGTGGTTTCAATACTTTAAAATATTTAATTTTATTCTATTGTGAAACCGTAATTATTGTTTTGTTCGCGGGAAAGTGTTTTGTTATAATTAATGTGTTCTGTGATCATATTTTTTCAATAATTGGTGCAAATTTCAACTGATGGAAATTGAAATTTAACTAATTAATACCAGAATTCCATTTCCCATGGTGTTGTTGTTGCTTTTTCATCACTTTGTTTATGTTAATGGTGCGTGGGAAATTATGAAAAACTTATGGATTTCTGTATAAATTCGTTGATAATTCTTAATATAGGTAGTCCATTGTTTACTTTATTTATTATAATTAATTCATGTTTTCTTTTTATTTCAGATAATTTTCATGGCTGTATGTTGGGTTGGTACATGAGAACCTTGCTTTGTGGGAGTAATGTATCTAGTCGACTTCCCTGGATTTGAATTCAAGTTAAGTATGTCAAATTAGTTTGATTTTAATTAATTATTTTCTTTTCTTTTCAACTTCATTCATCGCTGAACAAGTGTGACTAACTACAGAAAGCCCAGTGAAACAATTTAAAGGACATTTGGCAGGATAGGGAAAAATATTTTATTACATATTAACTTTAAATATGTTACGCTGAAAGTATTAATACAATAACATATTTCATTTTTTTAGTAAGCAACAAACTGTTCAGAATTGAACTGAAAATTAATCGTTAAACCTTATATTGGCATTGGTATGCAATAGAGGGGGGGGGGGACCCGTGACTACGGCACTGCTGTCAGTTGTGCTGGCGTTTTAAGGCACTTTTTTCTTAGCCCTCGTCTGTGATTCCTATAAGCTTTGTATAGTATTCAAACAATCTGTATTGCAACCAATATATACACTATTTCCTTGTTCTCAATACCGACTGTGTCATCTATTACAATATTGTTTACAATCAACCCACTATCTTCATTTTGCTTGGAGTTTGTAGTTCCCATATTCATAAAAATTATCCCTCTCTTTTTTTTAAATTTAAGGATTATTATTTTGGAGTATCTTTATTAAAACAAACAAATGTTAATAAGAAGTTGAGAAATAAAATTTCTTCCATCTTCTTAATATATAAAAATCCAGTGCGACTGTGTTTGATTGTGTTTTGTGAATGTGTTTGGTTTGTTCCAGCTTACCTCATAGGATAGTCTTAGACACGATAGATGGCGCTGTTGTCGAGACATAAAAAACTGCCTGACAACGCGTAGATGTGGAAATCTGAAATTTTGTCCACGACGTTTTCATAAAAATTGAAAATACATGTTCAAAAATGAACTAAATCGGGCAACTCCTTCGTAGGGGTGCCATACAAATTATTCGCTCTTTATTATATATTTAGACACTGTCTGACAACGAGTGCACGTGGAGAGCTGAAATTTGATACGCGGAGTTTTCATAGTAATGACAACCGCTTCTTGGTGTTGATATACAAAATTTTGGTTTTAATATATATTTCGAAAATGTTAATTACAAGTTCTAATATGGGCCAAATCCGGCGACCCCTTTTTGGTGTTGCCATACAAAACTTCAGTTTTTCACTATATATTTGGAAACTACGTGGAGAGCGGCGTTTTAAAAAAATATATATAAATTTATGGTGAAAAATAGGAAAAATCGGGCAATTTCTTTGTAGTGCGAAACAAAAACTTCGGTTTTAACTATATATTTGGGCACTGCATGAGAACGCGTCGACGTGGAGAACTAAAATTTTGTAAGTGGTGTTTCCATAGCAATAGTAAATAAAATTACAAAAAAGGTGTTCGGTCCACCAACCGCACATTCTTCCCTCGATGGACAGCCGTCGTATTTCTTAAAAATAAACCGAAAAGAGTCCACAAAGAATCAAATTCCAATGAAAAGAATTCATGATACATACCTAAACTACCTACCAACAAACACTCCTCAAAGTTCCTACAATAACCCAAAGGTCCCATTATTAAAAAATTAATAAAATCCAACAAAACCATATCAAATTTCCTGAAAATACATGATCTCCATGTATATACACAAATTGACATGTCAGTCAACTGACATTACTTCAACGAGATGTTCTCGTAGCAGCAACTGGTATAAACGTCGCTATGGCAACGCCATGAGGAGTTCATCACATGACCATCTTCAGCAGTTATAAAAAGGCGGCGAACGATAGCAAAATCACCCATTTGCAAATCAGAGTTGATCTGATCAAATCCTAAGCCTTCGAGTCTGTTCTGAGCAAAACCCTTATCCAAACCAGAAGTTAATTCTAAAATCCCATAGAAGTTAATTCTACACCAACAAATTGCGGTTGAATCAATCCTAAAAGCAGAAGTTAAACCTGGCCGTCACAAATATTTGAGGTTAACTCACTCCTAAAACAGAAGTTAATTCTGACCGTCACAAATATTTGAGGTTAACTGATTCCTAAAACAAGTTAATTTTGGCCGTCACAAATTCTTGAGGTTAACTCAATCCTAAAACAGAAGTTAATTCTAGCCATCACAAATATTTGAGGTTAACTTAATCCTAAACAGAAGTTAATTCTGGCCAAAGAAATATTTGAGGCTAATTCAATAATCATATAGGAGTTGATCCTAAAAGAAATACATTGCTTGAGGTTGACTCAAAGTACGTCGGGGTTAATCCTAAAGATTGCAAAGTGAGGTTAACTCAAGCAGTTTCAAACAGGAGTTAATCCGAAGGTCTAGACAACTTTATACAAAAGTGAGAAGAGATCTATTTTCAGAGGTTAACTCTGCAATAAATACATTCAGAAGTTAATTGTGATCAAAGTGGAAGGAACTTCCATCCCAAACGTAGAAGTACTCAGATCGCTGCACTCATAAAAGCGCACAAGACTAATCGTCACAAGTGCCATCATTACTATCCCAGATACAGCAATATTCCAGTTTGCTGCAACTAAAAAGGTACGCATATGATAAACGTCATCAGTGCTGCCTTCATACCCTCACGTACCAGCCCGCCAACAAACTCCGCAATAGAAGCAGAATAGTTGGTTACGTTTATCAACATTACTCATAGCAGCCATACAAGTTGTGATAATCGTGAATCAATACACTCCATATTACACCTCGACTGCCCTTATGTAGCAGTTCGAGCAAAGAACTTCTCAATTGCCCTCACGTGGCATTTCGAGGGAAACATTATAATTTCAAGATCAAACAAAATTTCTTTTTCTCACAGATCAACTGTCTCGTGCCCACTCACTCATCCTGCTCTTCTTCTTCATTTCAGGAGTACGAGGGAAAAACGTATAGCAGCCCACAGCATTGGACCTGAATTTTATTTTTTTTTTGAAATTTTACTGAATTATTTGTTAAGTTTTATTGAATTTTTAAGTAGTATTAAGTTTGAATTAAATGAATTGTGATTTATAAGAAAACTGAAATAGCACTGAATAAAAATTAAAATTTTATACTTTTAACAAAAAACTGAGTTATCTATCAAAACCGGCACCCCGTCACAAACACTTGCTAATACAGTCCACTACAAAGAATTTTCAAATGGTCTGAATTGGGCAACCTGTTCTTGATATTGCTATATAAAACTTTGGTGTTTCACTATATATTTGGAAACCTGGAAACTCTCCGAGAACGCGTCGACGTGGAGAGCTCTAATTTTGTACGCGACGATGTCATGAAAATTAGAAATACTGGTTCAAAAATAGACCGAATCAGCTGACCACTATTTGGTGTTGCCATACAAAAATTTAGGTTTTCAATATATCTTTCGGCACTGCCTCACGCGTCGACGTAGAGAACTGCAATTTTGTACGCGGGTTTTCTCAAAATAAATTGAATTAAGTTCAAAAGTGGGACCAATCGGGTAACTCCTTCATAGGGTTGCAAAAAAAATTTTTTTTCTAAGTGGTGTTTTTGTTTAAATGCGTTTATTGTTTCTGCCCATACAATTTTAACAAGTTTTTCTATAATGCTATCCATAAACCAATAGCTGGACTAAGAGTAGGAAGGAAACTTACTGTCTATTTACATAGTTCTCTAAGTTTTTACATTATTTTTAATCTAACTTTTACGTTTTACGCTTGCCCTTCGGTATATTGACATTCTAGTCTACCATGTGTATATTCAGTTGTAAGAAAACATGGGTGTGAAAAACTTACTGTTTTATCCTCAAACTAGGACGATTATATTAAATTATTAATATTACCAAAATTATAACTATAATCACCAGTATTTTTCAGTCTTTAGATTTCTTCTTTCAGATTGATACCGTTTACTTATCGCCATACTAAATCTCCAATTAGTTTGGACCGACGTTGAGGAAGTTTGAGGTGGGATTTGAATCCTTCTTTTTTGTAGCACTACGATGCCAATAGTAGATAACTGGTATGCCCAGAGAGTCTTGCATTATTTTTTTTTGGTCTAAATATATGAACGCTTCCGGGGGGACAATTCCAGAATCAATAGCTCTTGCATGGTATTCAGGCTGTGAGCATGTAGGCCCTCAGATGAGAAAGTTGTTAATCGTAGTAGCTCTTGCTAAATGATTCCTAATTTGCTTAATTATGAGGTAGTCTATTCTGTTGATATTTGCTTTAAATATAGTATTTTGCTTGGGATGTAGTGTGTGTATTGCGTGTTGGGGTCCCTGTAT
Source organism: Dioctria linearis (assembly GCA_963930735.1). Taxonomy (NCBI): domain Eukaryota; kingdom Metazoa; phylum Arthropoda; class Insecta; order Diptera; family Asilidae; genus Dioctria; species Dioctria linearis. Next base: position 206,224,484 of record OZ005742.1, read on the forward strand.
ATTCTTAGGCATGCTCTTAGTATGTGTCTTCGTTCCATGTAATTGAACCATATTGGGCATCCATACGTGATAATTGGCCTTACCAATGCTAAATATGATCTCATTTTAACTTGTTTATTTAAGTACTTTGAGAAGAATTGCCTTCTTATTTTTTCGCTTTCTCTAGTTGTTTCTTAACATGCTCATTATAATATATATATATTGGTCTAGTACTATTCCCAAATATATTACTTCCGTCTTTTGTTCTGTTGTTTGTCCAGTGTTAATCTCTTTTACTGTTAGCGTTTTCCATTTTTTTTTATGTTGACGTGCTTTTTCTAGTCGTCACAGTATTTTTGAACGTTATTATGGTCTCTCTGTAGTGGTTGATTAATTTCATCCATTTTTTTCCAGATCTACATATATATGATTAGATCATCTGCATAAGCTATGCTGTTCTCCATTGGTTTGACCAGCTCACTTGAGTATATGTTAAATAAAATTGGAGCGTTAAGCGTTCCTTGTTGGAGTCCATTACTTACGGAGTATACTTGATTTGATTTATTTTTACCGTCAGTGACTATGAATCATATTGTATATCAATCTAATCAGTGTTTGCGGAATCTGTAGTTCCCCTAGTTTATAAATTAGTCCTTCTATCCATATCGTATCAAATGCTTTCTCAAGATATATAAGGATATGTCCCTGTACAGAAGTTTTTGTTTAGATTCCAATTTATGGCTGAGACCAATTTATTCACCGCATGCACTGTCGAGTGCTGGTGTTTGAATCCGAATTGATTTTCCGGGATAATTTCATTGATTTCACAAAATTCTATCAATATCCCTTTTATTATACTTTCAAAAACCTTGCCTATGTTTGGCAGGAGGTTTATGGGTCTTAGGTTTGCTGGATTCCATTGATCCTTTTCATTTTTTGGAATCGGATACCTAATGGCTGTCTTCCTTCTTTTAGGGAAATATGTGTTGTTTATTATATTGTTGAATATAATACAATACTGTTTAATTATACAGTTCGGTACATGTTTTAGCACTATATTCCGTATGCCATCGTTTCCTGCTGATTTTTTATTGTTTAGTGTTGTAAATATACTTTTACATTACGGAAATTCGTTAAATATTCTTCAGTTTGTCCCGTGTTTGGGTCGCTCGCTTTATTATTATCTCCGAATGTTGTGACAGTATCCTGTCTGTCTTGTCTGTTTTGTGCATCTCTTATAAAGTTTTTGAATTTTCGTTTTACTTTCTGTTCCAATGCATTATTCCTGTCTGCCGTTTCGTTTATCCTGTATATTTTTTCGAAATGTGTCCCAATGATATTTAGTTTGTCTTACTCATCCTCTATTATATAGTTATCTTCGCTGTCCCTTGATATTTGGTCTATGTCTGCTCTTTGCAATAGTTGCCCTTCTCTAATTGATATTTTTATAATTTCTATTTTTGTTTTAGTCGCGTTTCGAAAGATTTTTTTTATGCTTGACAACATGTTAGGATGGATGTATATTTCTTATTTTAGTGGTCCAATATGAGTTGATAGATTCTATAAAGTTTTCTTTAATTAACTGGTTTACGTTTTTTTAGAATTGATTTTAGTCTTATCAAATATGGATTGTTGTTGTCTTGGAATCATCTATATATTGTTTTAATCTGATTTAATAACTTATTTTTGTTTTTTTGTAGCTTTATGATTGTAGGATTATAATAACTTTCTACTATGCTCTTTGACTTAATTTACGGGACCCTTTTGTCTATTACTTTCAGTATTAGTTTATCTAACTGTTCCAGATGTGTTTCAAATTCTTTGTTTGTTAGGTTTTTACTGTCTGATACCAGCATAGTATTTATATTTCTTCTGAATTGTGTTCTTATATCCTTGTTTAGCTTTACCCAATCCGTTTTACCATAGTTCATCCTTTGTACTTCCATTTTGGCTAACAGCAGGAATGGGGTGTCGCTTGTTATAAGGCTTCTATTTTTATCGCATAGTGATCACTGTCGTATGGTAGAGTATGCAGACAATTCCTATTTTGTAAATTGAAATTTTTTATTTTAATTCGGCTGTCATTTATTCATAAATCTAAATATGAGTTCCCTCTAGGAAACCATGGCATTTCTGTCCCAAGTAATGTTGCTTTATATAGCACTTGGTTCAGGCGCATATCCAGACCTCCAAGTTGTGGGAGGGGGGGGGGGGAAGTCGGAAGTAGTCGCTTTTAAATTTTAAAGTTAATTTTTAAAGTTAGATATCACAAAATTAAATTTTTGGTTTGATTTGGAAAACCTGTAGTTAATATTATCCACATCAATGTCTATCTCAGAGTGGGCAGACATTAAGGACTCATATCCAGATACTCTTCCTCGTGCAAAGATTGTAGACATTTATGTGATGCAACCGATTCTGTCAAGGCTTAAGTAAATGACTGAGAGTGAGAGCTTGCACCTTGTTTCACATTCAAAGGAATAGGAGTAGAAGTGCATGATATGTCACTGACTACTTCTTTTGATGCAAACTTAACTGATCTTGCTTTGTTCTGAATAAAGTAATCAATGGTCTTATCAGTCTTCTGCTTTCCACTTTCGCAACTATTTCTACCTCCATCGCTAACTATAAATTAAAAGTAAACGTGAAGTTAAGTTAAACAACACTACTTGAATTAATACGAAAGTACACGATATATTTGGACACTACCAGAGAACACATCGACATAGAAAGCTGAAATTCGGTACATTGTGCTTTCATAGTAATAGCAAATAAAAAAAACCCTTCTTGGTGTTGCCATATAAAAATTTAGGTTTTTTAAATAAGCTTTGAAAACGATCAGTCCTAGACATTTTTATTGTACTAAAAACTTCTTCAGAAAAACAAATCCTATACAATTAGTTATAAACATTTTTTCTGTCCGACGAGCCGTTCTAGAAGTGTATGCGAGAAACCAATGCAAAAAATCAAAATTGCTCAAATGGGTGACCATATGAAATTTCATACGTGCATTCATCTAGGGTATCATAAGAATTGGTCTTAGACCAATTCTAGCTTTTTCACTTGTTTCTTTTCTAATTAGTATCTTCTTTCTCAATTCTAGGTATTTTGGGCATCCCCTATAGGTTGCGGGGTGACCATAATTTTTGCACAGTATGCAATACAGTGTATCTTTGCCGTCAATACCTGCTGTTATATTACATCTGCTGGCTCGAGCTGTGTATTGCACTTGACAAATCTGTATTCCATCGTACAGTTACTTGCAGAAAAATAGGCAGGTTAACCCTTTTAGCCTTACTAGCATTTGTTTCCAGACTTTTGGCTGAGATGAATTATATATATTCAACATTTAGAGAGTTCAACTCTTTCATATTTTCCTCTGGCTAATCGTCCGCGTCCAGGCCCTTCAGTACCACAGTTAGCATTTTTTTAATTTTTTATGAAATATATAAAATATTGCGCCTTTGCTCTTTTTAGCACTTCCTTAGTTTTGTTAAAGTCCATTTTATTTTCTAACGTTACTGAGTGTTTCTCCACCCCTATTCTCTCGATTTTAAATTCATTTATGTTTAGCCAAAACTTTAGTAACTGTATTGTGTCTTGCACTTTTTGTTGCGTGATTATAATTGGAGGCAATTTTTCCATCCTCTCCAACGATACCTGATTCATATCGACATTAGTTTTCTTTTCGTTAATTTTGTTTTTTTCCTCCGATTGCCTTTTCCCATTTTCTTTTCTTATTGTATTCCTTTCTTCAATCTGATAGAGGATTTTAATTTCCCTTTCTTCTTCGTTCAAATTATTACCCATTATCTGGTACCGGTTTCCTTCTCCCGAGTAGGGAGGCTCTGCATTCATTACTACATATTTTTTAACTGAAGTCTCGACCTTCGGTGCCGCTTCTTTCTTCACTTTTTTGATTTGCAGATTCACTTTGCTTTCTCCACTTCTTCGTCTCGCCAATAAATTTGGCTTTGTTTTTGGTTTGGATCTTCTCACGATTTTTGTGCTTTCATTCTCCATTTCCCCTCTGGTTGGCGGTCCTATACCAGGGGAGTCCGTCCTTTTTAAATTTTATTATTGGATTATCACCTAGAAAAAAAGAAAAAAATTCAAAAACATTCGTAAATTAATTTCTTTTTTCTTTTTATTGATTTATTTGACAGATCGACCGACTTTGCTCAAGGTTCACTTGATTGTCTCTTTTTTCTTTTTTCAGCCCACTGTGGGCATTCACAGGTTCGATTCGTTTCGAATGAATCTGGTTTTTTAATATATTTTTTAATAAACAATTTTTTTCTATTCTTCTCAATTTTTTGGTTTTTTTTTCATTTCTTTTTTTGTTCTGTTTTTTCATTTGTTTTTCACGTCACTCAATTTCGCTATTTGGGACCTGTTGATGAGTCAAAACCAACACTTGAAACTTGTCATAAAAAATAAAATGGGTTGTGCGATGAAATAACTAATAAATACACGCACATACACAGACACATACAGACACAGAGTGAAACCCTAGAGTGCGGAATCGCGTAATCGAGTCAGCTAATAGCTTTGATATTATTCATCTCTAACCACCCCACCCCACCCCAACCATCTATGTATCTATATTATCACCGGGCAAAGCCGACGGGCTCTCCCTAATCTACTATAAAATTTTACTACGCTATTTATAAATTGCATTTCGCTAATAATTTTATTTTGTTTTTATCTTAAAGTATAATAATTATTTTAATATTTAGAGTTTTTTCGCTCTCTTTAGCTTATTAAGTTCCTCTTTAGTGTCTCCTAATGGGATTTTGTAATTTTCTTTCTCGGGCCAAGTTACTGCAATTTGTACCAGTTGTTTTTATTTCCTTATTTCTTCGTTAAGAAATACTCGTCGATCTCTTCGAGCTGGTTTCGGTGGTGTTGTTCTTTTTGATTTCGCTTGCCGCGGCTTATATTCCTTTATTGTTAATCTTCTTGCGCCTGCTTTGAATTCTGGTACTTCTTCAGTTGACTTTGTTACTAGTTTCGGTTATATGTCCCTATTAGGTTGTCCGTGTTTGCTTCCGGTTGCCTATACTTCGCAATATGCGCGCAGATTTTATCAAATACTCTGTCGATTGGACCTTTCATTTCAGCTCTGATGTATGCTAGCTTATGATAATGTTTTGTCCACGGTCTCCTTTTGTTTTTGAGCGGATGATTACAGCTGATAGCTCACAGTCACGGTCGTCTACAAGGAAACGTCACGTTGTAGAAATGAAATTATCGAAGTTAGACGCACGACTGTCACGGTCACCATGTAATTTTCTTCTTTCTTTGTCGTAGTATTTTACGCAGTCACGTCTCAGATAGTTGTAAGAGCAGCCCGGAGGCATTAGCTCCTTAGCGTACTAAAGAAGAACAGTATGTGCGCATTAACTGTTCTTGTGAGTAAGTGGAGCGGCTACTAAAGTACTTACTCCAAGTAATAGTATGGGGAGAAGCTCAACAGCAGAGCTCCCCCCCCCCCCTTTAGTAAGACCGACATGTTGTGTGTTTCTATATTCTCGTAAAGGAAGACTGTGTTTATTGATCACTTCTCCATTCGATTTGTACAATTGATTTGCTTAATCGATAATTAATACTACGGTGCATATTTCTACAAAAGCTGCATTTTCACTTCGTGAAGAAATGTTTGACCTACATCTATGCTTTGTTTACCAATGCATATTGTCACTGACCGCACTTATATACATTACATGAGTTGCACTTTCTTGCTGTTTATGACTTTCGTCACCCAAGCATGCATTTTTAATATTAAGGTCTTTTGCAAGGTTTTGCAAGATATTGCAGTTAGGCATATTACGGATTACATTGTATGGTCCTAACAATTTCAGCGATCATTTTCCTTTTCTACTGGGTTCTTTAGCAGTACCTGTTCACCAATTTCGAAAAGTAGAAGCCGTTTTGTCATATTGGGTTTTGGAATATTCCTTAATTTGTAGTAAAGTATTATGCGCAATTTCGTAAGCTCTTTGTACATAATTTCTAAGTTTAAAGTAATAGTCTTCAGAGTTATATACCCGTTCAGGCTGTCGTTGCAAATTATTAGGAATTTCGGCAGTGAAAACCAACAAACAGTCTATATGCGTTTGTTTAAGTCATTTGTGTTTGCTATTCTATCATAAGAACATTGCTGGCCTAAGATGTTCATCCCATGTACGGGACGGGGATTCGACTCAACGAAGATTTTCAGGTACTCGACTATTGGCCTATCAGAGTACTCTGTTGAAGTATACTTATTGCCTTCACTTGTTTGTCTTAAGGTACTGCTATGTCCAAATATACTTCTCGAAAGGTTCGCGAGCGGTGTCTGTTATTACCATAGGCATTGTAATTTTACGGCTGGCCTTATAACGTTGACATTTAATACAGTACTTTATGTATGTATTAATTTGCGATAACATATCTTTGACACTTATAGTTTTCGCAAGGTCGGACAAAGCCCCTTCCTTGCCGCATTAGTGTCCTAAATAGACAACTTAACGACGTAAGAACTAGCAGTTTTCCGGTTTTAATTTTAGGTTATCTTCCCTTATCCTCTGGAATACTGCCAACAGTTTGCATTGTGATCATTCAGACTTTTTCCGTAAACAACAATGTCATCGAAATAAACAAAACTCTGAAAGCCCTGCTAGCCCGTCTAAATATACATGGCTGGTGCTCCGTGAAGCCAAAAGGCATACGCTTACACTCATAATGCCCATAGTTAGTAGTGAAGGCAATTTGTTCTCTGTCTGGTTTGCTTACATATATTTGTTGATAACCAGTTGCCAAAACTAAAATTGTGAAGTATCTTATGTTGCCCAACTTATGTAAGATTTCTTCTATTCTCGGTAATGGGAAAGTGTCCTTGACTGTAACTTCATTCAACTTGCGAAGTGGATGACGATTTTCTATCTTTTGGTACCATCTGCGCCAGGAGTTTTTGGTACTATAAGTACTGGAGAGTTCCATGCGCTTTTACTAGCGGTTATGATATAATTTCTGAGCATTTACTGAACTTGTTCGTTTATTATCTCTTTCTGACTCTGTAGTAATGAGTAGTTCTTATGGTTAATTGGTCCCTGATATTCCTAAACGTGTCCATTATGTTTTAGTACTGGAGTGTACCTTAAAAGATCATCTTTTAAATGGAATATATCTCATAGTCTTCACAAATTTCCCATATTTTGCTCCTCTCCACGCGTTTAATCATTCATCCAGGCTTATTTGTTTGTTTAGTATCGCGATAAATTGTTCCGTAAGTAAAATAATTGTGTACACCGAACCAGTGGTTGTCGTTTTCTAGGGCCTTTCACAATGCAATTTACTTGAAGATAGCCATGTGCTAATAATCAGAAAATTAGTACCTGAACTTACTACATTTATTTTGCAGGGTAACTCCGATTTCAACACAAAAGTTCCTGTACAAGTCCCTAAAGTATTTTTTTTTGCCATGCTCTGAATTTGTTCGAATTTGTTTTTTGTTATTAATATTGGTTCCTGTCATTAGCACGTTTGCCTTAATAAGAGTTAAGTTGGAGCCGGTATCTATCAAAAATGTTGCTTCATTCTTTTTACGTACATCTAGCGGCAGCTTAACTACAGAGTCATAATAAGTTTGCTATTCAGAATTTCTCCGACATGTGCCGTCAGTTTCCCTGGATTTCTTGCCTGGATTCTTTGCCTTTGGCAAAAATCTCAAGTGACAATTACTTGTCTTACTTCTGAGGATCGATCACTTACTCATCTACAGCTTCTTGCATCGTGACCCAAAGTCTTACACTTTTGACAGTAGGTCGGGTTGCCAGAGGCCCTGCAGTCTCTACTCAAATAATTTGGTTGTACACTCTTAAAGCCAGTAATGGTGATTGAGTTTCGTGGAGGGACACTGAATGGGCTATGTCTCGGATACTGGAAGCCTTCATATCGAGTTCGGAGTGAGTGATATTGTTGGTTGATAATTATGTGAGTATACGGGCAAATTCGGGCGTTTTGTACAGTGTGAAAGAGGTCTATAGCTATTAAGCTCATTGCTATTTGTTTCGCTTTGGTTAGAAAGTTTATTTGCACCACCAAATGAGAAGTTTTTGGGATTTACACCGTGATCTTGATTTGCCGTGTTCCATAAAGCAAACATATTTTATTAAATCTGTAAAGCTGTCTGACATACAGGTATATTGCTAAAGGGTCATGCTTTTAAGAGTCATGCTTAATAGTCCCCTCCTTAGAACTTGTGTGGTCATATTTTGATATTCTCTTATCATTGGCTCTGAGTCTGTTTTGCATTTTTGTCTCAAGTTCGGTTCGCATTCTTCTAAACCATGTAGTAAAACGTTGTCCAAATTGTCTCATTGTTTCTCCAATGAGTGGTCTACAGCTTCGCATGTCAGAAGTGAGATCTGCTAAATATTTACAAGGAAAGTAATTGGCCGTTAAGGTCTCATGCAATGGCTCCCATGTTTTAAAACTGGCATCCTTGCAAATGTCGTAAAGAATTTAGTTTGGGGAGAAAATATAGGAAAATATTGAAATTTCTATATGGTATCTATAATGATGGAGGTTGGTTCACTCTGGAAATTCTTGTTAAGACTGGTACTGTTATTGGGGTAGATATATGAAAATATTTCACAATACCATTTGCCACCATTTCGTTTCAAAGCGCAATTCAAATTGCAACTTGTGAAAATATGAGACGAATGTCTAGTGTGTAGCTCATTGCTTATTGATTAAAAAATACTTCAGTCATGTTTGAAACGCATAATCTGAATTTTTTAGTATGACAGGTGAGCAATATTTTTAATTTAATGGAGGTATTATGGGATAATATAAAAATAAATTTAACATTGTTTATTTGCCTTTATTATACTTAAGAAGTTGCTATGTATTAAACGTTGAAAGACTCATTTTCTTCATATAACTCAAAAGGCAAGCACAAAGGTCTAATTGCTTTCCGGTGTGTTTTGTGGTATGAAAGCAGTAGAATTCTATAAATTTTCTCATTTTTATGTGTAGTAAAAAATGTAAATGTATGTAAAAAAATAAAAACAATTTTATCAAACAAAGTACTTAGATTTTGATACTGTTAAATGCATAAAGAATTAAACAACAAAATTCCTGAATCAACCGTACAGTACGGAGGCTTATTTATATTATGCAGAAAGTTTAAGTTGAAAGTAATGCATTTTTTCCAAGGTATAAATGCTAAAAGAAGTACGAAATCGTACTTCTCTAATACTTACGTTCAAAGAATTTGATGTCACGCCCTGGACCATAAAGATGGCAACGGCTTAATACAAATATCACTACTTTGGCTTGGCGCTCGGAAAAAGAACAATGTAAAATTGTGGTTGGTATCATCACTGGCCATAGCCCAATTCACGCTTATATAACAGACAGTCCGAGTGTCTGTCCTGTCGCGAAGGTGAACTTGGGACATCGAACACTCTCTACTCGCTTGTACGGTCTTTATCTGGCGTATTCTGGCCACTCTTAGGTCTGTGCTGTGATCTGCGAATGAATTGAAAAGCTAACCTCATCTGGTTTCGGAGAGTTTTTTGCTTTTTTTCTTAGCAGGTTAGCAAAATGGGTCGCCTTGGTTTCTCTACTTGGAATCCTTTTGTCTCTCTTGTTTGGAAAAAATAAAAAGAAATGCTGTAGGACGCGATTGATATATGGTATATACATTTTAATTTGGAAATCGTGGAATATATTTCGCAAGTTCTACTTTCACAAATAGACACTATACTCTTTCTCATAAATCTTGTGAGATATTAACAGCATAAAATGTAAATTACGTTCAAAGAGGAGATTATTATAACATCACACCCAGCACGAATTTATCGAACAAAATTCAATATTTGGTAACATTAAACCCTCAGTTCGTATCCACGATAATACCTGCTTCCTTTATAGTTCCACAGGCATAATTCCAATAAAGTTAGCAAGCCGTAAGCAGCACAAAATACCACCATCATCATTGAGAAACAATAGATATGCGGCTCTAGCTCACGCAATATCATGCATATCTACACCACACCACAGTATAAGACGGGTTTCCCATTGTTGGTGCTATTATTACTTCATAATTCTCGCATTTTCAGAGCTCCCAGTATGATTTGGTGCTGAGAAACGGTGCACCCGTTTTAATTATAAACTTTTAGCAGATGCATATACCTTCTACGAACCTTTTCCAGGGCCCTCTGAGCCATCTTTGTGCTGTATGGCTTGTGGCTTCTGCCTTGCCGTATATGCAAAATAGTGTAAGCTCCATAGTAGATGCATTTTGTTCTCAGTGGGAGGGTGATTTTAGAAAATAAAAAAAGCATTTCGCCAACCACCAAAGTGCATATGCATGTAAGCGCCCGCTAATGTATCTAGCCTGTATATTACAAGTATGAGCATAGCTTTTGGAATTTGCCATGCTCTGTAAGTAAAGATTTATTACTATAACGATATGACACTTTTTGGTGCGAGCCTTTTTTCAATTTCCTTTTTTTATTTTCATCATGACTTGGAATTATATATGACTCATATCTATATAGACTTTGACGTTATTATAATGATGGTTTGCGAATAATGTATTCGGAGAGTGTAATTAATATGAGTGTGGTAGTCTGTGGTACAAATTGCTATTTTATATCCTGAAATGATTCCTTGTCCTGCTTTGTGAAAAAAAATGCTGTACAGTTTCCATTAATTGAAGCCATTTAAAGGTAGACTGTGCATAAAATGGAATTAAGTCTTGTGGTTAAATTGATGTGTTTAATAGGATTACATAGACATCAGTGTTTGGTGACAGCTGCTTGAAGGACTGACTAATGAATGTGTTTATGCGGTTTTAGTACGGAGATAATGTCATTATCATTTCCTTTATGCTGATAAGCTTATAATGCGTTATATCCATGTGCACGCATGTGGTAAGTATTATACAAATACAGTTAGTGGTAAAGATTCATATTTGTTTAGGGTTAGAAAACTATTTATAATTACACATCAAAATTGGTTGCGCTATGCTACAGAGTTGAGTAAGGTTTCTTATTTCCTGGTAAATAATGAATCCCGGAAAACGAGAATATTTCGAAGATATTCCTGTGATTCCCGGGAAAACCGGGTTTAATATTTACTAAATAAAAAAAATTGTTAATTAAAACAAAAACAATTAAAATATTTATTTCTTTTTTCATTAAAACAAAAAACTTAATTATTATAGAAGAAAAAAAACGTTATTTATCAGAAGAGTTCTTAAAATGAGTCCTGAGACAAACTAGCGCATTAACTGAATTGCCGTTGAGTTGTGTACTAATTTTGGTGACAAAAAGGCCAGCAGTCGAGAATACTCTTTTACTTTCCACTGAGGTTGGTTTAATGCAAAGGAGAGCATCTAAGAGTATCTTCAAATGTTTTATTCATTTTCCACTGGCTTCAAATAAGTTAAATTCTCTTAATATAGTCTTATATTCTGAATCTCCGATATTTCGTTTTTTGGTGCTCATATTTACAGCACTTTCAAGCTTTCGTTTGAAAATATTTGCAGGTATTTCTGATTCTATATTGTTTTCCGCATCGGAAATTTATACGCTATCTTTATTTTCAAGCTCAGCGGTGTCTTCAATGATATTGACTGGAAATAGGCGGTGTAACAATTCTTTAGATAATTTTATCATTTCAGAGTTCGACGACATTTCAAAAAAATTATCATCCTGTTTAGAATACAATAAAGTTATCAAGCGCAATTTAAAATTTTGTAGTATTTAATTCTCGAGATATTGAATTATCTGATGCACTTAACATTGCTATTACAAACGATGGAATCCCCTCACATTTTATTAACTCCATATTACGTCGAGATAATGCTTCGGACTCTAATTTTACTGGTCGTAAACAAGCAATTTCGTTTTCAAGTAGATACGTAGCATTAATTTCCCATAGACTTTTTTAATCGGAATTTTAATTTGCTCAAATATTTCCAAGATACCTAACAAGCTATTCCACCTTGTCGTGCAGTCCAATGATAAGTTTGATTCTTTACCACATCACATTTTAATTTAACATTTTGCTGAAGAATTGTGTTGCACAGTAGCGATTTGCTAAAAAATGATGACATATTGCGGATCTGTTTTATTGCATCCTGGATTCGAGGTTTTAGTTCGTTGAATTTAAGGTCACATATATTTTTATCATGTTCGTACGACAATGATGGATTGCGGTCTTTAATGTCGATTTCATCATCTAATAATTGGTCTACTGGGTGCTTCTGATTTTTTCCCAATAATAATTCTGCCTTAGCAGAACCAAGAATGGTATCCAAAATAGCCAGATGAATTCCACGTGTGTAGCATTGTAAATGGAAGGCAGGAGCCAACTTCCCAAACTTTACCATAATGGCTGCTCCATCAGTAATGTTTAATTGAACAATCTCCAATTTACACTAGATGTTAATTCCTATAATTGACATACAGTGGGCTGCGTTTATAAACCAAGTCAACAGTCAATTCCAATAATTGACACTAGTTAAGTTGCGTTTACAAACCACAATTTACGTTGTTCTGAAAATCAAAATGGTGGTGGGTAGTGTAGCGATTGAAAGATATAGTTTGGTTATCATTCACTTTAATTCTCAGATTTCAATACTTTAGCGTTAACTAATTCTTTACTTAAAATTAAATATAGCACAATTCAAAATTGATTTTCTTCAACAAATGTAAAAATTACTCAAATATATTTCTTTAATTCAATGACAAAACCCTAGCGTTTTTTAATTCATTCTACGTGTATTCTAATTTAAGCCTTATCTATTTAACTATATACTTCAGGAAATTAATATTTACTTACACAAATAATTATTTCACGTAAACAATTGCTCTATTTAAATTTTATTTTCTGAGCATGATTTACGAAATATGCCATATAGGCATGTTTTTCACAAAATGTTAAAAAGCAATAAAATTTACAATTTAATGTATTTATTAAAATTTACTTTGAAAAGGAAGGAGTTTCAGCAGTTAGTAATTGTGACTAGCAAATATACCCTTGTGGCATGCGATTACATATGTCCCATAACCTCAAATTGGTAAAAAAAAATCAATAAACAATATACCTTTCTGATAAATATTCGTGAAATAAAATTTCCTTCAAATTTAGATTTTGAAAGCTTGTTTCTGATCTGTACAGAAATTTCGAAAATTGCCACAAAATTTTGAGTCAGATTCTTCCTTTCAAAATATACAAGTGGAATCGATGAAAAAATTTAATGAAAAAATTGCAAATCCAAAATCACAAAAACTCTAAGATCTTGATGTTAATTTAACATGAATTAGGAAGCTATGCTTGGCATGTGTTTTCTAAATGACAAGTCAAAAAAATAAGAGAGCGCTTTTTATAGAAATTTTTGTCCCGATTTCATTACCCATAAAGTAAAATCTTCGAAATAAAACCGTTTTATAACTTTATTGGGGTTTAAGTTTATCATTTGTATATGCCAAAATGCATTTTACATTTCTGGCATCCTTGCCATAAAGTTTTATTATTATTTTTATTAATTTTAATTAATTTTTCTGTATATTTCATCTACCTTATCGACACGCCATTTTTTGGTTCATTCTAATATGACTTTTCTATCATGACTTTTGCTGTTTTGTCTTGGTCGCACAGTATTTCTCTATCGCAATCGTTAGTGTGTATTAGAATTATAAATATCGCGAATTACGTGAATTGCGCGAAAAATATCGTGAAACGAACGGCACCATTAAAATCGCGCGACGATTTTACCCCAATATGATATGTCAAATGTCATGGGAGATTGAAGTTTCGCAGTAAATAATTAGTCGTAATGTCAAACGCGCGCGAAGTGTTTTTTAGTAGTTTTTATTAATTTAATAGTGTTTTTGTGTGGTGTATGCTGGTTTTTTCATCGTTGGATACCATGTACTACAGGTAATGTACAAAATTTATTGTGTTTTATTGTTGTTTTTAAGGTTGGTGGGCACCTGTACAGGTGAGTTTGTTTTGGTTGTTTTCTCACCTGAAATATCCAACAACCTTCAGCATGCATCTTGTAGTATCATTGTTAATTGTAGTTAATGTAATTAATTATTGTTAACTTCTTAAGTTCTATGTTGTTTGTTAGGTTATGGTATGCGTGTAATAAAACTCTTATGTGTTTAATTAGTTTGAAAATTTGCTTGTTTTATTAGTTTATTTGTCATTGTTTGTTTACTTTATTTGTTTTTAATTCATTTTCTTCTTTCTTTTCATGTCGTCGAGTGACTTTCGAACCTGTGGCCCACTCCAGGTGCAGGTTAGATTTCTTTTTTAATTCTTGTTTGAATACCGTTTTTTTTCCTTTTCTTCCAGGTTCGTCGAGCAGTTATGATTCCAATAATATCTGTAGATAAATTTAAAAATATATTCCTCTTATCGCTCATTGACTACATCTAACCTTTTTCAGCTCCACAATTTCTTCAATTCTTACTAATCCCAAATTTTCGAATATTCCATCATTACGACTGCTTATCCATTCATCTAAAGTTAAGCAACATTTTTGAATTGGTAAAGATAGTTGAAAATTTATATTTAAGTTCTGATTTGATTTCTTCATAATAGTTAAATATAAGATTCATTATGTGTGATGGATTTTTAAGAAGAAAATATTCTTTGGCTGCAATAGATTCACGAATAAACGTCCGTTTCGAAATAACATTGATGAAAATACCATCTACAGCTGCTAGTTTTGCAAGAATTTCTTCCAATGAGATTTTCTTTATATATTTCAAAATGGAATTTTAATTCCCTGAAATAGATTTATCGGATGTGTCCGGCGATGATCTACTTGGGGCGTCGAATTTATTGTTCTTGGTAATTAAATCTAGTCCATGTTGGATATGCAAATGGCGATTCATTCCACTTGTGGTACCTCCCTTTCTCACAATCATTTGATAACATTTATTGCATTTTGCTTTGTCCTTATTAGTAGAATCAATGGTAAAATAAAATCTCCAAGCTCTTTCTGTTGACATTCTTTTTCTTTAATAGCCCTTTAATATTTAAAATCTCATATCACTAACAAAAATATATAAATGTTATTGAAATTTAATTAAACTTACTTTTATTCACA